>CM076569.1:733908328-734419234 GCA_034641835.2 Pinus albicaulis
ATCACACACAAACAAAAAAATTCTCAATAAAAACACTTAAAGTCTCTAAAGAAACAAACAGTTTAATCACACGCATAAAAAGTATACGAGTTCAAACCACACACAAACAGTAACTTCCGGTACTAAAAAAACTAGTTGGTGATGAAATTCAACTTAGAAGAAATTTAATATAGAAAGGGCGGTTGGAACAGTTACCTCGACAACCTGCTTAATGAAACAGACTGGCACAAGTTTCTTCACAAAACCATCTCGAGCGAACTAGGGGAACAGTCTACGATCCGATTCCACGTGCAAGGGTGGAGTAACAAAGCTCAATCCCCTTGAAGGCTCCTTGATGTGGTTAATCTGAGGTTTACCGACAAGTGACCCCAAGCTCCTTGAAAATGGTTAATCCGACGTTTACCGTTTATAATGCGCACAGATGTTCTATCTTTCCCAATGAAACATTATTGATTGTCTCAAAGGTTCAAACATGATCTTGTGATTAACTCCTTTAAGAGAAGATTCCCATGTTGTACCAATTACACTTGGATTTATTTCTTACTACAAGATTTATCTACTTGTTTATTTTTACTATCTTGGAGAGTTAATTACTCCCTACTCCAAGATATTAGCCTAAGCTATATTGGTGATAAGAGCCGTAGAAATAAAAAGATTACTAGATCAATTTTAATTAAGTGTTGTTTTTATGAGCTGTTCTTTAAGTCAATAGGTATGGAAATGAAACTTTGATGGTGTGAAGACTCAACTTCAAAAAACACTAAGAATGCACCTAAAAACGATAATCAATTCGTTTTCTTTCAATTAAATTCTAGCTAAAGAAAGAGTTTGATAATGCAATTATTTTAAGAGACAATTATTTCTTTGAACATGAAGAATAAATGGAAGAAAATATTTTTTTCTTTCCAATAAGAACTCAAAACGAGACAAATAATCAATGTTCACAATAAATATCCTTCACTTTCAAGACTCGAAACTACAAAAACAACTTTCCTTCAAAAGAGATCTAGAAATTTTAAAAGTACCGAAAACTAGAAAAACTAATTTTGAGATCTACAAACTTTGAAAATCTAATTGAATAAAAGCTTTAATTTTTTTTTAGAATTTTTTACTTAGTTTTTCAGTAAAATAATGATTCATTTGTTTAGAATAACAAACAAATCAAAAAACATCCAGATATGTTTCCTTTGTAAGAGTGAAATTCAAAACTTATAACAAAGTTTGTTCAAAGATTTGCGAAGAAACAACTAGAGCTATTTCTAAAGAAAGGATGGATTTCAAAACCAAGTTAGACTCATCAAGAAGAAAAAAATACCATTGTGATTTGAGGTATTTCAAACTTCCAATCTTTGAGTCACTACACAGACCAAGTGAAAAGCAATCCCAGTATGCAAAACTTCTAGAAAATCACCTAAGACACAAATACTATTGCAACTCACTCAGAAGAGGATTTTGACAAAAACAATAGAGATCTGGGTAGATACTAGAAACCCTAAATAAAATTGAAGATAAAATGGAAGAAGAAATATGGAGTTTTTCAAGAAATTTAACAAGGTTCGCAGGCCCGAGAAGTAACAGGTGCGGTCCCACACTGGTTACTTAAGGAAAGTGCGAAACTACCTGCACTGTGCAAGAAAACAAAGTGTGCTCCCTAGAAAAGTTCAAGAAAAACATAAAAGATTTCAAAATTTTTAAAAGAAAATAAAACCTAAGCTACCCAGCAAGTACCCATCAATCAAAAACTAGAAAAATCATTTTCTCAAATCAAAAGAAAGGAAAACCAAAAGACAAGAATCCTTCCCCAGTGGAGTCACCAATTTGTTGACAGGATAAATCAATCTTGCAGACAAGATCGATCTCCCTAGTACCGAAAGGTAATCTAGCAACAAATAGCCAAATAAACCTATCTTTCTCTAGACATATGGGATTTACAAAAGAATACTATAAAGGTGTTAAGGTCTTACCGTAGATTGAATGATTTTTTTAAGTAGTTGTCCCTCGATCACTTGAAGGAGTTATCCTTATAGACCTACAGTCACCAACAAGCAACCATTAAATAACACTTGTATAGTAAATATTATAAATCATGTCTATCATGGTGATCAAGGAATCCATGAAATCAACAGTTAATTAACAGCTTATTGAGAAAAATGAATTCATTTGTATTAACTTTGAATGAAGAAAACCTTACAACCTTAGCCTTGATGTTGAACGGGCCTTCCCGGGGTTCAAATTAGGAATATCCTCTATTCTGACAAGTCTTGCACTCTTCCAACCAAGACAGATAGAGGAATGTGATATCTCCTCACAAAATCTCAGTTAAATGAGTATTAATCCCAACAGCACTTAACCTCAAAATAATTCTAAAGCTTTAACTCCCCTTGACGATACCCAATGCCTCTTTTTATAGCACAAAAGAGGAGGTTTTATTTCCAACTATGAAGGGATAGAATTCTCCTTCAAAGGGATAAGCTCTTCACATCAAGGGGTTAGCTCCTAAAGGTAAGGGATACATGAACCTCAAAAGAGTGGTTCTGCCACCGCAAGATTCTTTCTAGAGGCTTCTATAATTTACTGAAAGTGAGATTTTTGAGTTTACTTGCGCCTTTTTAATCTTTTACAGGGGTTTGCACCTATAACACAGAGAAATTGTGTTCATGTACACAGGATTCATGAACATTAGGTGCGGGACCGCAGGCAAGATAAAGAGAAAGTGTGATACCAGAGTTAAGGAGATTTTTAAGAACTTTTCTCTTATTTTCAAGACTTGACATGAGGAAATTATTTGTTAGACTTGCAAAGGAGGAAGTATGAGTGATAATGAGGTCATACAAATAGCAGAATGTTAAGATGACAATTTTCAGTGCAACAAGTTGACAATCCTTCTTTCAAGCAATCAAAGGGAAATAGAAATTGAACTAACTGCTATTGAAAGTAAACTAGGAGGAACTCTTTAAAAGAAAGCTTTCTACAATCTGGAAGCTAATGAATTCAAAATGAATAGCACACTAGAATTGAACAACAAATTCTAACTAATGAATCAAATCTTAACTTAATGAAATCAACTAACGAACTCTATTAAACACCAAACCCTTTTGACAACAAACGTTATTAAGTAGCAACCTTAAATGAACAACAATCCAATGGAACAAAAAATAGAGTTAAATATTGAATAGTAAAGCTTTATAAGAAATAAAAAGATGAATAAAACAAGAATTAAAATCCTTGTTGAAATGGGATAGTAATGCAATTCATTAACGCGACATAGCAATACCAATAAGAAATTCAACAACAACTAATTAACTTCGGAAATGTAATAAAACCAAACACAATTATCACACAATGGTAATTAAAAGATAGAAATACAAATACCAGTTCCATTCCACTAGGGCTGGGCCCCTAGCCACCAGTGAAACACTACTGGGCTACTGCAAAGCTAAGAAATGAAACTGAAACGCGTCTTTGTATTAATTGAACATAAAAAGTGTTTACAGCGACCGCTCTCTAATCATGAGAGTCAATAAAGTGCAAAATTACAAGAGAAATGTTTTAATCAATGATTCGACCCCTTCAATCTCTAAAGGCATTACCTTATATAACAACTTCGACAGATAAGACATGGAACAAGATAAGATTTGAACAACGATCCCTCGGGATCAAAAGATCCTGAGGGATTCACTCCTTTTCTTTCTTTAGCTAGCGTTTGATCTTCTTTGGCTGCCGACATGTTGTTCCCTATCTTCTCTTAGCTATGCATTCAGATTTCTTTCTTTCCGGCTGGATATGGCCTATTACTGGAGGAAAAATAGTTACTCCTACTTTAGCCTTGCCTCTAGTATAGTTGTTCACCTCGTTTGATTCTTGCTTTTGACAATAAAAGGCAGTTTTTAGTTACTTTTTACAATAAACATAATTATTTTCAATTTTATCATAATTCTATAATAAATCACCTTTCTAGAATAAAAAGAGTTATGTTTAAAGGAAAAGAATGAGAAAATACATGGTGAATTCATACCCTTTTCAACGCTCAACATACCCCCCTGCTTACCCTTTTTCATGTCCTCATGAAAACCATAGTTTACATGCAAAGCAATTAAAGAATAGGCTGGAGAAGGTTTTTCATCAAGAGGCCTAAAACCATGATTTGCAGCTAAAGCTTCAAAGACATGCCATTTCTGTCCTTTAGGTATTTCATAAATGGCTTTATAGTTTGTTGCAGGATACCATGCAATGGGGCTTTGGAACCTCCACCCTAGCCAAAATGGGCCTTCCCTCAACATAAGGTTGCTATAGAGAACCAAGCGGCCAACAGCTAATCCAAAATTTTTATAGTTAAATGGATCTCTATTTTGAACATTCCAATTGGAAATCACCCATCGGAGTTTAGCTACTATATAGGCCTGGTATCTAATATATAGAAAATATTCTACCCCATTCAAGACAATTGCTTTATGGACAGACCCCAATGCTTGGATAACACCTTCTCTTGTCATTAGATTCTTCTGCCTAGCCCATAATTGTAATGGGTGTTTTGGTTCACTCCTAACCCACAAGTCTAACTCATTTTCTTTCCTTTGGAAAGAATTATAGGCTTTGAGCCATTTTTACTGATTAACAACAAATGAAATAAATGCTTGGTATTGGATGTCACCCATAAAATGGCTGGGATTTATCTCAATTTCATTCTCCAATATAAGATTATGGAAATAAAACTCACAAAGGAGATGTTGTACGTTAACCCCATAGAGTTTATAGCATCTTAAAAAATCCTCTACAATGTTTAACTCTATAGACCTTCCTACCCTAACTACTTTAATTTTTAATTGTAAATATCTCTCTAATAAAAATAAAGCATAATTCTTGGGAGGGCATCCACAAGTTAAAACATCTGTGTATAATAAGCATAGAGTATCCATTCGATTCCGGGAAATTTTTAATTTATTCATTACCTTTTCAGCCTTCTCCTCTGCCTTCCAACACTTCTCATAGGCTTCAGCCTCTGATGCATGGATGTTCTTCATCTGCTGCAACAACTACTGGTATTTTCTTCTAGGGATAGTATCCTCTTGAAGTTTTTCCCTTTCCTGTCGACCTTGTGCCAACTCCTCTTGGAGTTTGGCTATAGTAGGATCACTAAAAGTGTTTTTACTATAGGCTAGTGCACTTTCATTTAAGGTTGCTGCATATGGAACAGTTGTATCTATCTTCATGATTAGGCTCAACCTAGCTTTCCATAGTCTCTACAACTTGGGGCTTTGTTTTAGTGGCCACTTTCCTCTTTTTCGGGGCTCGTTTGGTGACTATGCTTCTCTTATTTGGGTTTTGTTTGGGCATTTAATTCATTTTAAGAACCCTAATAGTCTGCCTAAGTTATTCCACTAGCTTTTGAAGCTTCTGTCATTCCCTACGAAGTTTCTCAATTTCAGTTACTTTCTTTCTCCTCCTTGTTGGAAGGACTGTTCCTTTTTCTGAACCCAATTGTTCAGTTGCGGTTTGCTTCTCAGTAGTCGTGCCTTTGGTTGGGATTGCTTCCCTATTTTTTGTGTGGAGCACTTCTTTACTATTCATATGCTCCTGACTGCATTATTTAGGGGTAATAACCCCAATTGGCTCTGTTGTTCCCTGATAATTTTCAATTTGGAACATTGCTTCATTGTTCACCTCTTCATGTCCACACTTCTCAAGGGAGGTAACCCTAAATGATTCTATTGTTCCATTAGGGTTTCCTCTTTCTATTTCATCTAGCATTCCCTCAGTCTTCTCTTTATTGGTAACATCTTTCTCCTGCAATTGGTTGATATCAACATTAAGGTTCAGTGGGATGTGGGGCTGCACATATTCGCTCATGTTGGCCAAAATTTGGGCCAATTGGTCCTCTTGCAAAGGGCTTTGTGGTGAACTTGCAATGGTGGTTTCAGGAGGCTCTGCTCCCTCTCTTTCATTCTCACTACTGCAATTATATCCTTCCTCTTCACAAGTATGGTAACTACCTTCTTCCTCATCAGATTAGCGAATCTCTTCCTCTACACTAGTATGAGGACTTCCTTCTTCTTCCTCAATTCCCTCTTCTTCATCATTTCCTTCTCCTGCGCTGCTTTGTTCCTCACCATTGGTGTGGCAAACTTGTTCCTCACCACTGGTGTGGTGACTCATTTCTTCTTCATCCTCATCAGTGTAGTGAATCCCTCCTTCAAATTGTGGGGGTTGTTCATCCTTTGAGTTGGGTAATTCCAAGGGCTGGCTACTACTACCCTGAAGGCCTTCTATCATCCCCCCACTTCTTTTTAACCGGGAGGATTGTCTACATTTTGATGGCTCTGCTGCTGTGCTAGCCATTCTCTTGCGTTTTGGGGCAGGTAGGGCTAATCCTCCATCAATCGAAAATATCAGTTCTTCCCAACTGGTCTGTTGTTGGGTAAGGCTATAACTTACTATCAATTTGATTAAGCAATGGTGGCTTACCACCATGTGTGTGTGATGAGTTTTTCTTATACTACGGGCAACATCATGTAGTAAAGAATTTAAAAATTTAGGTAGGTTTATGGTACATTTCTGTTTTAACAATGCTAATAGCTTATGGTGGCGAGGTCTTACCACATCTTTCCTTCCATCACATGTTATGTAGGCCTAGAATACTTTTTCCAACTCTATCCATGGTTCTCCCAATGACGCTGGCTGAACTCCTTTCCCTTTGACAACCAGGTTTTGCCCTTCATCTGGGAAAAGGTTCATGGCATCTTGGAGTTTCACCTTCTTATGGTTCCATATGGCTCCTTCCGCTAGTAGACCAGACACCTCTGCAATTATTTCATCTGTTACTACTATCTGTCTACCTCTAACCATGGAGTAACCTTCCTGCAAATTCTGTAAAAACTCAATAGCTACTATTTCATGAGGTTGTTGTAGCCTTGTGAGGTATGTAATCCATCCCAATTTTTCCAGAATTTCTCATGCCGTGCTTGAAATAACCAGCACCTGCGGCTCACTACGAATTGGTTGTACTCCCATTTTACCTGCACACTGTTAATTCCTTACAAATGCACAGAAATGCAATGGAACAAAACAACACAGTATTTAGTGAATGTCGGAATAATACCATTAAACCTTCACTATTACCAAGAATATAGGCATTTAACCAGCATGCAGACATTAAAAAGCATTCGCGCCCCCCTTGAAGAATGATAGGTCGTCCTTGACCATCGAATAGAAGAGAAAAGGTACTGCACAGCAGTTGTACAACATTGAAAAGAATACACACTTATGATATGATCACAAATTATTACATTATTGAAATTGATGCATATATTAAATTGCGAATAGATATGTAAATGTGCATACAATGATTCGAAGATAATGGAAGGGACAACTGATGTAAAAATAAGTACTTATGCGATCATTTCTCTCATAAACTTATTATGATCGGGTTATGAATAATTTTCATGTATAATAGGTTCAAAACTAAGGGTTTAAAGGTATCCTCTCATTTGATCTTTTGTAAATATATAAGAAAAAGGTTCATCCTTACTATTGATTTGAAAATTGTGACTCCAATATCATCAGCAGAGCTCTGTCGCCCACATGTGTCTATAACCTTGAAAAAGTTGCTTTTTCACCCTTCAAACCATTATCCTTTATTTATGCCTAGGGAAGTGCTTTGTAATATCAAGATGGAGGCCACTGTGCTGGCTTGGGAACCAAATGAACCACAATTCCATTCACGAGGAAGGAATGAAAGGTGGACAGGTCAGCTCGTGATGAGACCTCCTGTTCCATGGATATTTTATTATTTTTTATGAGTTGCCCATTGGCCCATATCCCTGGTGTGGTGGGCATAATGGGAATGCCACTTCACTGCTTCCTTATGATCATGGTAGGCTGGCTCTTGATGAGACCCCCTATCCTCCATCTGCCACATCATAAAATTGTTAATAATTACATAATTGTTTTTCTTTTATCCTTTTTTTTTTCATATATAGTACTTCCCTACTTATATATAGAGGATGGGTCAACACTCCTTAAAAGTAGATATGGTGGAAGAAGTCTGGACATCTCAATGGAAAAATATATGCCTTTATTCTTATTTAATAAATAAAGATCAAAGAGAGATAGTTTAGGGAAGAACCAGCATGATAAAAATACCCGATCATATTAATTTAAATGAGAATAAGGAAAACATATCAATATAAATGGTTGTGTCCTTTCCTTTTCCTTATCATTGCAAAACTATTTCTTAAAAATAACAATTTCTCTTGATTTGTTGATTTCAGTAATTTCTAATTTGTCTATCCTTACATAAATTGTGTGTTTGCCATCAAGAGAGTCATGAAGAATTCATAAAAATACTCAAAATTTTGTTCAAAATCAAGAAAAAAATATACCCAAAATGTGTTGTTCCTTTAGAAAGGAACAAAAAAAAAATCTGCGAAAATGTTGTTCCTTTGGAAAGGAACAACAAAAAAACAGGCGGAAAAACTGTCGTTCCTTGGAAAGGAACAACAAAAATGTGCGGCCAAAAACTACTATCCCTTTGGAAAGGAATAGAAAAAACACTCACAATCAAAATATTGTTCCTTTTGAAAGGAATAGGAAAAACACAGCAAGAAACTATTGTTCCTTTCAAAAGGAACAACAAAAATAAACACTCAAACACGTTGTTTCTTGAGAGAAACTGTTGTTGTTCCTTAGAAAGGAACAGCTTAAGAAATAAATTATGCACACAAAAAACAAGCAAAATAAAGAAAAAAAACATTATGTACAAATTTCAAAATAAAGAAATGACTCAGAGAATGGGTGTTGAGGAGAATTTTTCTCCCTCAGCAAGAATATGCATGGTGCAATATTCCCGTAATTGATGGTAAAAGGATTCCCGATTAAGTGGTTTATGGTAAAGTCACACTCGATGACCGTTTACTTTGAAGGAATGCCCAGATCCATCAATGGTGGTTAATGTGATGGTGCCATTATCATGCACCTTTTGTATTTTTTAAGGTCCAAGCCATCGTGTCTGGAGTTTTCCTAGGAAATATTGAAACCTGGAATCATATAGGAGTGCCCAATCTCCTTCGCCGAAGATTTTCTCTTTGATGAGGGCGTCGTGCCATTTTTCTCTCTGTTGTTGAATTAATGTAGTGTGCTGAAGAGCAGAGAGCCTCATTTCATCCAACTCATTTATTTATTGTAATCTTCTGACTTGGGCTTCATTTAAGTCTAAAACCACCTCCTGGGTTGTTCTTAATATCTGAATTTCAAACTCTATCAGAAATATGGGCTCTTTTCCAAATACCAACTGATATGGTGAATATCTCGTGGTACCTCTCCATGTTGTTCACTACTCCCACAAGGCTTCTAGCAATATATAGGCCCAGTCACGTCTGTGTGAGGTAACTATTTTTGTCAGTATAGATTTGATAACTTTATTCATGCTCTCTACCTGGCCGTTTGCCTGTGGGTGGTATGGGGTTGTAATTTTGTGTTGAATGTGGTAATTCTGTAATGTTTCAACGAGTTTATTACCTACAAACTATGGTCCTCCATCTGTGATTATGTCCCTTTGGAGGCCGTATCGCACAAGGATTTGGAAAATGAATTGTATTATAGAGTCCTTTGTAGCTTTCGAAAGTGCCTCTACTTCAACCCATTTAGTGAGATACTCGGTTGCAACTAGGATGTATGTTCTTTGGTTCGATGGGGGGTTATTGGGACCAACAAAATTGAGCGCCCATAATTCAAATGGTTCAAATACTAATTGTGGGTTCAAAGGAATTTCGTTGGACTGTCCAGGGCGACCCGCCCTTTGGCAGCTATCACAGGCCTGCACAAATTTTTTAGCGTCTTTAAAAATGGTAGGCCAATCGTAGCCTGTCTATAAAACCTTCTCAGCATTTCTACGATATGCAAAATGTCTACCACATGGCTTATCATGGCATGCTTTCAGAATATCAAATACTTTGTCCTCTCGGACGCATCTCCTGATTTGCATATCTAACCCTGTATGAAACAGGTAGCCCCAATCCAAGAGAATCGAGTACTACGTTGTATTATTTGTTTTCGTTCATTTGGCGTTATATTTTTTGGTAATTTACCTGTTGCTAATTAATTTTCTATATCAGCATACCATGGGGTTCTAATAGTAACAAAAAACAAATGTTCATCTGGGAAGTGATCTTCGACTGTTGCTCCATCTGTTGGCTTTGGCATTCATGATAGGAAATCAGCTACATGGTTCTCTTTTCCAGGTTGATCTTTAATTGTGATATCAAATTCCTGCAATAAAATCAACCATCTTGTCACTCTTGCATTTTTAACAGGTTTATTCGCTAAACTTTTTATGGCAAAGTGATATGTATATAAAACTACAGGATACCCAGTTATATAATGTCTAAACTTATTACAGCATGTATTACAACTAAAAATTCCTTCTCAGTCACAATATAGTTTAGTAAAAAGGGAGATAGATTTTTTCTGATATAATAGATTGCATATGGTTTCTTATCCCCTTCCTACCCAAGCATTGCTCCAATCGCTATGTCTGAGGCATCAGATGAAATTTGGAATGGAAAATCCCAATTTGGGCCCCTCAGCACTTGGGTTGTTGGTACAAGATTTTTCAGATCCTTGAAAGCATGGTCACATTTATCTGTTCAATTAAAATCAACATTTCCTATTAGTGCATATAAAGGTGCGACTATTTGAGAATAATGTTCTATAAATATTCTAGAATAACCAGAAAATCCGAGAAAGCTGCGTGCCTTTGTTTGTGTGGTAGGAGTAGGTATTAACAAAATTATCTGAATTTTAGTTGGATTTACCTGTATTCCAGCTGCTGAGATGTAATGACCTAAGATGAGTCCCTCGGTCATCATCATATGACATTTTTCCTGGCTTAAGCAAAGCCTCATGTTGATACATCTTTGCAACAACTTTTCCAAAGTTTCTAATGCTAGTTCAAAATCATCTCCGTAAGGTGTGAAGTCATCCATATACACTTCAAGCCCTTCATTTATTAAATCTAAAAAGATGTTGAGAATGCCCCCATGAAATGTAGCAGGGGCATTGCATAAGTCAAAGGGTAAGACTCGATAGGAAAATTCCCCCCAAGGATAGGTAAAAGTGGTTTTGTCTTGGTCCTCGGGGGCAATCTAGATTTGATTGTACCCATTGAAGCCATCTAGGAAGGAAAAGAATTTCTTTCCTGCCAATGTATCTAATACCTGGTCAATGAAAGGAAGGGGAAATTGGTCTTTCTGGGTTTCTTTTTTGAGTTCTTCATAATCTACGCATATTATCCACTTTCCATGCTTCTTTGGTACCACTATTAATGGGGAGACCCACTTGCTATCAGATATTGGGTAAATGAAATTAACATCCAACAGCTTTTGTAATTCAGCTTTCACAATATCTTTAAGGTGAGGGTTTAGTCTTCGTTGGGGTTGGTGAATGGGTCTCGCATATTTTTTCGTATAAATGTGGTGTGTACATAACTGGGGGTCAATTCCCTTCATGTTTGGATAATCCCATGCAAAGGCTCCTTTATATTTTTGTAGTAACTGGACCATCTTCTTTTCTTGTTCAGTAGTCAGATTTTTGTTAATGTTTAAAGTTTTTCCTGGTTCAATTTCGACAATCTTACTATTGTACACAGAAGTAGTGGGTATTATTTGATCAGGAGTGTCTTTCAGGGGATCTTCTTCTTCTTTATTATCAAATGCTACCTTGATCATGTGACATTGTAAATGGGATCTAATTTGTGGTTTGTTAATGAAACTATTAATGATATCATCCTCTGTTTGATCTTTAAAATCGAGGGAATCTTCTATGGTTAGTGGTGATCTCATATTTTCCATAAGATATGATACATGTTGCCTCCTTGTTTTGATTATTGATAGGCTTGGTTGGGCTGGGGGATATAAAGCTAAATTCTTGACATAGTTTCCCCTTGTTATTGTCATGTTGCCTTGTCGGCGACTAATATAAGCATCGACAGTTTCCAACCAAGGTTTACCTAGGATCAGCAGGTGTCCATCTAGCCAGTTCTTTGGGTTGATAATCAGGAAGTCAACAGTGTACTCCCAAGAATCTACGGATACCATTACATCTTGTAGTGTACCTTTTGGTTTGACCACAAATCGGTCGGCCAATTCCAATAAGGTTGTTGTTGGATCTAATGATGTAATGCCAAGTTTTTGACAAGTGGTGGTTGTTAGGATATTAATTGCAGCTCCTAAATCAACTAAGGCATTTGGAAATGATTTCCCATTTATTTGCACTGTCACCATAGGATTGCCTGGGTCTTCATATTTTACAAGTGTTTCCATTCCTGATAATAAGTCAGATAGAGCACCAACTACTTGGACAGTTGGGTTGGTTGTTGCTCTCCTATTTGGCTTCTTTATACACAATTCCTTAATGGTTTTTGCATAAATAGGAATGTCTTGGATAGCTTGGAGGAGAGGGATTTTTATACACAAATTTTTTAATTCTCCCAGAAGATCAAAATCAGGATATTCTATTGGGCGAGGTATGATTAATCGTTCTGGGAATGGTGGAGAAGAGGTGGCTTCTTGTTGTGGAGTTTGATGTTGAGTTTTTGGTTGAATCACCTTCTATTTTTGTAATGTTAGTTCTACAAGTAACAGATCTTCAGTGTGAACATTTTTATCTCCGTCTATTTCTACTATGTGCCCAAATCTCAATTCAAGGTAATTACATTCCCTCAGTTTAGTTTCTAATTCTGGTGGTTCCATTATTTGGATAGATTGAACTGGCCTATTGTTTGGGTTTGTGTTAGGTTGGGCTGGGAGTTGTGGTCTTAAATTGGTCTGGGGGTTTTGTGGCAATGTATAGGGGGCTGGCAGTGTGGGTTGAGAGAGATGGATTGTTCCAGCTCGTTGATTTGTAGGTCTTTGCCAGTATGACTTCCAGGCTTGACTCTGCGAAGTGGAGGGGATCCATTATGTTGGATAGGCATTGTTTTGCCAAAACGGTGGGCAGAAAGGAAAATTTAGCCAATTAGTTTAGTTTGTTTGATTTGGCCATGATGATGTAGGAAATGGATGTTGTGACCAATAGGGGAAAGGTGGCTAATTTTTCCACATTCCATTGTATTGCTGAGTATTATATTGAGGACGCTGAAAATAAGAGAATGGTTCAGTTGGCATACCTGATTGTCGTAGCTACCATTGTCGGTGCTGATTAAGTAAGCATACCACTTCTGATTCTTCTTCTGCCTCTTTATAGACTGCTTTTAACCCAAGAAGAGAGGGACATCCTTCTGTGGGGTGATCTTTTGTGCAAATGGAAAAGACTTTGATTATATCTAGCGGACACTCTTTGTGGTTGTGTTTCTTTCTGCACTTAGGACAGAATATTTCCAAGTTTTGTTCAGCCTCTTCTTGCTTTTGTTTGGCTTGCATAATGTTGACCTTCATTGTTAGAGTCCCTAGAATATTTGTTTTAAAATATTCCAGCAAATTGCCAATCTATGCATGAGTTACACCTTCACTGGAGGTCTTATTATCCCTTGTGATCATGTCACGTTCTACTTATTTTAGCCTTGTGCTGCCTCTCGAACTCTTGATACACAAATCAATAATGTTAGCATAGATTTCCTGATATATATCACCTTTTCCCATAATATTTAATGTTTCAGCCCATTGTTCCTTCATCCCCCTAATTAATGTAGTTTTTAGCACATTATCAGGTAAGGGTAAATATCCATAAGGAGATCTCTGGAGGTTGTATTGAAATTGTTCCACATATTCTTCTAGAGTTTCATTGGGTTTGACTGTCATTTGAAATATTTCATCCTTTAGTTCTCAGGACCGGCAATAATCTTGATATTTCTTTAGAAACACAGCTTTCATCTGATCCCAATTGTTTATAACCCCTCCACCTAATCCCATAAACCATCGTAAAGCTGATCCTTTTAATGTAGAAGGAAATAGTTTTAATTTTTGGGGATCGGTGGTATAGTCATAACCCCTCCATCATACATCGAATTCAAACAGAAATGCATCTAGATCTTTCGATGTCAAGCCATGAAATGTGCGAATATTTTGAAGATGAATGGCTTTCATAGGTGCATTAACTGTAGTGTCCACAATGGGATATTGCAGTGTGGAAGTTTGTTGAGGTGTTTGCTAGTTCTGGTTTTGGTTCTGGGCCATTTAATCAAATATGTGCCAATATCCTTTTGGGATCTCAAGGGAATTCCTAGGATGACTAGAAGGAATAGGAATGACCTTGACATCACTCCATTGATCTGGAATAATAAGTGTTCCTTGCTGGCCTACTATCTGAGGAGATTCAGGTCCTTTGTTTTGAATGATGTTGACAACGCTTCCCTTATCTGGGCTACTCACTGTTTGGATTACTTCAAGAGGATATTTTGGTTCTTCTGTTTCCCTTGTTTCCCCTTATCCTTCGTAGAGATTACTAGAGTTCCCTTCTTGCGGAGAAATTAGGTGAGAATTCTCAATTTCTTGGGAATCTTGCTCAATTCCTTCCATTTGACTATGTATCTCAGCAAAGGCTACAGATGACAACTCTGTGGCATGAAGGGAACTAGTAGGTTGTCTAGAAATAACTTTCCTAGGTCTTGCTAATGGCTGAGATTCAGTTTTCCTAAGGATTTCGTCAATGAAAGTTGTTCACCCAAGGGTCACTGGTCCCTTAGGTTTTTCAGGCTTAGAAGGAATTTTGCATTGTTTAACTTTTCTATTCATTCAAAAAACGAGCTTTCATTCCTACCTAAAGAAATAAATTTACCCAATTCTGCTGTGAAGCGGGCCGTGAACAAGTATGTTTCTTGCTCAGTGTGCAGGTTCTTACCTTTCGTCTTTAATACCCAATTCTTCCCAAGAAGAAAAAATTTAAATGTGCATCACTCCTTCTAAATGGTTACAGTCTCCCCAACAACGACACCAAAATGTTGAGGTATAAAATGTATTTCTTTAGCACCTATTTATCCTACATTAATCATCAATCCGAGAATGAATTTTTGTTTCAAGAGTGTACTCTATTTGAGGCTACAATTTGAGCTAAGAGAAATGCTGTGTGAGATGCAGTACAGTATTCTAAATACAAAATTAAACAAATCCTTGGAAGAGAAATCTAATTACAGTAACACAAACTCCAATTCTTTAAAACTCAACTATTCACTCTGCAAACATCAATCAAGGATACAGTAGCAATAACTCATTGCTTTAGAAATTGATGCAACTGAAATCAAACTAGAACAAATCAATCAATCTGGGAACTTGGAAGCAATAACCAGTGTTCTCTACAGTTGACAGTCCTACTTTCAAGCAATCAAAGGGAAATAAAAATTGAACTAACTTCTATAGAAAGTAAACTAGGAGGAACTCTTTAAAAGCAAGCTTTCTACAATCTAGAAACTAATGAATTGGAAATGAACAACACACTGGAATTGAACAGCAAATGCTAACTAATGAATCAAATCTTAACTTAATGAAATCAACTAATGAACTCTATTGAACACCAAACCCTGTCGACAACAAACGTTATTAAGTAGCAACCTTAATTGAACAAAAATACAATGGAACAACAAATAGAGTTAAATATTTAACATCAAAGCTTTATAAGCAATAACAAGATGACTAATACAGGAATTAAGATCCTTGTTGAAATGGAACAGCAATGCAATTCATTAACGCAACACAGCAATACCAATAAGCAATTCAACAACAACTAATTAACTTCGCAAACATAATAAAACCAAACACAATGATCACACAATGGTAATTAAAAGATAGAAATACAAATAACAGATTGATTCCACTAGGGCTGGGCCCTTAGCCACCAGTGAAACATTGTTAGGCTATTGTAGAGCTCAGAAATGGAACCGAAACATGTCTTTATATTAATTAAACATAAAAAGTGTTTACAGCGACTTCTCTCTGATCACGAGAGTTGATAAAGTGCAGAATTACAAGAGAAATGTTTTAATCAATGATTCGACCCCTTCAATCTCTAAAGGCATTTCCTTATATAAAAAATTCGATAGATAAGACAAGGAACAAGATAAGATTTAAACAGCAATCCCTCAAGATCAAAGGACCCTGAGGGATTCACTCCTTTTCTTTCTTTAACTAGCATTTAATCTTCTTTGGCTGTCGACGTACTATTCCCTGTCTTCTCTTAGCTATGCATTCGGATTTCTTTCTTTTTGGCTCGATATGGCCTATTACTGGAGGAACAGTAGTTACTCTTGCTTTAGCCTCACCTCTAGTATAGATGTTCACCTCGTTTGATTACTATTTTTGACAATAAAAGGAAGTTTTTAGTTACTTTTTACAATAAACATAAGTCTTTTCAATTCTATCATAATTCTATAATAAATCACCTTTCTGGAATAAAAAGAGTTATGTTTAAAGGAAAATAATGAGAAAATACATGGTGAATTCATACCTTTTTCAATGCTCAACGTACATATTTGTAGAAGCACAATCTAAGGGGGGTTTAGGGGGGTTTACATGTGATGTCCCCAAAGTGGAGAGAAAACCATTAGTGACTCATTTGGAGAAATAAAGAGAAAATATTATGCATTATTTTTGTTTAATGTAGCACAAGGATTAGCCATGAATATGGAGAAATGAAGAGGTGCTGCCATCAATGCTAAAGGTGAAGAGTGTTGAGATTTTTTCATTATCAAGATGTTTAGTGGGATCCATTGTGTTGGCATTCATATCAAACAAGCCAGCATTGATGCCAACTAGGCTACACGTGATGAAAACTGGGGTAGCATTAATGTGCATGGTGCATGTCAAGCTTAGGGGGAGTCCCATGGTTGTTGTAATATTTGGTAGAGAATATCATAGTAGGAGGATATGAAAAGAAGCTAGAAATTACTATAGCTATGATGGTTTTTTGGTCCAACCTTTCAAGGAATTTATACTTTACCATTTTATCTCAGATTCTTTAGGAAATGACATAGTTGGATCATGCTCTAAAGTATATTTCCAATGGTGTGCTGAATTTTGCAAATGGGATCATGTATCTGAATCTATTACCATTCAAATATTTTAAATCAAATGGTTGAAGGCTTAGCCCAAATATTTCATTAGATGTGGTGGTCTCTAAAATTGATAGCAATTTTGGCAGTCAAGCGAATTTAGAAGAGAAAATAGTTGATCTATTAATGGAGATTCGAGTGAATAGGGCCTGAAAACACTGAAATAGGAAGCACTTTTATTGGCCCAAAGGTGGGCCCATTGCAGAACTCATTCAGACAGAAGGTTTCCTAGAAGGTTAAAATGGCATAGAATAGTTAAAGCGAAGGATGACATTAGCCCAAAATTTCTAATCCTAGAAGTTTCAAAGATGACAAAATAGGTTAATTCCAATATGATGGAAGAATCATGGTAATGTAGCTGATTGATATAGTGTTAACAAATTTTCCAAGACCATTAAAAATTTAACAAAGGAATTTCATGAAAAACCATGGCTCAAAACCTTTTTGTCTCTCCCTATAATAGATGTGCAGTAGCAATTTATTGGTTGGTCATGATATCAGTACAAGGGATAGGAGGTAGGAATATTCATTTTTTTAGGTACCCTAGTGGGCCAAATTCAAGTGACACATGTCACCGCTCTTGAGGCATCACATGACATTAATGAAGTCGCTTGACATCATCCCTGAGAATTTATCCTAGGAGTTTTTAAAGGTGCAACTGGTGGAGCTGAGGACCTACTAGGCATAGTTCTCATGTGGAGTAAAATTGATCTTGATCGACATTTGATTTATTTAGGTAGTACATTGGTGTTTCCCACCTTGACATGTCATCCTAAGATGGCTACCTAGAAGGTTTCAAAAGAGCACAGATAGGGAGCTATGGGATGATAGATAAACATGAAGAAATGAAAGATAGAAAGGTGGCATAAGAAAATTGGAAAGAGGGTTTGAGTAGACCCACGCAAGATGTAAGCTTGGAAGGATCACCCTGAAGGCAAAAAAACACTCGCTTGGAAATAATGTTAGGTTAAGAGCATTGGGAGATGAATATTTTACGACAGTTAAAAATTCTATCAAATGAAGAAAGATATTCCCAAGAGACTATTTTGCGGAGGTTTTAGAACGCTCAATGAACGTGGGCCTTTGAGATTTTCCAATGAAAAATGAGGGTTGAGGGTTGTATTTTTAGCTCCTATGGGCATGTGTTTAATGACATTTAACAGGTCAATATATTTTTAGTAGAGTCTCCTAATTTGGTAGTTATTCAAAATTATCTATTCACCATAGTTGGTTATACAGGCATATAAAAAATCAAAAAAATTATTAATGACCCCTTCACAAATGGTGGCTACCTTGAAAATTTTTATACACCATAATATATTTTATTGACACATGGATCAAGCCAACACCTAGGATTTCTAATGTATTCAATGGTGAATGACAAAATATTGAATCAAGATGACAAAGTACTATGATGCACATAAGTGAATCAATGAAGCATGTCTTGAACATAATTAACCATCCATTATCTTCCTTGAACTCCCTAAAGAATTCAATGGAAAATATTCTTGAGTGTAGAATGCCTGGTCAGAGACCAAGAGTGCCATGTCTGAAGTACAATTTGAGCTCTAAGGGTAATTAATAAGTGTGGAATTCATTATTAGAATGCATTAATAGAATATCATTCTCCAATTTAATGCAATTTTAATGGCTACAAAAAAGCACAATACAACAATCTATGTTTCCGCCAGGAGACTTAACAAGTATTCATGTTTGCAGAATCACAAGCCATGCTAGTGTACTAACTCAGGTAGTGTGTGATTGAAGAAATGGGCAAAATTGTTCCTTTTCGAGGGGAGGAAAAAAACAAAGGATTTCAATTGTGTAATGTGGGGAATGTAACATTATTTACTGAAGAGAAGAGAGATTTTTGTTTGTGTTTTCACTATTGTGAGTGGTTGAGAGTTCCTATGAAACATATAAGGGGTAGAGAGTTGAGTTTTGATTGTATGAGGGTCAAATTAGAAGAAAAAAGTGTTGAGTACCTTACAGAGGTGTTGACTGTTGTGGGATGAGTGTTGAGTGTATATTGTATGTAGAAGTCCAAGAAGAGAGGGAATAATCTTGTAGTTTTTGTTGAGGTGAACAAAGGGACACGTGATGAACACAAATTTAAAGCAGGTAGAGTGGCTTCAATTTACAGTGTGTGTTTATTTCCTTATTGAGTGTGTTAGAGCCTAAATATAGGAATTTTGTGCTTCAATATAGTGGATTTGTAAGGAGAACTTGGGGGTTGGTGCCTCATATAAGTGGGAGCTTTCATAAATCCATAAATTTGGTGCTTCATGGTAAGTTGATCAAGTGTTTGCAGATGAAGGGAGTTGGTTCTTCCTACCAGTGGGTGATAGAAAAAAATTTAAGAGAGTTGGTGCTTCCTGTGAGTGATGTCTCATAAATTTTTTTATGTAATAGAGTATGATATCATTTTAACATCAAATAAGAAACAAGCTTTGGTGGTTTTTCCCTTTTGGGTTTCCATGTTAAATCCTTCGTCTCCTATGTGTATGTTGTTAATGGCATTGATGTGTATGCTTATGTGTTGAGTTGTTTTTTGTCATTATTATTTGTTGGTTATTTCTCACATGATGGTTTCAGGGTATGAATTTGAAAGGATAAGTTGGCATTAATAGTAAAATTATCCTTAGTGGTGATTCATCCCCCCTCAGTATTAAATTTTGTTTCCGATAGAAAAATGAAAGAGAAAAACCACCAATTTTTGTTTCTTATGATGTAAAATATGAGCTTTTAATCTATTTACATCAATATTTCTATGCATCCATTCATAGGAAGCATTAAATCCCTTGGATATTTTACTAGAACCCATTATTAGAAAGCCCTGAATCCCCTCTTTGTAGACACCTGGACAACTTACCATGAAGCACCCCTTTTGTGGATCTATCAAAGCACCCACTTTCAGGAAGAACCAACCTCCAATATTTCCCCATACACCCACTAAATGGAAGCTCCAACTCCTTATTTTGTAGGACCCAATCCACACTCAATAATGAAAATAAAACATTTTTTTGTAGATCACTTAACTTAGTTTCAACTCCTTGTGTTGGCCAACTCTTGATCCTATATTATTTTCAACAAAATTCACTTATACATAGTGTAGATAATACTCTTCCCTCTACTCATTCTTAATACTCTTCAGCAGCACACTCCATAAGCTCACTCAACCTTTATAAGCATATTACACCATTCATTCTACAAAATCACTCTTGACCTTACCCAGGAGCACACACTAACATATAGATATTTTAAAACAACTCTCTATAGTGCTCAACACTATATTACTCTAGACTCAACACACAATAATGTTGAAGTACCCCTCTGTCTAACTCTGCATTCTTGTTTTTTGATCCTTTGCAACTCAAGGATGAATTCACGCTCTGTTAAATTCATTCAACCCTCATGGACCTTCAACATAGTTGACCATTTTTCTACTAGATAATGTTTCTCAATCATTGTAGCTACATTAATCAAATATTTGGGTTTGGAGTGTCTTTTCCATGTAGAGAATTAAATCTCAATAAATCTCTACACTTAAGGAGTACCACAATTAAATTATTATTGTTTATTTATTTAAACATATCTCTAGCATTCCATGCTTATTAATTGAGGCTCATAGAGATCAAAATGTACTCTAGAATGGATTTACTGATATTTGGTCTAATCACAATACTACTAGGGCTATTTTCCAATAAATATCTTTGTGGTGTGAGGAGAACTCAGGTTTGAATTGTTTTATTTGAGCTAAGAAATTCAAATCCATATCCTACCTAATGTTCTAGAGTCAACCACTTACCCATTCTACCTATTTTAATAATTTTGGCATGTTACATGTTTCAGTTGAGTTCCCCAACTCTAGCGAACCTCCATATATGTCACAAATACTAAATATAGCATATTCTACTAAAGTTGCTTCCAACACGTTCATACAATTACACATTTTTCCATAGTGCAATGCCACATTCAGAAGAACTATTAAATATGGCACATTCTATACCAAAGTTGTTGACTCATTCATATCCATACACCCACAGAGTTAAGCGCACAATACTTGTTTAAGTTGGAAGACTTAAACGTAGAACATAAGGATCAAGAACCCAAACATAATGTTAAGCCCCTTGAAATAGGCCTTCAACTCCTCCTATTAATATGACAATCACTTAGTCCCTTGGTCACAAAACACATTAAAACATTACAAAGCCAGTCCTCGGGCATGCCTTTTTGTCAACTCATAGGACTGTCAGTTGTCATGAAATTTCTAACTCCAAACTTGTTACCCAATAGAAATACAATGGAGCACCTTTGAAAAATTCTTTGAAATGATTGTTGGTGCGATGTTTCCCATGGGCTTCACCACCTCGCGACTTGTGTCAATGGAAAAAATGCCTAGATGATGTCTTGTGGGGTCTTGCTTATGCAATTCCTCTTGCATTTTTGTGCTACACCACTCATATGACGTTGGTTACTAGATACCAATTACTCTCACCACCTCATCTCGACACTATATCACCCCAGAAATAAAACATGTAGCACCATCAAAAACTGGCAGGCTTAAATCACTGGGGTTATGTATCCCTATGGGACCATTCATTGTAGACACTAAACAATAAGAAAAATTCCATGGTTACATGTTTCTACCACGTTGCCACCTATATAACAAATTTACTTCTACCATGTGTCGATATATAATAGGTTCCATGTGTCATTCATTTTTGGACCATTTTCCCACTTGAAAGTGCCAAATATCCATGCCACGTGTAATCGTCCACTTGGTGTGAAGCATCCCAAAAGTTTTAGTTGTTGATGTCATGGTAACATAATATTGTATATTTGATTTACTTATATCATCTACCTTCATATCTCCATGTCATCTTTGTTTGCAAATCATATAACACCAAGTTTCCTTCTATGATTTTACCATGTTGTGAAAGGTATGAGAGAAGGGGGGTCTAAGCTTTGGTTTTTTGGTGTTTTTATTTATAAAACAAATGATAAATTTTATGTCTCCACGACATCATCTCCAAAAATATAAAACATTGAGTACCCTCTTATTCTAGCGGGGAGAAACTGTTAGATTTTCATGTCAAGTGGGGTCCCCCCACTTGTTGACTTATGCCAATCACCACTGAGTTCAGCCATGTGCTCCCTCTCCTTCATCACCCCATAGGTTGGACTTGTGCCTTCCTTGGAAATATGTAGGGATAAACCCATGCAGCTTAGGTGTCCCTTGTGGACCATGCAATTTCCCTCCAAAGCTTATGATTTGTCCACATAGATTCATCTTCCACCTATATGCTAACTATGTCACAGAGCTCATGTCAAAAATACCAAATTCATGGCAATAGCCTTTGACCTTTTATCCTTTAATCATTTATTGTCCATAAATTTTGATATAGGAAGTGTTTTCCAGACTACAAAATACCATTGGAAATCTCTTTTTGAGTGTTATTCAATTTTTCCATTTATAGGAGCATCTAATTTGAACTACTGATAAATAATTTCCTTAAAATATTAGGCAACATATTCACCATAGTTATAATATTTATAGCTTATTTACATAGCCTGATACTATGATGGTTACCTATTAAATACTGCAATCACCATTGAACTATCATCTACCTTGGCATAATAAACTTTTCATTCACATCAATTCTAACCAAACAAATGCATCTTCCATCTTAACCTAGTTGACATCAATGTTGTTCCTGTTGAAATCAAATGAAACACATTTGATGCCACCTGCCATACTAATAATTTCATATGTCCAACAATCTCCCCTTTTGGAATTGATGGAAACACATCATTATTCCACATTTATGGCCACTCCTTATCCTATATTCATCTGACACAAGGACATTCAAATAAATCTCTCTCTCTCTCTTGTGGTTGGTTGTCTTCTATCTCCCGTTCTTAGACCACTAGTAGCTTTCTATCCCTCTTTGACATCATTGAAAAATGGTTACGAATTTGTTTCTCTCCATATTTATTTAATGTATGAGGGTTGGGATACTAATTTGAATTATCCTTTTGTAGAATTATCTTATCAAGGTTTGATATCTCTTTTCTAAGGTACTTAATTCTAACTTCATATAAACTTAGATACAAACATTATGGAAAAATACACTTGCAAAACCAAGCATTAGCAAAACAAGTCTTTTTTTCTTCTTGTAGTTTCTCCTCCACTTCTAGAGAACTTAGTAGATATGATATGCTCCCCTAGAACATATATTTTCTCCTCTTGAATGTTTATTGACTTCTAAACACATTATGTATGTTGGCTCTCTCTATTAATGCATCTTTTATATAAATCCATACTACTAATGGTATTCTTGTTGCTACATACACTAATCATTTGTGATGAATTTTTAATTTTTTGTCACACTACCACTACTGCTTCACGGAATCTATTAGTTCTCTTTAGCATACTAATCATCAGATATTCTCCCTGTGATATCATGCTTCTACTATAAAGGATTTTTTCTTAAGTAACACGAACTACACCAATGACTTGATAACAATTGGAAAATGTTGCAAGGAAACTCCCATAACTTTTTTTCAAAAAGGTATGTCCATAAAACACATGATTACTCCAACTAAACCAATGGATATCACATGAAATTTTGATCCCAAATGTAAACCAAGTAACATGTAGAGACAACTACTTGTTTTTATGACATGAATACGAGGCATAGCTAAATTTAGGACTTAAATGAAATTATAGTACTTCATATATGACTTGTAAATTCTTCATGCTTGAGCAATCAACTCTTCTCAATACTGAAGGATAATGTCTACCATTGCTGATAAAGTATCTCCCACTAAGACAATTTTATCTTCTCTTCTTTGACCTCTTGAATTTTCCTCACTTCTACTTTAGGAATAATCTTGTGGACCTAATTTATCTTTGGGCCTTTTATCACTCCACACTTTTTCTATAGGAAATTTTCTTCATGCAACATGAAACGTTGATGTCTCATAATTTCCCCTCAAGCCATGCAGGCTGAACATTATCCTTATCCTACTATGTTTTTATGCATAAATAAGTGAATTTATTATAGCACCAATATATGGACTCAACTTTACTTCAATCATTCAGATAGACCATTTTGTATATTTATTTTTTACGACTACATCTGAATTCTTTGGCTTTACTTGAATTAATTCTCTATTTTCGATGAAGAGAAAATGAGGATCTACTCCCCATAAGAAAAGTATCCTTCCTTTTCTTGAAAATATTTATAGTTTGAGTCCTGACACGAAAATTACTTTCCAACTTCTTATTTACCCTCCCTTGGGCATTATCTTTACTACACACTACCAAAAGACACTTTTCTTTACTTTCTCATTTCTTCACCCATATCTTCTTGATGCATTTTTTCTTTCTTTGGAAAAAGTAAATAAAAAGGTTTCCTATTTATTTGTTGGCCTAAAATTTGTACTTATTTCATTTGGTATTCTTAGACAAGTTTACTACATAAATAGGAGGATCATACCTTTTAATTATTCTCTATTTTTCCTTGAGAGAAAGATCAAATATCCTATTATTCCCTTCACTTATTTTATTATTGTTTCCTTTCCATAGAGAGATGAAGAAAAACTCACTTTCATATGTTATTTTGTGTCTTATATCCAACAACTAAGTTGGCTCTTTTGCATGCATATTATTTGAAGTGGTCTTTGTCCTGCTATATCCACAATCTTCTATCTTATGCCCAAATTTACCACAATTTTAGCATTCAACCTCACTTAACAATGGGACAAAATGACTTTGATTTCCTATATCATTTCCACTATACCTTATCTTTTGTAATCATTCCCACTGCTTTGTATATTTTACATTCTCGAGTCATTGCTACCCAAAACATTTTTCTCTCTTGGATTATATATACACTATTTATGCATTTATGCTGCGAATTGTTGTAAGAATAAAAATAGTTATAAAAGGAATTTTTAAAAATGAAGATACAATTTATTTGAGGGATTTTTCCTTGATGGGGAAAGGACTTATATTGGTTCTTCATGTTCCTTCCATCATATTTTGAATTGCTTCCTCTAGAAATTTAGTGTTGCTCCTTCTTCTGGTTTTTAGTCACTTTTCATCTGTTTTGCAATTGATTTGGTTTCCTTTGATGTTGCTTAAAATTCTATTTTTGTTTTTGTTTCTTCTTTTTTGTTGTTGTCCAACAACTCCTTCTCTTTCGTTGTTGGAATCGTTAACTAATTCAGCTTGGCTCACTGATTTGTTTTCCTTCCCCTTTCTTGTAGTTTGTTTATTCTTTAAGGCCCAAGCGAGCATTGATGAAATTGATATTCACTTGCTAATAATATCATACAAGGCCTTTATTCGCATATTGAGCTTCTTATATTGAGACAACACCTTGATGGATTTTTCTAGGCCATGTCTCAATGAGACTACTTCAACTTGTAGTCTCTCATAGTAAGCTTTTCTTTCATTGAGCTCATTTTTGGAACATCCCATTCAATCTATTGACTTCTCCTTGTTGAGAATTAAGATCAACTAATTTTTTCCTTTTCATTCTCAAGCTAATATCCTTGCCACTATTCCTCTAGCTTGATATTTTCTTCTTAAATATCCTTTATCTCCTCTAATCCATGGATTAGGTTCCTTCTAAAATAAATATTCTCATCTATAACCTTTTATTCACTATTTGATGTGCTAATATAATCACAAGCAAGATTTAGATCCCTTTCTTTATCTAAATAATTATCCACATCTCTGAGAAGTATTCCTTCTTCATCACTTCTAGGGATACCCCTATTCTCTTAATGGGAGATACTCTCCTCTTCTACATAGGTTCCCTCATTCACTACTCATACAAAAGTATGTGTCTCTTCACAACAACTACTAGATTTATGGCAATTTGTGTCCTGAGATGATGCATATAAACATCTAGAGGATAAATACCCTATTTTTTTGCAATTATCACAAAAAAATAGCTTACCTTCTTAGGAGCCTAACCTCTCATCCAAATATTATATTTCACCTATAGAGTGATGAATAGTAGCTTTAATATTTGAAGGAATATATTAAATCTTTTGACAATATTACCTTTGATATTATTTATTCTTCCTATTTCTTATCTACATCTCATTTATACTAGAAGCTTCTTTGGATTTTTTTTCACTATTTGACAAAAAATATTATTTTTCCTTCTCTTTAAATTCACAACTAACCCCTCCTTATAAAGATTATAATTTTTCCATATTTTCCTTTGATATCTAACAATATCACACTTTATCAACATTTGAAATTGATAACCTCTTCATGATAATCCTCTTTGCCTCTTGTTTATGGTGTTTGACACACTATCATTCAAGGGGTATCCCCGATATTTGGTCCCAATTAGACCTCACACCATTTGGGATAGGTGCCCCATCCATAATGTGTCCTTGTTGAAAAATTCTTAAATATTTTCCTTGAATTTAACTTTGAGCAAGAGAGAGGAGTGCAATTATGCCATTGAAAAGCAGGTAAGTGTGCCTAGTGAGTGTTCAGTTGTAGGTGTGTCAAGGTTATTCTAATGTAGAGAGAGATATTAAAGTGAGACTCTAAGAGGGAGGTAATAGAACCACCCTAGTAGATACACATGCAACCAAGAAGGATTCTTCCAACATCCAATAGAATAGTCCACAAAATATGCGATGGTCATTAAAACCAATCAACGAGAAATATTTTTCTAGTATACAATAAAATAGTCCACAAAGATGTGACAATGATAACAACCATTACAACACATTCTTAATAAGATAAGTACTAAAATAACCAAAATAGTTCAACTAATTTAACATAGATGAAAAAAAACATGAATTACAAACATCCACACAATAGTCTTAGAAATATTCATAATCCATTCATGAAGAATATGCTAGCCATGAGCATTTTTTATTAAGTAAAATTTACAAGATAGGTGTATACAATGAACACGAATAGATACATAGTGGAGCGTTGGAACCACTCCTTGCTCCTCAAAAGAACTAGCTTGTCTCTCTAATGCCTTGCGGGAGGATCCAAGGTGAAAATTATTTTTCTTATACAATGAGGGTGTATATATAACCAATGAGGAGGTGATGCTTCATCTTCCTTATGGCTCTTCGACTACCCTCATGAATGTTTGACTTCCTATGATTTTTCAACTTTACATGACTCTTCATATTCTATATATTTCCTTTGGACTTCCATTTTACAATACATTTTCGAAACGAAAACTACATAATCCACCATAATGTTGGGGCATGTGATAACTCATGACATGACACTAATGACATGGACTTCTTGATGATGTGAAAATTTCAAGACACACTTGCTTCTCCTAGACATGTGTCTAATTTAGAATATACTTCTATCCACCTCGGTATGGCATAGTGTTAAAGATTATTCAATCGTGTCAATTCTTGAGTTGTCGTCATGAACTAGTGTCCCTTTGCTTTCTCTTGGTTGATTAGGTTGCATAATCATCTAGGAAGATGTATTTTACCATGTTTCTCTTCTTCATATTGCCATGGTATGATAAGATACATGCATATAAAATTCACTCATGATGATACAACATCAGTCCGATAAACCATTAGTATAAATTATTGAATGTTAACCATTGACTGAGGTGGAACTGGGTGGCAATCTAAGAGAGAGGTTCTAATGACTACACAATTATGTAGATCAGGCAATCAGGGGTGAAACTTGAGCCTTGAGACTATGAAATTTTCAACATAGGATGAACCGAGGAAGAAAAAATCACAATTTGGTAGCTCAGTGGAGGATGGGAAAATGCACAATTGTGCAATTAAGGATTTCAAGGGATGAGCTTAAGAGTAGAGATTTCACAATGCACAGTTGAGGTTGTTGAGAATTTTGAGGGAGTTAATTAATTCAAATTCTCTTCTTGATAATTACTTGTGAGCTCATTAGTTTTACTTATGTATTCTTTATTTACTCTTTCATCAAGTCAATTACCAAAATACAAGAGACACACAATTAGGCTCTTAGAGCTAAGGAAAAACCTCTCCCTCTTGGACAGGAAAATCCACAAGAAATTTTTCTTATAGACTTTAAAATGACAAGTACCATAACCAACACTCAAACCCTTGACCTTTGAATGCTTCCAAGACCTTGTCACTGCTTGTTTTTTGACCTCCAAATCTGATCCTTGTTTTTTTCACCCACCTGCACTGACCTGCACCAACACTAGAGAACTCGGTCTCTAAGTCTATCTTCAAACACTCCTCACTTATTCAGATATTTGAGACAAGATCATTCAAGATCTTATCTTTCACTTCACATATCCTTGAATCTTTATTTACTAGATATATATTCATTTATTTTATGAACTGTGATTAAGAAGGTAAATCACATATTTACCTTCCTCCTTTTCTCACACTACAATAACCCTTAGACTCTGCATCACATCATAATCATCAACCTTATTTCTTTGCATTACATTACGAAATGACATATGAATGCTTCTTCACTTTGGACTAATCATAGTCCTTACAACACATAGAGCACATACTTTATTTCACTTTTGATTGAAACGTATTGATCATAGGTTTGACTGCACTCTACTTGTCTACAACTTCTTCACACATATCTGCATTCATTGCTTCATAAAAATCCGCAAAACGAAATACACACCACACATGAAAACTACTTTTACTTTGCATTTATTCCACTCCTTATCTCATTGAAAGTGTCTCAGAGGCATCTGCAATAATTTTTGTTTAAATGAACCACAACTCCCTTATATATAGTGCATTTTCTCTATTTTTAGGCCGACCCTACAACATTCTTGTAGGTTGACCTCATCACTGCATATAGGCCGACTTGGAGAGCACATATTCTAGCATTAATGAGGATAATATGGGGGTTGTCTTGAGCCATCCCTTTATAGTTAAATGACAAGGTATTTCAAACACATCCTAGATACTTCATATACATGACTCTTGAGTACATTTTTAATCAGAAGACAAATCCTAATAGAAATAAAGAAGAAGTATATTAACCTATAATAAAACTTTCTCATTAAAACCATGAGGCATAAAAAAAACATATTTGTTATACTTGTCTTCTACTTTACATAAATATATAACTACATAGTCAATACGAAGACCAACCCTAGTTAAAATTTTCAATGCTCCCTCTTAACTAGGGAGGTATTAATATAGGTACATGGTCACTTTCAAGCTAAAAAATCTCATAAGAATAATCTGATTGGTAAACTCATCAATATAGCATCATATCAAATATCATTGTCCTAGTACAAGGCCTTAACTAGAAACCTCATATCTCAATGAGAAAATAGGCTATAATGCTGACAAGACACATGACATATAGACACCATAATCATTGTCTCTCTAAGGTTGCTACATAGTAATTTGTCACCGTCCCTGCCATTCCCCATCCCACACATTGGAGGGCTCATTCCGTGACCCGTGAGTAGAGACAAGACTTGAAAATACTTTCATGACATCCCTCTAGACATGAGCTTTGATTGCCCTGAAGACATCTCTTTGCAAAAGACCCTAAAAACACCTCTTTTTGCATTGGCGCGGGAAGCCAGTTCAGTACCCGTGCCAATGGGGGAAATCCTTCAAAGATGGCGCACCAATTGGTGCTCTGTCCTAGAGTCGCACTCGCGCCCGCCAATTTAAGCAGTGTTTTTTAAAAATAAATGCCATAAGTTTCGTCCTAACAAATTCTTGGACTACTATCTATCTTGAGTTGGGAGGTTTGGCTACGGATTTCCATAGAGAGGAAGCAGTTTGCCACCTCTCATGGAATCTTCCTTGATGATAGGGCCAATCCCATGATTTTAGGGATCCCAACTCCCCTTCCTCCTATAAAAGCTTGCCCATCTCCATTGCAAGCTAGTCTTCAAGTTCCCTAAATTCCCAAGAGCCTTATGCTGCAAGAGCCCTGATTATTTCCCTAAGGCAAAACTCAAGTAAGGAGACTATTGTCAAGATCCCAAGAGAGAGTTTTGTCCCATCCTTGATAGGCTTTTCAAGACGTGTTCTGCTGGCGACCCTCCGAAGGAGAATTCAGCGTCAGAACTTTGGTTGTAATTTTCCTTTGATTGATTAATAATAAATGACTATTGGTTATGGTTCCACTCTTGTTGTTGTTTATAATGATGAGTTATGTCCTTTCTGACTGACATATAGTTGCATCTATTGGATTTTGTGCTTGCTTTTGTTTTGTTTCTCGCATGTGCAGGTGTCCATCACAGAGATTGTGGGGATCGTGATCTGCTAATGCTAAGGAACGAGAGTGCCACCTCTTCTACAAGCAATAGCGTTGGATTCCTGGTAAGCCTTCATTGCTAGTTGGTTTATTTGCAATTATGAACCTGCACTGTAGCGTGAATGATTGTTGCTAGACCCATTCTGGGCTAGTAGGGATCGCTTCTATCCGCAGAGGGGATTTACCTTCACAACAAAGGTACATACTCCACTAAGGTGTTCCTAGAGTATGACCTTCTTGGGCTATTATCTCTTGGGTAGCCATCCCTTAAATAATATCGGTCCCTGACTACCCTTATCTTGAATTCCCTATCACATTCTCAAAGAGTATCAAATGCCATATGATTACCCAATCCTCCATTCTGTCTTCCCAAGTGAAGACCATAATGATGTGTCTATCCATTCTCTCCACATGGCCTCCAATAAGGCTTACAATTGTTAGTCATGGCCTAGTGTATGACACATGTATTAGAGAATCATATATTTCACTCCCCCTTAACTTAAGAAGGACATACTTCAGGTTTCCTCCAAAAACGAAACATATCACCAGGCTCCCTCTCAACCAAGGACCTATAGCAACAATGGTGAGACACCAAAATTCTCATGAATAATTCCTCCCCTCGATGTCATGGATGGAGGAATATTCAACCTTTGGCTCCATAGGGCACATACCATACATCACTTTCATCCACGATTCATTTCAAATATCAAAAGTGATTCATCAGTTTTCCTTATCTGTTCCACCTTTATGCCATGATGCTTTCCTACGAAACATCTCCCAATGATCTTACATCCTTCCGCATTGTTGGCTTCCCTTCATAAACCCATCTAGAGAAACATATACATATGAAATTTTAAATTAGAATTCACCTCATTGATGATATTTAACCAAGAAATATTCTTGTAGGCGTCGACATCCTCTATTCAGATTGACACATATTCTAAAGATATGTATTTTCAAGGGTCTTCTTGTTTACCATACTTCTATCAGGATCCACATATCTTCCTAGGAGATATCCTAGTCACATCTTCTTGGCTTTCAGATGATAACTGCCTCTTTACATGGTTTCACTTCATGATCTATTAATTTATTTCTATGCACAACTTCATACCCAGGAACTTCCAGTATCCAGTTCCTTGCTTGTTACAACTACCTCATATTCCATATGAGGACATATTTAATTTCATCTTGTAGTGGCAACATGTGCACCATAAGAGGTCCTCCTCCATATGTCATACTTTTAAATATATAAGTTCATTACCTGAATCCATATGCCATGAATTCAAATCATCTAGTGTCAGCATATAAATATATGTACCTCATACCTTCTCTCTTTGAGTCATCCTGTAGAAATTTTACTAGAATAAAGAACTTCATTCCCTTGACCTGCTTCATCAATATGTCATCATATCCTAATCCCAGAATTATGTAGCATAGAATTTTTTAGTGTCTGCTAATTTTCCAATCACCATTGATCAAATATTCTCTTAGAAGTTTTTTTTTAGGGTATTTATTCAAATTTTTATGGTTTCTGTAGGTCTTCAAATAAAAATTGGTCACTCGCGAGTGTCTAGGTGTGTTACTACTTCTTTCAAAAATTTCAAGTTTTCGTCATTACCGTCATTTAGTTGCATGATTCACCACTGGAACATATACATTATCATATCCTTCACACCACCATGGTCATAATTTAGCTCATTTTATTAATTTTCACCATTAGGTCTTAGGGTCAAAATCATAAAAAATCTATCATTTCAGTAATAAATTCAGCATTGAAGGAGTAACAATATGGAAAATGCTCAATAAAGTATTTTTAAGTGAAATTTCATTTACAACATGATGTAATATGTCTCTTAATGTTCCAAATCTGTAGTTTTAAATAAAATGTAAAAAAAGCACATGGTGGGGCCACTACACCACTATGAAGAGAATTATATTTCCAAAAGCTACAACAAACTATACAAGCATGTCTTTCACTCATTCAATTGGAATTAAGAAATACTCACCAAAAAAGACTATCTTAGCACATCAAGAAATAAAGGACACTCTCAAAAGGTGATGGGCACCCTCTCCAAGCAAGCACGTTGCGTTATCATCCAACCACACTGTGGTTTTTACCCTTCACTCCATTTTCACTTCGAGAGGAAAAAAGTTCATATTCAAGAGTTTTGAATGCTAATTGAAGGTTGCATTAACATATTGACAAGTAACTTGAAGCTCTTACTACCTCCTATCAAAATTTATTTCATTGTTTCAATGGTGAAACCCTCCAACAGTCCCCATGCTATGTTTCTGGTGGGTGCGCTCCATAGTTTGAGTTGCACGAAAAATACCTAATTGACTACATATTATACCATTAGGGGAATTTTTAGGTCTAAAATGGGCCTCCTAAGGAAATTATAAAATAATAGTGGAAATAATAAAATAATAATAGATTACATCATCAAATTTTAGAGGGAAAAATGAAAAAACTACATTTTCAACTCATATTTTAAACTTATCTCTCTATTGTTTTACTCAAATTTCGAGGGGGAACACTCGTTGGATGCATAATTTGATTCAATTCCCAAGGATTACCCATGTTTCATACTTTCTATGGACCATTCTACGTGAAAAGTGAGAAATACATGAAAAAATTGATTGCAATCACATTTTTTCATGTATTTATTATTTTTCATGTAGCTGTGGTCTCATCAACAAAGTATGCAACATGGGTACTCCTTGGATGAGGAATTAAATTTTGCATCCAACGAGTAACCCCACTTGAAATTTGAGTAAAATATTAGAAAGATAATTTGAAAATACAAGTTGAAAAAGTAGTTTTATTATTTTATTATTTTTTAATCTTTTTACCTTTTTACCCAAAAAATGGTGAATCATCGCCCATGGCTCACATCATCATCTTGAATCCTATTTCTTCTTATAAATTTTATTTAGGTTGTACACCCAAATACAATTCCCACAAGCCTCTCACCCTCATTTCCCTAACCCCTACACCTACCTCTAGCTCCTACGCTGCTTTTTTGGGAAGTTTTAGGGTCAGGACTGTGTTTTAATTTCCTACACCAATCCATAAACTATTTTTTCATTCTCCACCTCCCTAAGATTTTTAATAAACCTATATACCTCCCGAAATTTTCCTACCCACATATCTTCTTCCTAATGCCTTCATCCCCTCACCTACTTCCCCTTTATTTCAGCAAGGTTTTGATTTGCAATTGTAAATAATGGAGGGAGGAAAGAAACCATATAACAAAGGAGGACAAGTTTCAAGGTTTGAGCCACTTAACACTTAGGAGTTTATGTTTTCATCATTGGCCAAAATCTTTTTCTCCTAAAATCCCATTATTATCCACCATTTTCTTCCATAAATCCCTTATAGTTTATTGAAATTCATTATTATAGCATTATAATTGTTATTTTTACATTAAAATTAATTTATGGAATTTTTGTGTTAAAAATTGAAAATTTTCAAGAAAATTACAAGATGTGATAACTTCCTGTAAATGGTTTATGTTCTGACACGTGGCATAGCAGGTAGATCAAAACGAAGGACAAGGACATGATCTGGAACTTACACATATGGTGAAAAATCTATCCAGCATCAGATTTGAAATTCCTAAATATCTTGTCAACGCTGGTAAAATCCAGCTAGTCTAGCGAACAAATCTGAGTCATAAATGAAGGAGCTTGATATTTTGCCTATGATTAGGAATTCCAAACTAATTTGATCTGTTTTGGAGATCAGTTAGGATTATAAGGAACAAAAATAGCCTCTTTTGATCGTAATTTATGATAAATAAGTGAATGGAAGCATGTAATAGGCTAATGATGCTAGTGATATTATTGGATGCAAGAGAAAACTTGAGACTATGTACATGCTTCAGAACTCTTTTTTAATGTAACTCATTTCCATATTTTAATCAGAGACAAAATCCTATCATTTATGGTGTTTTGAGTTAGCATTTTCATCATTTGAAGTTTTCCAAGTGTGCCTTCAAAGCATGGAAGGGCCCCCATGTGAGCTTGGTACACTTTTCTTTACATTTTCATTAGATTTAATATTCAAATCTGATTCAGTATTTTGTTTAATTTTTATGCTTTGAGTTCATTGATTTTGATTAAGAGTGCTTGTGATTTCATTCATCATTTTTATTTCATGATTCATAGTTATAATTGAAGAATTCAATTACTAAATTAATGAACAGTCCTTGTAAGAGGGTTTAGCTGAGTATTAAATTCGAAATAATTTCTATGATCTCTATTTTAATGAATATGATTTTTAATATGCTTTAGTGTGTTACTTTGAAAGCATTTTCGTGAACTATAACTTTGTAAAAGGATTGAAAACTCAGACAATTAGTAACACTTTGTTTTTAGAACAAAAGATCAGATTTAATTTCATGAGTGTTTAAAGTGTGTGAGGAACCACATATCAATCTCTTGTAGAAAGAGTGCTAGAGCCTACCATAATAAACATTTACTTAGGCAAGACGATACTTTTAGGTCTATAAACATTAGACACATGCCTCTAAGATTACCTACCTTGGTTGACAATAAATTGAGCCTAATCTAGAATAGTAGATTGGTCTATACATTTTTGCGCCATTGCCGGGGAGGTGCAACTAGAGGATTTTAAAAACAAAAACAAATAAAAGTAATAAAAAAAAAACAAACAAAAACACAAATTTGGTTTTAATTCTATATTTTAGAAGTCATGGTTACTTATGTCTAGACCTAGAGATGATAAAGGTAGATTCATAAAAACCCCCCATCCAAAAACTAATCCACCACTAGGAGCAAACCCTTTAGAGAGGATTGAACACACAACTCCAGCTAGGAAAGTCACTGTACAAGAATTAGAGGACAAACAAAAATCAGGGCATAGACTCACACTCATTGAAAGACAAATTTTATTGGCATATGAAGAAAAGAAGAAACATCTCCCTGAATCCTCTATAACAAGAGAGAATAGAAAAACAACCCAAAAACCTCTCCTTCAACCTACTGATTTTGAAAAATCTCAAGAAGGAGAAAAATCACCAGAACAACCTTTCTTTGAGACAAGTGACACTGAACAAGACATTAAATCAACAGAAGAACCTATCAAAATGACTGAGGAAGGATGAGGATCAGCAAGAGGACCCACTCTTGAACAACTTAGAGAATATGAGAGACAACAGGAAGAAAGAAGAAGACAAAGAGAATCTGAAAAAAAACAAAGGCAAGATCAAGATCGAAATCCACCACCAAGAGAAGAGGAAGAGTCAACCTTTAAATTTCCTATTCAAGAACCAGGAGAAAACAATGATGAGGAAATAAAAATGAAAAACATACCTCCATCTATACTACCAAACTTTTATGGCATGGCTTAAGAAGTACCAGATTCATTCTTGTTTGAATTTGACATTGTATGTCGAACATATGGTTACACAGATGATGTCCATAGGCTTAGACTCTTTCTAGCAACACTAAAAGCATCAGCACTTAGGTGGTTCATGGGACTTGGAGAATATGCAATAACTGATTGGGATGGCATGAGAAAAATATTCTTAAGAAATACCAACCTTATTGTAGATCAAGAGATTCTAAAGATGATATATTTAGAATGAATCAACAAGAGGATGAGAGCTTAGAGGAATATTTGGAACGATTTGTTTACAATCTAAAAAATTCAAAACATAGAACCATGTCTCTTGATCTGATCCGAACAATATTTTTGAAGGGCATCCAACAAGAATACTTAGATGATCTTAATTTGATGGGCAAAGGTGACATTTATACCTTACCTTTCGATGAGATTGCTGATTTATGTGAAAAGTATTCTAGGAGAAAAGCTAGGAACGGAAAAAGAACCATATCATCCAAAGCCACTAAATCTGCTTCAACTAGTGTCACAAGGGCTGAAATAGGAAACTTATTAGAAGAATTAAAAACAGACCTATTAAGTACCTTGGGAAACCAAATTGACACTTTAAAAGCAAAGAAAAGACAGGAAGAAGAAGATCAATTAATGGTTGTCTTTTGTCCAAAGTGCCGGAAGAAACATGCTTTGAAATACTGCCCTTTAGAAAATGTTCAAAATGTTCAATTTTGTGCCTTTTGCACTGAAAATCATGATATCTTTCATTTCTCTAAAATCAAGATTTTGCAGAATTGTAATTTGGAAGCCAACGCAGATATGGAGAATTTGTATTTCATGGGTGCTACAAGACCATGGAAACCACGACCTCCACCTCCATGTATGTTTCCAAATCAAAATTTGCAATTTCCTACACAAGATTAGATGTATGTTCAGAATTCTTGGAATGTTCCCATGCCTTGGCAACAAAAAACTTACCCATAGCGACAATGGAGACCATTTCAACAATATCCTCAACCATTAAAACCATATCCTCAACCATACCAACAATATCCTCAGCCATATTAGTAGTATCCTCAAACATATCAGCAATATCCCCAATAGCAAGTTGTCCAACAACCTCAAAACACTCAACAAACATTGCCTGCTCCTCCACCAATAAATCCATCTCAATTACATCTTCCATCTAACCAGCCTCCTAAACCTACTCAGATACGTACTCAACCTGTACCTAATCCAAATAATAGAGCAGATAGACCAGCCTGTACCTAATCCAAATAATAGAGCAGATAGACCAGCCTACAGTGTAGATGAGGGAACATCTTACCCCATTCTACCTTTACAAAATATTGAGCTTAGGTCTGGTAGGATACTTCAAAAAGAACCTCTAGTAGATGACAAACAAAAAGAAAAAAAAGATAATGAAGATGAAACTCCAATTCAAAAGAAACAAAATTATGACATCCAAAATAAACAAATGCAACCAATGCATCCACCACCTTTTCCGGATAGATTGATCCAAGCAAAAATCCCCATGTATTTACCTCAGTTTTATGTTTTAGATGAGCTAAATAATGTCTATATAAAAATTCCACTAATTCAATCCATAATAGACATTCCGATATATACTAAAGCAATCAAAGAACTATGCCTCAAGAAGCCTACAAATAAAAGATTTGACCCACAAACTATTCATGTTATTGGACATCTAGCCAGCCTTGTGACAAACACCATTTCAATGGAAAAGTATGTTGATCCTAGTATTCCCAGATTCACTACAATTATTAACAACATACCTATTCCAAACACTTTGATTGACCTTGGGGCTGCAATAAATGTGATGACCCCTGAAACAATGAAAACATTACAACTCACAAACTTGCAGTACACACCAATTGTTCTAGAACTAGCTAATAGTTCTAAAGTCATTCCTGAAGGGATTTTGGAGGACATAATTGTTTCACTGGACTCTTGGGAGTATCCAGTTGACTTTTTAGTCCTTCAGCCAAAATATAATTTAGGAGGACACCCTATCATCCTTGGTAGACCATGGTTAGCAATTGTTGATGCATTCATAGGGTGTAGATCAGGTAATATGATTATTTCATGAGGAAGTAAAAGAAAACAACTCACTCTATACCCATTATCACAATCACCAGCAGTAGCAAACAACTTATGGCTTGATGACAGATACAATGATAAAGAAGAAGTTCAATCTGTTTTCAGCATCAATCAAATCTATGATTTTCAAGAACATAATAATGATGATTTGGTAGAATTGTTCCTTTCTCAACTTGATATTTCTGAAGAATTATGAAATGAACAATAAAATGTTGCAGATCAAATTTTAGCACAAATTTCTCAAGAAACATGTACCATTCATTCTTTGCAAACATTACTTGAAAACATTTTTCCCATTCAATCTATCAAAAACACACAGAGTAAGATCATAGAGACTAGTCCAAGAAAAACATTGAATATTGGCACACACCTAGACTTATCTCAGGAAAAAAAATTGATTCAATTATTGAGAAAATATCAAAAGGAATTTGCTTGGGACTACACTGATATGCAAGGAATCCACCCAGAAACATGCACTCACCATATTTACGCAAATAGTAATGTAAGACCAGTGAGGCAACCACAAAGAAGAATGAATCCCATCCTTTAGGATATTGTTAGAGATGAATTACAAAAAATATTGAAAGCCAATTTTATTTATCCCATATCTGAGAGTCAGTGGGTATCTCCATTGGTAGTAGTGCCCAAGAAAAATGGTACGTGGAGGATTTCTATTAACTATAGACAATTGAACAAAGCAACCCTCAAAGATTATTTTCCTCTACCATTTATTGAACAATTTTTGGATACATTAGTTGGGAAATCATCATTTTCTTTTCTTGATGGTTTCAGTGGCTATAACCAGATCAGGATAGCCTTAGAGGATCAGGACAAAACCACTCTTACTTGTCCCTGGGGCACTTATGCCTACAATTTTTTACCATTCGGACTCTGTAATGCTCTAGGTACATTTCAGAGAGCTGTATTAGCTATTTTTGTTGATTTAGTTCATGAGTGTGTTGAAGTTTATATGGATGATTTTTTAGTATGGTAATTCATTTAAGCATTCATTGGAAAATCTTAAGAAAGTCTTGAAGAGATGTATTGAATCAAATTTATCCTTGAGTAATGAAAATATTTTTATGATTCTAAATGAAGGGATAATATTGGGTCATTATATTTCTTCAAGAGGCATTAAAGTAGATCCATCAAAAATCCAAATCATTGTCAATTTGCCAATTCTGAAGACTCAAAAAGAGGTAAGAAGCTTTCTTGGGTATGCAAGCTATTATAGAAGGTTTATTGAACATTTTAGTAAGATAGCTTTACCTCTGTTTAAGCTTCTTGCAAAAGATGCACCTTTCAACTGGAACGAAAATTGTCAAAAAGCTTTTGAAAAACTCAAAGAAAATTTATCAACCACACTAGTTTTAAAAGGACCTAATTAGACCCCACCCTTTCGCATCTTTACAGATGCATCTGATACTACAGTAGGTGCCTCATTAGGCCAAAAATAAGAGACTTCGAATTATGCCATCTATTTTATTAGTAAAAATATGACACCTACAGAACTTAACTACACAGTTACTGAAAAAGAAATGCTTGCAATCATACATGCTGTGAATAAATTCTGACATTATATAACGGGTTATGAGGTTTTTATCCATACTGACCACTCTTCCATTAAATAAATGAAAAAACCAATAACTAATGGTAGAGTTACCAGATGGTTGTTATTGCTACAGGAATTTAATATTGCAGTGTTGGATAGACCAGGTAAAGAGAAACATGTGGCAGATTTTCTTTCTAGACTCCACAATCCAAGTAAGGTTGTTCCAGTTGAAGATTCTTTTCCTGATGAAAATTTATTTGTAATTTCAATAGTGGATCCATAGTATGTTGATTTAGCTAATTATCTCTCCACGAGAAAGACACCTCCATATTTTACTTCAAAGGAGAAGAAAAGACTCATCAAGAAAAGTGCCAGATATTCATGGGTTAATGGAGATTTATTTTACGCTGGCTATGATATTATTATTAGAATATGTGTAAGAAATGATGAAATAATTGATATTTTAAAATCTTGCCATGATGAACCTTGTGGTGGGCATTTTGCAACTAAAAGGACAGCATTCAAGATCCTCAGTCTTGGCTATTATTGGCCATCAATTTTCAAGGATTCCAAGAAGTATGTGAGAAGTTGTGATAGTTTCCAACGAATGGGTAGACCAACTGCTTCAGATGAGATGCCACTTCAGCCTCAAGTACATTTAGAAGCATTTGAAAAATGGGCTCTAGATTTTGTAGGACCTATCAATCCACCTTCAAAGGGTAAAAAGTACATCTTAGTATGTACTGACTATATGACTAAATGGGCTGAAGCAAAAACACTTGTCTGGGCAAATGAACAAACAGTGGTAAATTTCCTTTTTGAAGAAATTTTTGTAAGGTATGGAGTGCCTAGAGAGATAGTAACAGACCAAGGTACTTAGTTTACTTCAAGGTTGGTTCAAGACATCACAGAAAAATATAAAATCAAGCATAGGAAAAGTACACCTTACCATCCACAGGCCAATGCCCAAGTGGAATCTACAAATAAAACTTTGGAAGGAATTTTCACTAAAACGGTGGCAATGAACAAAAAGAACTAGGAGGAAAAGCTCAAGGATGCTCTCCGGGCTTACATAATTACATGGAAAGATACTACAGGATTTACACCATATCATCTGGTATATGGAAAAGAGGTAATGCTTCCTATTGAATTTCAGATACATACTTATAAAATGGATGCAGATTTAGGCATTGATCTCAATGAAGCACAAAAAGAGAGAATTATGCAATTGAACCAGTTAGATAAAATGAGGCAGCAAGTAGAGGAGAGAACAATCCTAATGCAGAAACAAAGGAAGCAGTGGCATGATTCACACATAAAGAAGAAAGAGTTTAAAGAAGGTGACTGGGCTTTACTCTTTGACTCCAAATTCAGAGATCATAAAGCCAAGTTCACAACACATTGGATGGGCCCATATGAAATAGTTCAAGTATTTGAAAATGGATCAGTCAAACTTACTATAATTGATGGAGAAGGCAACAGCTTTATTGTCAATGGACATAGGTTGAAACTCTATCATAAGCCCATCAAAAAAGAAGATTTTATTCAAACTGTATCTCAGCAAAAGGAGGTTGAGATATCACAACCTTCAGCTATGATATCTCTACCTTAGTCATTTCAATTTCTTAAAAAATAAAAAATAAAATAAAATAATAAAATATATATATATATATATATATATATATATATATATATATATATATATATATATATATATATACACACACACAAAATAAAAACACAAAAAAACATTTAGATGTGAAACCGTATCGACACATTCTAAACTCTAATTCTTACCTGAAAACCAACTGGCTCACAAGAAGAATTCATCACTTCTAATTTTTTCACAAATTCAACAATGACTTGAGGACAAGTCAAAGAATTAGTGGGGGAGAAGAAACAGTGGTTTTTCCCTATCTCATCTCCTCATTCTCAAATTTTCAAGGAATTTGTTTCAGTAATTCAATATTTCAATAAGAGCTGTTTTGTTCTAATCAGTAAAGGGACCTATTCAAGCAACAAAATATGCAGTGGGACCTGTTTCAACATGATTATATAGAGGGACCTGTTCAAAGGCTATGTAAATACTACAAACAGCAAAGGGACCTGTTCAAAGACTGCATTAAAAGGTACATAAGGCTACTTCAACAATTTGCAAAGGTTTCCTATTAGAATTCTAAAAAAGGTTGCATCAACACCAAAGATGAATAGAAGCTTCACAAACATGAATCTTCAAATTTTAAGGGACCTGTTTTAGAAGACAGGGATCAGTTACAAAGACAATCAGATCAGTCACACTTGTACAAGCAAATCAGTTACACCTGCAAAAAGCAAAATCAAGATTTTATCAGCCAACAAGTGTAATGTAGTGAAATATTTTTGTTTTTAGCATTTAAATTCCTAGATTATTTTAGTGTTAATTAAATAATTATGATTGCTTATTATCAATTTCATAACCTATATCAATCCATTCTAAGCATTCTAACCTATGAAACCATAAGCTATCTTATTTTCTTATTTCCTAATGGTTTCATGACCATATCCCTCTTCCTATTTCTATACGTTCATATCTATTACCACTCTGCCTATTTCTATACGAACACTTCTATTTTCATAATACCCATTCCTATTCTTACCCATTCCTACCCATATTTTCCATGTTAAGCATTCCTACCCATACCCTCATACATTCATCATTGTTTCAAATAAACCTCTGCCAACAAAGTACCAACGGGCCTTCCGAATGGATAAGACATTTTGTGAAAGGAGAAGCGAAATCAGAATCAAAGTGGTGCAGAAGTGGAATGGTGCAAAACCACGAGAATAAGGAGTGGAATCTTGAGCGATAAAGTAAAATCAGGTTTTAAATACAACACTGGCAGTATCGCGCAATTGAAAATTTGTATTCAAGTTTTATCAAAAAAACGCGATATATGTTTGCTGTTGACACGTAAGGAGATAGTGGTATCTTAATCCCACTAATTTCGTGTAGATTTGGAGTGTTAATACTCAGAGGCTTTAACAACGCGATATTCATTGGTGATCGTCCGATCAGGGTTTTCAGCGCGATGAGATGGGGGCCATCGATTGAAGAAGTGCATGAATTGGTGGGACCCATTCTTAATATAACGCCAAGGTTTATGGCTGGAGAACGTTTGATGCATGGTTTAACCTTAGATTTAATTGAAAGGCCGAGGTGCATATATGGATTTAATTGAAAGGCCAGGGCGCATATATATAGTTTATGAAGTATCAAATGTTTATTTGATAAGTTATAAAAGAGGTCCATATATACTTATGAGTGTATCTACCAAATGACTTCATTTCTCTGTCAGCACAACTTGTATACTCTATTACTATGCTTGTGTTTTCTGCAAACCACTATCATTCCTTTGTATCTATGATTTGAACTCTCTGTGACATGTCTTCAAGCTCTATAAATAAGACTACGGTCTTTCATAATAAAACCCTATTCTCTGCGCCATTATCATAAAAATCTTATCTCATGATAACAGGAAAAATCAAGGTCGGGCGTTGAATTTTCATTTTATGAAACTATGAGTTCATAAAAGTCAGCTAACATTCGGGCTCTGAGTTTTAAAATAGAAAGGCCGAGATAATAGGTGTTGAAAAAGGGAGAAAGTATAGGAGTTAGGGGTTATCCAGAATTTTGACTTCTGCCCAGAAATTGAAGTAAGCTTAGAAATTTATGACCAGCTCAGACATTTGAAGAAGTCATTTTAGAAACTTAAGGTCATCTCAGTGGAACGCAACAAGAAAGGTAACAAGTTGAAAAACCCTGGTTAATTTTTGTTTCACAGAGTATAATAAAAAGGGTTAAAACAGAGATTTTTCTAAAAATGACAAATAGAGCAGAGCCTAAGAAATTTGATAGCTCAAAATACCATGAAGACTATGTTAAAATTTTGAGGGAAAAAAAATGGTTACCTTTTCTAGAGAAATTCAGTGGAAATAATGAAGAAGTTACAAAACAATTTTCATTTTCATTTAATGGAGAAAAAGCTTTGATAGGAAATTTCTCTTTCAGAATCTTAGAGGATACAATAGCTCAGTCATTAGACATTAGTCCAAAAGGAGAAAAATATTTCAAAACCAAGCAGTTTAGAGAAAAATCATGGACTCAGTTTATGTCTAGCTCCAGAGTTTCTTCTGTCAATTGGAAAAAGGGTGTTCCTAGAAGTTGGTTAATCCATCCATGGGATGAAATGGTATAAATTCTCCAAAAATTTGTCACATGTGAAGGGCGATACAACATAGTATACTTGTATCACATAAAACTCTTGTTGCATTTAAAGGGTCAATGCACTATCAGTCTGCCTTACTTTCTTTTATAGAGTTTGACTAAAATGTCAAATACCATCCATAAACAAAAGAGTAATGAAGATAGAAGCTGGTATCATTTTGGTTTGATCAAAATTTTAATTGAATTTCAATTGCAAAAGAGAGGAATAACATGGGAAGGATTTTTAATTGCCAATCAAATCAAAACCATAAAATATGAACAAGAGAAACAAGGAAGCACAGAATTTATGGTTGATTTTGCTGGGGAAACCCCTGAATTTAGGTCAAGCACTATTGCTCAGCCCAGTAGTAGTGTGAAAACAAGGAGAATGAGGCAAGAAGATGCCAAGAAAATTGCAAAAGACAAAATTTTCACTACTTACACAAGAAGATCGAGGATAAAAAGAAACAAAATACAAGATGATCAACCAGAGCAAGATATAAATACACCAATGGAAATTGAAAGAAGTGCTAATTCACAGCCATAACAAGATGCAGAAATGGAAACTGAATGTAACAAGGGAGAAAGAAAAGAGCCAGTACCTACAAACAAGAAATAGAGAAAGCTAAAGAAACAAATCAAAGAGTTAAAAGAGGAACTTATGGAAGAAAATATTGTAACGACCCCAATTTAAACATGCAATTAATTATATCATATAAAAAAATAATAATCAACTCATAAAATTTTTAACTAATCATCATGAAATTTCCAGAAACATAAGCAATTCAACTTACCTGTAATGGCGATTTTCCTTACTTGAGGCTCCAAGGTTGAATGCTAGCTGAATCCTACTGACCGCAACAGAGTTTTGGGGACAACTCCCCACCCAACCGTAGGCTCAGCTTTATGTAATCTTTCCACAGCTGGCCACCCCCGAGCCCTCAATCAACGTACTACTGCCAGGGTATCCTTTGCCTCACCATACCTTTCTCTCCAGAGAATGGATGAAAGAATGAATCCTTGAACCTTCCTCAATGTCTATTAAATAGACCAAACCATGGAATGGGAACCACATGCACACAGTCACTATGTCAACATGCAACTTAAGTTTTACTTAATTTAGTGTTCTCTTACTTTTTGTTAGCTTTACTTAATTTAGTGTTCTCTTAGTTTAACTTCCTTTTTATTGGTTTCTTAGTTTAACTCTTTGTTTTATTTTTTTTAATTAATTCTTTCTTTAACTTTCTTTCTATTAGTTTCTTAGTTTAACTCTTTGTTAATTTATTTACTTTGGTTAATTAATTATTTCTTTAACTTTACTTATTGTTTATTTTTTTAGGACATCAGTCTATTATTTACCATTTTATTTAGAACTCCATTTATTGTTTAATGTTTTATTGATTATTTATTTATTATTCTCTTGACTATTTATTTATTTTCTTATTTATTAAATTATATTATATTATTTATATATTATTTATTATTTTATAATTATTTATTAATTTATATTTTTTTATTATTTTATAATTATTATGGGACATTACATACTCCCCCTCTTCAAGGAACTTCATCCCGAAGTTGAGTATTTAATTATATTATATTATTTATTATTTATTACTTCATGTGTGACCAACACCCTCTGCTGAACTAGTATGACCAGCAGGCATCGAAAGTTCATCACAGCGCCCGAGAATCTCAAGGAATCTATGTCCTTTTTCCCACTTTCGGAACAAGGAATAAACCTCCCCAGTCTGTCCCTAGTCAAGGCTAGCCCCAAGGCTCACACCCGACTCAGACCTCATCTGCCCCAAGGCAGGCATCATGTCCCAGTACTCAATGACTCCGGGCATCTTGTAAGCCTGGCCCACTCCCTCCACAGCTACTTAAGGCGCACAGCCCCAGGCATCCAAGTCTTATACGTACTTCTAGACCCTGGCGTTCCCATCCAATAACAAGCACTTGGCCTACAATATCAAGCCCTTGGCCTCTTCAAGATGGTCCCACAGCCCTTCAAGAGCTATCCATCAAGAGATATACAAGACAAAGGAACCACTGGCATATGTAGTGTTGATTGAGTTTTTCCCCAACCCATATGGTGTTACATATTCTCCCTCGTAGGTATGGGCTCCCACAAGATCATCAAATAAACCGGCCCTCTCGGCCCTTCTGTGGATTTCCTACCAATCACCACATCTCAACATGCATCCAATGCATTAGTTATAATCATAACATCATAGAATGAATTTACCTTCTAACTCCTGCATTTCATCATAATAATATAACATCATTGTTAATCAAAACCTTTCGAATAATAAAGAAAATGCATACTTGCATGTCATAAAATCTATATGTAATTCCACTTGCTTCACATCATGAAATACCATCATAAGTTATGACATCAACATATTTGCATCAAAGTTATATCATGACATCACATAATAAATGAACCACATGTTAATATACCTCATATCATATGAGAATCATACATAAGAAATTTGGACTAGTTGACACATTTTACAAGATAACTCTAGTCTAATAGATGTCATTAATTGTTTCATTTTCATCAATTCATCATATTGTTTTCCTTCATCCCTGTTTGAGAAGCAAAATCATCGAAACAACGTTAAACACTAATTTAAATGTGGAGACACAAATTGTTTCACAATCAATTATGTAATATCCAACTAACAAATTGCAAGCATTACCTTGAGTTGATGTTAATGCATGTTCTTTTTATCAAGATAAAAACTTAATAGCCACATGAGACTTAATTGATATTTCTAATCCCTTCACCAAAAAGGTTTAACCATACACTCTAATTTTTCTTAATCTATATATTGGAAAAAATATATTATTATTCTATTAATATAATTCATTCTTCTATAAAATATAATACAAAATTACATAAACGTCAAAAATTTCATTTTTTTTTCACCGATTTCCAAAATTTTTTTTTCTCTCCATTTAAATTACCACTGTTTGCACATAAACATGTACGTTGTCTACATTGGATTTTATATTTTAAGATAATTAAGATATATTTTTAATTTTAAGTTTGTCTCCATTGAATTTTATATAATAGTTATATTCCTTTCCCAACAATTAAACCATCATTATCCTTGAAATATTTTCCCAATTTAACACTTGTCATTTCTCACCAGTTACAAGTATTCACAATTTTCAATCCTGACACTTCTAAATTTTGTAGGTAATCACTATGACCCTTGCCAATCTTGTTGTTCAGTCCACTCGTTAATACCATTAAGAGAAGTTTCCACTTAATATAGGCCTCATAAATTATCCTTAGAAAATAATACATTGCCACATTTTCCTTCCTACTTTAATACACTTTAAAGAACTGCATGAACATAATTAGCTACTCCAATCCTAAATTTTCATATTGTTATTATTAACATTGAAACCCTACTCGAATATCAATAACCTTAGACTTACCATGAAATACTATGTTTATGCTAAGTCATTTTTCCTTCTTCTCTTCCGCTTTTTTTTCAAATGGTTACTTATTTATGTGCCACCTTAAGAGTATTAAGTTACTTCCTTATGACAATAAAACCTCTATTATGTGGTAGGATAGTTTACTAATTGTCATTGAATTCTTATACTTGTTTGTGAAACTTCCACTCACTCCCTGTAAGTGTCATATAACTCCTTCCTAGTCATCTAAACATTTCAAATTTCTCATGGTTCTAACAACCAACATTCACTCTCATCAAAATCTGCAAGTTCCTCCTTTATTATTCCTTCTTAAGGTATTTTATCAAACATATATTGTTAATATTGGAAATCAAATTTATATTGCTTCAAGCTTGAACTTCATTTAATGTATAATTTTACGTGCCACGCTTCTCTTAATTACTAAATTAGGATTTTCCACTCCTTGTATGGATATGTTACCTTGGCCAATATAGCATATCATTAATCCAATGTATTACTTCATATTTAATGTTCATAGTCAAGTCTCTATGTATGCATTCATGTATATTAATTATCATGCCACTGAAATTAGAGATAAATAGAACAACAACTTATTCACATTATTTTAACATAAATTTAAACATATGTAATCTTAAAGTGACATTATTAGTTTGACTTAATTATGACATTTTCCTTACCATTCTTCTCTTGACAACCTTCAAACAAGTTTGACCAAATAACTTTAAAAAAGTACTCATCATTTACATCACCTTAATTTAAAAATGCACTAGAAATCTTTTATATATGTTTCTCAATAATATATGTTTCTCAATTACTCCTATAAAAATTATAATTTATCATATTAAAATATGTATAATATTCATGAATTATATATTTTCTTAGATAATATATTACATAATAAAATTATAATATATATTATTATATAAATTATCCCAAACTTTCTCCTAAAATATTATATAATTCAAACACGAATAAATCTCCTCGTCAGGTTTCTGTTAACGCGCATCACACTGACAAATAAACATCTAACATGAATGCATCTGATTCATGGATTCTAGGCATGCCTTTGTAATTTTGCATTTTAGAGAACCACATTTTCATTTCCAGTCTATTTGTTCTTGTGCATAGAGTGCTTGCAAACCTGTTTTTCGTTATGCATTTCATCTGATACTTGTATTCAATTGACAGAAGTTGCCATTGAGGTGTGGTTCAATGGTGAGGGCAGTGGCTTCTCAAGTCTGTCACTAGGGTTCCAATCTTCCCAGGGGCATTGGCTTAAGTGTCATCAAGCTTGTGGAAGCATCACTTTCAAGAAAAAAATTACAGATCTTTGAACGTTTACAGTCATGACATATTGGAATAAATAAGGTCTAAATTACATCGTCATGAAGCATAAAAATAATTTTGCAGTAATATCACCAAACTGCAGGATTTATGGAAATTTGAGGAAAAGAGATAAGCAGCTTGCAGCTGAGGAGATTTATAATAGCACGCGAGGCTCTAACATGACGTTCATATTTTGAAGGCAGTCTCAACAATGAAAATTGATTGAGTCTTGTGGTACCTCGCATATTTAAGCAATTGTAATGTTGTTTAAGTTTAAAAGAAACATTTTAGAAGGCTAATTTTATAATATATAATTACACCGATAGGCGTATCCCCCTATTGGAAATAGCATATTTTGTGATTATGCTAATTAATCTTTTTGATCTGATGGTCTAGATTGAAAGATGCCGGTATATTCTGGTCGTCGCCACTAAATCAATGGATGAAATTCAAAAAAGTAACTTGCTTGCATATCTAAATCACGTGTTTAAACCATATTTAAATTAATTTTTTACAAAACATATTAAAAATTTACTGTGCCATTTGTTGACCGCCACCTATCAAGATTAACAAGTGATGGTTCAAACGTGCGTGCGCCACCTATCAAATAAACTTTCTCTCTGTCCATGCAAATTCCAGAATCCTATGGTGGTGGGCGAGTGGGAGGAGAAGCGCGATGCTCATGCAATAACCATTTTCGTTCCATTGTAGCAGGTAAATCAAAGTGGATGGCGTGGTTTTGCCACTTAAGGCGAGTGGGAGGAGAAGCGCAATGCTCATGCAATAACCATTGTCGTTCCATTGTAGCAGGTAAATCAAAGTGGATGGCGTGGTTTTGCCACTTGGAGGCGAGTGGGAGGATAAGCGCAATGCTCATGCAATAACCATTGTCGTTCCATTGTAGCAGGTAAATCAAAGTGGATGGCGTGGTTTTGCCACTTGGAGCTTGATCCGATTCGCCATGGTATGGTGGTGGGCAAGTGGGAGGAGAAGCGCAATGCTCATGCAATAAGCATTGTCGTTCCAGTGTAGCAGGTAAATCAAAGTGGAGAGTTTCCTCAAGCGAGCCTGCTGAAGTACATCAAGCGAGCTAGTTTTTTGTTTGTCCTGTTACAGAGTATCGTGGGGCGCGGGTTACAGAGTATCAGTGTGCAAGCGATTATTACAGGTACCTCATGTTCGTTTGCTTTAAAACGTTTTACCATATCCTGAATGCTGTCAACGTTTTTATGGTTTATGCATGTCTCGCAGTATAAGCTATTTTACTCGCTTGCTTTTCCACGCCAACAAAATTAGGGAAACACTAGGGAAATTAATCAAAGATTTGACTCTATTTTTCTTTGAAGTCCTCCATGAAAACGCAGACCTATTCACTACGGATCTCGATAAAAAATCTCGCAATTCCGAAAAGGCAACAATTTTGTTCTTAAGACGCTCAACTTCGAACTCAATATCGAGACCCCAGATAAACCTCTTCCTTCAATCAAGAAGTTCAAAGATCAACACACCCCGGTTTGTAATAGAAGCTCGAATCTAATGAACAAACCAACGGTTTCGTATACCAAGCCTGGCCAAAGAAGTTGAGGATTTCGTGGCATCTCACATTCAATGCTGCGGTGGTGGGGATATATAAGTTGTTAGTTTTGAATGTATTGAATGTTCTTTAACTCCACCCAATGATTACCGAATCCAATAAAATTTCTTACACCATTAACTGTTGTCTTCAAATAATTCCGCCACCTACACAATATTGAATTCAATGTTGTTTTCAAATCAGATTATCCTTATACCATGGAACTAAATATTGAACATTTATATTCAATAGTGTATATACCACTTGCATTAATATTGAATACTGAATAACCATGGCTAACCAGAGCATCTGTAGTGTAGTATAGTGTAGTGCATAGCCAAATAGATAGACATAGTCCATAAAGTAGATGCAAAACTAAAAAATAGTTTTAATGATTTCTCGAATCTTTGTATCAAGGCCTCCGAAAAACTTCAAAAAACTTTACGCAAAAGGAAATTGTTTTGATCTAATTTTAGTTTTATCATGTTCTTACACATGTGTGATTTGTATTTAGCATTTTGTGTTGCTGCCTTTATTATCTCAATCCGATTGCGTATCCTGCCTCATAAATAATGATTATAAACATTTATTTAGCTTATCAAGGATTGGTTCAATTTTGAGTAAGTGTTGTTGAAGAGTGCGTGGGTTCAATTATTTCGGCATCTCACATTCAATGTTGTGGTGGTGGGGATATATAAGTCGTTAGTTTTGAATGTTTTTTAAATCCACCCGATGATTACTGAATCCAGCCTCTACACCATTAACCGTTATTTAAATAATTCCGCCACCTACACAATATTGAATTCAATGTTGTTTTCAAATCGATTATCCTTATACCATGGAATTCAAATATTGAACATTTATATTCAATAATGTATATACCATCATTAATATTGAATAATCAATAACCATGTGGCTTTTCAACGTATACCCAGAGGGTAGTATAGTGTAGTGTATATGACCATTTACGTATAGTCCATAATAGTAAATGGAAAACTAAAATAGTTTTACGTGTATGGGGAGATAGTGGTGATTGGGTAGAGAGCTTTTTATAAGTGTAATATAAGAATGTTTATCAAAAAGATTTTAAGTGTGGACTCAATATATTAAATTTATATTAATATGTTCAATTTTTAAGTAGTAAAGAATCTGTGAACATATGTTCAATTAAATAAAAAGATAATAAAAAGAACTAATTTAGAATTCAATATGAAGATAAATAATAAAAAAAAAAATTTAATTTGTTATATTGTAGTTTTGTTTTATTAATAAAATTATGACGGAAACCTGGAAGATGGTGTGAACATAGACAACATTACAAGGCACAGGAAATAGTATTAGGTTCACATCATGCACCTTAATATTACATTGTAAGGAAATCTACAAAGTATTGCTTTCCTTTTCTTTTAGGTTCACAGCATGCACAGTAATAAGTAATATCAGTGTTAGTGGAAATGTATCAATTACTATGTACAAAGTATTGTATTGTTTTCTATGGTAATATTTATTTATTTATTTTTAGTTTTGGTTTTTTAGTTAGAGATATAAATTTTTATTATTTAAATTATATTTTTGAATGTATAATTTTATTGTGGAAATGTATCTATTACTATGTACAAAGTATTGTATTGTTTTCTATGGTAATATTTATTTATTTATTTTTAGTTTTGGTTTTTTAGTTAGAGATATAAATTTTTATTATTTAAATTATATTTTTGAATGTATAATTTTATTTAACCTTTTATAATACATTTTTAGAATTCAAATATTGTGTAATTCCATAATTCAAATTTTATAATTTTAATAAATTTTTATTGGATTTTAAATTAAAATTTAAAATTTAAATATGAAATTCTAATGAATTTTTATTAAATTTTGAATAAAAAAATATATTGAAAATTAAAATATAAAACAATTAAACTAAATTGTAAAATTAACAAAATTTAAAATTTAAATATGAAATTCTAATGAATTTCTATTCAATTTTGAATAAAAAAATATATTGAAAATTAAAATATAAAACAATTAAACTAAATTGTAAAATTGAACAAAATTTAAAATTTAAATTTGAAATTCTAATGAATTTCTATTCAATTTTGAATAAAAAAATATATTGAAAATTAAAATATAAAACAATTAAACTAAATTGTAAAATTGACTGTAGTAACAATTATATTTTTAAATAATTATGAAATCATGCAATTTCTAATTAAATCATGAAATTAAATAATGCAATTTCTAATTAAATATGGTTTATTTTTAATCATTTATATATAAACATTAAATTTACTAAATATGGAAACATGCAATCTCTAATTAAATATGATTTCTCTTCTTTTCTACTAATTGTTTCATATAAAATCCACTGCACTCTATTTAACTCAAACCAACTTTACTTAATTTCTTTAACTCAATTCATCATGCATTGTTCATACAAAATAGATTACACCTGACTTAACTCAAACAATTATGCATCACTAGACTTAACTTCCTTAACTCAACTAATCATGCATTATGTGCACTATATATAATTTAACATATTTAACTATAATAAAAATATAAAACTATATATATATATATATATATATATATATATATATTTTGAGAATTCAATTTTATTATAATTAAAAGAGTTTACAATACTTTATTGTAAAAGAGGATTAATATGCAAAGTTAGATTGGAACATCTGTAACATAGTGGAAACTTTGCTTGGAATTCGAATGTTTGTGCCTCCAAACAAGGTTGGTTGAATAAAAATATAAAACGATATATATATATATATATATATATAGAGAGAGAATTCAATTTTATTATAATTAAAAGAGTTTACAATACTTTATTGTAAAAGAGGATTAATGTGCAAAGTTAGATTGGAACATGTGTAACATAGTGGAAACTTTGGTTGGAATTCGAATTTTTGTGCCTCCAAACAAGGTTGGATGCAACTAGTGTTCCTTTATTTATGAGACTCTACATGGTTTACCATCAAACCATCTCTAGTAGGAGTTGCAGGAAATTTCTTTAACAATGTCAATGCATTTTAATTATTTACTTCTTTTAGGTAGATTTATATGGGATAATGTAAATTTTTGGAATTTTTATTTTTATTTTTATTGCAATCTTTCATTTCTATAAAAAAGAAAAAGAAAAATAGATAAGGATTGTTAAAGAAAAGTGTAAATGATTAAAATTTGATAATCCACCATGTAAATCCTTGTAATTCTTTCATCTATTTTGAATTAAGTAACCTTCGTAATGCTTTCATCTATTTTGAATTAAGTTCTTGATTTTTATCAAAATGATGGACATTGTTTAGGAAATATTTAAATTATTTGAATTAAATTTATAAACGAAATAAATTGTGGTTAATTTAAAGTTTTTTATTTAAATTGGACCCATAATAAAATTTAACTCAAACCAAGTTTACTTAATTTCTTTAACTCAATTCATCATGCATTGTTCATACAAAATAGATTCCACCTAACTTAACTAAAACAATTATGCATCACTAGACTTAACTTCCTTAACTCAACTAATCATGCATTATGTGCACTATATATAATTTAACATATTTAACTATAATAAAAATATAAAACTATATATATATATATATATATTTATTTATTGAGAATTCAATTTTATTATAATTAAAAGAGTTTACAATACTTTATTGTAAAGGAGGATTAATTTGCAAAGTTAGATTGGAACATGTGTAACATAGTGGAAACTTTGCTTGGAATTCGAATGTTTGTGCCTCCAAAGAAGGTTGGATATATATATATATATATATATATATATATATATATATATATATATATATATATATATATTTATTGAGAATTCAATTTTATTATAATTAAAAGAGTTTAGAATACTTTATTGTAAAAGAGGATTAATGTGCAAAGTTAGATTGGAACATGTGTAACATAGTGGAAAATTTGCTTGGAATTCAAATGTTTGTGCCTCCAAACAAGGTTGGATGCAGCTAGTGTTCATTTATTTATGAGACTCTATATGGTTTACAATCAAACCATCTCTAGTAGGAGTTGCAGGAAATTTCTTTAGCAATGTCAATGCATTTTAATTATTTACTTCTTTTAGGTAGATTTACTATGGGATAATGTAAATTTTTGAAATTTTTATTTTTATTCTTATTGAAATATTTCATTTCTATAAAAAAAGAAAAAGAAAAATAGGTAAGCATTGTTAAAGAAAAGTGTAAATGATTAAAATTTGATAATCCACCATGTAAATCCTTGTAATGCTTTCATCTATTTTGAATTAAGTTGTTGATTTTTATCAAAATGATAGACATTGTTTAGGAAATATTTAAATTATTTGAATTAAATTTATAAACGAAATAAATTGTGGTTAATTTAAAGTTTTTTATTTAAACTGGACCCTTAAGAAAATTTAATTAAAATTGAATTTACATTAAAAAAAAAAATCATTCCTTCTCATGATTTAAAATAAATCTAATTATTGATTTAAAAAAATTAATTGAAATTAAATTAAGAGAAAAAAAATATTTCTTTTCCATCTTTTAAAATAAATATAATTATTAAGTATTAATTAAAGCTATTATAAAAAATTTGATAATTTAAAAAATCTAACATATGAATGATAAATTATTATTAAAAACAAATCTAATTATTAGTTTAAAAAAATTGATTGGAATTATATTTAGATACAAATAAATATTTCTTTAGCTTTTTGTAAAATACCTTTAATTATTAATTACCAATTTAAATTATTATAAAAACAAAATCGTAATTTAAACAATCTAACCATACAAATGATAAATCGAGAAAAACTTGTTGTTCTTGTGGGTCATATCGTTTTATACATTATGTATATGTGCATGTTACTATATTTGTAGATGGAAAATTGCTTTTCTATATTGCTTATTCTATTCACCATTAATTGAAAGTTGTTTTGTTGATATCACGTCTGTTTTCTTTTATGTTAGGTGATTTCCTTGTTTTATCATGGATCCAGCTATTTGGAGTTGTATTCCATTTGAAATTCTTGAAATTGTCTTCCTTTGGATCCCTTTATCGGTTGTGATAAAGTTTAGCACTGTTTGTCAACAATGGAAGACTGTTTTGTAAAATCCTTCTTTCTTATTGCATTGCAAGCATATCTGTACAAATGAATTTGGATTTATGGTTCCTTTCATCAATGATGAAGACAATTATTTTGTTGCTAAATACCTTAATCAAAATGGGCGCATATCTCGTTTTCATTTGCGATTCATAGATTCAAGATACAAGGTGGAGTCTACTATTGGACCAATGGTGGTTTTATCCTTACCAACAGAATTTTCCCATTCACGAAACTATTTTGTGATGAATCCATTTACAAAGGCCTTGAAAAACATTGGGCGAATACGAATTGGAGACTGGGGATTCTTTTCGTTATTGGAGAATGTGAGCAGCAAAAAATATGACTGGGTTGTTCTAAAACATATCTATGATAGAATTCGGTCTAACTTTTATGTTTACAGTAGTCTTGATAGGGTTTGGCTAAGGGTTGATCTTCCATTTGGTGGCACTTCACCCCCTCAAAATGGAGTGTTTTATAGAAGTAAATTGTTTTGGTTGTATATCGACACAGAGTATGAATATTATCCTCAATATGGGTATACAATCTACTGGTTTGATGTGATAAAAAATGACTGGGGATTTTCATTTGTTCCAATCACTGAAATTCGGTGTATGTCATTAGCAGTATGCAAGAATCAGTTGATATGTCTTATCAATGATGGCTCCACTTCTGTATGGTCAATTAAAGAAATAGATAATTTTCAATTTGGTTACCCGTGTATTGAACGAAGGACTGATTACTTTGAGGATGATTGGGGCTTTAGATGGAAGTTGTTGGAAGAAATGTCTATAGATATAAATATGAAATGTCCTGGTTATCTTCCTTTTCGAACAGTCCAAGGTGTGGTTCTTATGTGCAAATGCGGTGAAGTTCCTTTCGTATTATATGACATGATGGCTGGCCTTTGCTTCCCAATAGATATTGATAATTCAACTAGTCAAAAAATGAATGGATTTTGGTCTCCAACATTGCAGGATTGCAACGATTTGATCGAGTCTGGAAATGTCTTTGCAATTGCTCCGCGTATGGATTCTATAGATGAGATTCCACCATTAGATGTGGACATGGAGTCTTAGGCTATTAGCCATTTTGTATTCTCTCTGTCGTCGTGGAAAATATTTCCTTTTTTTTTTACTTTGCATACTTTTGGGTGTGTATGCTAAGACTATGGATATTTATATGACTCCATTCTAAGGGGGCGTCTTCTATATGTGTATGTAGCAGATGCTGGATATTAAATTCCATTGCAATTTGCTCAAAAAAATTTATTTATTTTTGTCCCGTTTAGTCCTCTTAATTGCATTTGAATGTGTTTGGATGTTATCCATTTCTCTTTGTTTCTATAATTATAATTACTATGACTTATTCTATACATGTTGTTTCCATCAGGTTTTTGTCATTGTTCTCAAACAATGTTATATATTTAGGTTTTTTTTATGGTATATAGTTCCAAATATTTAGATATATTTCAAATTCATATAATTCTTTAGAATTTTGTTCCATTGATATGGTTTCCCATTACAGTTATAATATGCTACAAGAAATTTAATCCTTTTTTGTTTTGGCCATGTGAAAAAATCCATTTTTCTTTTCAGCCATTTGGTTGGAAAAAATAACGTTTACAATTTTAATTTGTTTTGTGGGTGGAAAAAAAATGTGTTCCTTTTTCATCCTTTTCTGTTAATTTATATTGGATATATTATATATGTTCCATGTTTATTCTTCTATAACAAATATGTTATTATTCGTTTTAGACATGTCATCTGAAGGTACAAGCAAACGTACAAGAAAAAGGAATAAGTCGCCTGCATCGTGTGACAAGTCTAATGAAAGTCATCGTTTACGGTATCAACAAAATAAGGACACAATAAATGAGCATAGGAGAGCTAAATATCATAGAAGAACGACTGAAACAACTCTTCAAAATGATTTTATGGTTCCTCCCAGGTATCGTACTATGGATGATATCATGGAAAGAACATTTCCGCTTGGTAGTTCGTTGCTAGAATATGCTCCTCATCAGCATAATTCTGTTTTTCAACGCTCTCCTGAAAATTATCGTAATATTGAGGAAAAATATCGCAATAGGGAGGAACATCATATTCATAACGTGGATGCAAATGTTCACCCTAACCCTTCTGTCTCTGCAATTGCATTTTGTGAGAAAGGCCAAAGGTTGCAAAATATCCATGGTGGAGGGAATGATGACATTGTATGTGATGACTTGGATGATAGTTTGATTGGCCATTTGTTTGATACTTTGGATCCAGCTGGTCGAAACATCGCATCTTAAAATCTCCCTTCTCAAAATAATGTTGTCCGACGAACATAAACAGTCATCCCTAATATCAGTTCGTGTGGAAAAATGGAGGTAATCGAATGATATCTTTACAGTTGATGAAATAGTGGTTATTTTATTACATTCCTCTTTTTACATTTCTTTAGTCATAAGTTGTTTTATTCTCTTGGAGTAGGATACACCTCATTTTAATAGAGGTCTGGAAATTTTCTCCCCGCATCTTCCACCTCTTAATATGAGATTTGAATATGAAGCACGTCATAACATTCCACAACATTCTGCTCGAGAATCAAATCGACCTCTAATGTTAATGTTCAATGTGTTTGATTTGATTTTTCTTTATTTGAATTTTTGGTGCATATTTTTTTTTTCTTCAAACAGGGCACAACTCATTTCAATAGAGGCATACAAATAAACTTTGTAGATGTTCCATCTACTGATGTTATAATTGAAGAGGAACCATCGCATAACGTTCATCTAGATCGCCAAAAAAATGTAAATGTTGAATGCATTTGATATTTTCCTCCTTTTTTTCATTTATTGTTAATTGTAAAATTAGAAATCTATCTTTTTTTGACATTTAGTTTTATAAATTTTTTTAATTTGTTTTAACAGGAAAAAACTAATTTGAATGGAGGCGTAAAAACTAACTCGCAAAATGTTCAATCTACTCATGTTAGAAGTGAAGAGCAACCATCTCGTGCACTTCATCCACATCGCCAAACAAATGTAAATATTGAATGAATTTATTTCTTTTTTCCATTTTTTCAATTCTAATTATTTGGACATTCAATTTAAAAAAAAATTATGCTAAAGAAACCTTTGCAAACTCTCAGGTTCTAGAAATACAGACCACGGATTTGGAAACCCCATGTCATAGATTTGTTCCACATGTTTCAAATTCGGGGAGGGAGTCTCGTGGTGCTGAAAATCAAATAAATCTTATAAGAAATTATACTCTTCCACATCATTCTCCACATGCTCCAACCAATACAAATCATATTTATTTTGATGAAAATATGATTGCAGTGCATAAAATATTTCGAGAAAAGCTAGATAGCTTGTCAGTTGTCCAAATGTGCCACATCTGCAAAGAATCATATCCTGGAATCCACGTTTTGAGAGATCCTGAAGGACCTATTTGTAGACGATGTAAGAATGAAGGAGGTTCACATCATTTTTGTGGCTATAATAACATGGATCCTGGCGAGCAACCTCATATTTTAAGAGTTCTTACTCAAGTTGAAGAATTGTTAATAGCACGTGTAAATCCTATTTTGCAAGTCACACATGCTCGAGGTGGGCAATATAAGTATAGCGGACACACAATTAGCTTTCCCCAAGATATTTCTACAATTGCACAAAGTCTTCCGTGCCATGTTGAAGATCTTGACTTTCTAATTGTGAGGAGACATGATGCTGAGTCTAACTATTAAGAATGCTATGTAAAAAGATCCCGCGTTATGGATGCATTGCATTTCAAAATTGAATGTGATCCATATTATCGAGATGTTGTAATTGACTATGATTCAGTGAATGCTCTGCCCGAAATATAACAGATATCTCCTCGAGGCTTAAATTTGTTGATTGTGACATTGAAAAATCTGAGTTCAGTGCAGCTAATAATTAAGTGTTTCATCTTAACCATTTGCCCTCGCATCCTTCGTCTTTTATTGCTCGCCTACCTAATGAACGGAGAGAAGTGGAAGAAATTAGAGCATTTCTTGATAATGTTGATTCTTCAGATGTTGATGAAATGGATTGGCCCAGTATTGGAACATCTCCAGTTAATGAATATAATACTGAGGGGTTATTAGATATGGCATTCCCCACATTGTTCCCCACTGGTGCTGCTGATTGGTTACAACCACGCATTTGTACTATTGAACTTCATGAGTATGCATTGCATCTTCTTAGATACTATGATCAGAGGTTTGGAAGCCATCCTCGCTTCTGATATTACCCGTTGAACATGATAATGAGGCATCGTAGCCAAGCAACTGCTTCAGTTTTTGTGAAGAAAAATTTACATGATAACTCACCGACAACAATTGATGACTTGCGACAGCAACTTTATGATTTACTAGATAATAAGTTGGATGAGCATCTTATGCGGTTTGGGTCTTCTCTAAGAGGTACAAGGGCATACTGGACTAAATTTCGAGCTGAGACATGATTACTCAGTTGGGATGTCCATCTTTGTTTTTTACTTTGAGTGCAGCTGACACAAAGTGGCCAGAGCTGCATAGCCTCATGCCTGTACCGTCACATTCTCGTTCCTTAAATGAGCATCGTATGAAAGTTGAAAATGTTATCCAGTACCCTCATATTTTTGCCACATTTATGCACCATAGATTCAATATATTTCGAGAGGAAGTTATCCAAAAATATCTTAAAGCTAAAGACTTTTGGTACAGGTCTGTTTTCTTGAATTTATTTTCTATTCATTGTCAATTTCTTATTGATTTTCCATTTATATTTTTCATATTAACTCTGTCTTCATTTTTTCCAGATATGAGTGGCAACATAGAGGTTCAGCACATATCCATGGTTTCCTATGGTTGCAAGGAGCTCCTGACATGGAAAGACTTGATTGGTCAAATGACTATTATTTGCAACATGAAAAGAGATTCTTTGACAATTATGTAACTGCATGGAATCCACGTGAAATACATCGTCGCAATATAATGGTTCCAAGAAGTCTCAATGATGACCCTTTCCTACTGAATACTGATCAGATTTTCTCTTGCAATCCTCATAATGATTATGAAGAATTGTTGAACCATGTCCAAAGGCACACAAAGTGTAGTGTAGATTCTTGTTTGCACAAGAAGGGCAGTATTCTTGCTTGTCGGTACAATGCCCCATGGGATCTTTCTGAGGAATCAAGATTGTTCATAGATGATCAAGGAAGAAAAAAATATGACCCAGCAAGAAATGATGATAGGCTCAATGTACATAACATTGACCTTCTAACAATGTGGCGTGCTAATGTTGATTTCCAACCAGTGCTTTCTCGGCATGCTGTCCTGAAATATATTGCTAAGTATGCATCAAAAGCAGAGAGAAGGTCTGAAAGCTATCATGATATGTTAACTAGAATTTCAAATTCTGTTGACTCTGAGGATCATGCTTTATGTGCTTATAGGAGGTTTCTTGTAGAAACAGTCGTTGAACGTGACATTGGAGCACAAGAAACATGTCATATGTTGCTTAAGCTGCCTCTTGTTGTGTGTAGTCGAAAATTTGTTTCCTTAAATGTTGGAAGAAAGGTGTTCAGGAAAATTTCAAGGGATGGCCTGCACTGTTCATCTGAAAATACATTTGTTCAAAATTATTAGAAGAGACCTTCTTTCCTTGAACATATTTCTTTGATAGAAACAGCCAGATCTTGGAATTTTGATAACAGGCGTAAAAAAGATCCATGGAAGCCTAGAGATGCATGTGCGATTGTACGAGTCTGGCCACGGTTTTATTCTATTCCTGGTGAGGATTCAAAGGAATTTGAAACCTTCTGCTGGATAGAATTGTTCTTGTACAAGCCATTTCGTGACATTTCTGCAGAGATTGGGCTTTTAGCTGAAATTGTTGTTGAAAACTGGAAGAATTTCCGATATCGAGCTTGGCATGTTGATCGAAATCCATCAATTGGTGAAAATATTGAAGATGGAGAAAATGGTGATTTTGCTAACCAGGAAATGAATCTTGAAGATGATCTTCAAGAGTGGCATCTTTTCTCTTGCTTGGTTCCGCCAAATAGTGTCAATGTTTCTGATCTTCACACCCTTGGTCGAAGGGATTTTGATATATCCTTTGACTGGCAAGGTACAACTGTTTCTGATGATGTGGCTGAAGAAGCTATTAATTTTATAAGGAATGCAATATCAAGGGGTGATATTGGTGACCTTTCAAATAGAGCATTTGTCTCTCCAGATTCATTGGGAGAAAAACAATGACTTGCTTTTGAAATCGTTTTAAGGCATTCTGCTGAATATGAGATTCGTGAAGCTCTTCTTATGATTATTCAAGGCACTGCAGGCTCTGCCAAGTCTTTCCTTATCCATTGTATTTCTGAGGCTCTTTCTAATCTGTCAAGTAATGGAAAAATTCCTTTGCTTCTTCTTGCCCCAACAGGAATAGCTGCTTTCAATATACATGAAAAAACAATACACTCTGCTTTGAAAAACCCGATTAGAGATATGAAACCACTACAGGGTCAATCATTGGCGCTATTCCAAGAGGAAATGAGGCACAGTCGATATATATTGATTGATGAAATGAGATTTTTAGGATCAAGGTTGTTCATGCAAATAGATGCTCGATTACAAGAAGAATTTCCAGATAAAAAGAATTGTCCTTTTGGTGGTAGATCCATGATCCTTGTGGGTGACCTTGGCCAGCTACCTCCTGTGAGAGATAGGCCTTTGTATGTAGGTAATACAACAGGGAAAGTATTATGGAAAAAATTCAACACTGTTGTCACTCTTGACACAATATTTCGCCAACAAGGGAGTGATGAGAAACAATATTGTTTTCGTCAAGTCCTCAATAACATAAGAAACATAGAACCTGTTCTTGATGATTGGGAGTTTCTTATGTCGCAGGCTGATATCAGGTTGCATCCTAGAGAAATGGATTTATTTAATGCAACAGTTCACATGTTTCCAACAAATAATTTGGTCTCCTTCCATAACAGACATATGTTGAAATCATTAAATTCTCCAATTGCACGATGTATTGTTGTGAACTCAAGGCATTCAGAAATCAATGGTGTCGATGATGATCAACTGGACCATGAAGTTTTGTTGTGCCGTGGCCAGCGTGTTATGTTGACATGTAATTTGTGGGTTGAAGCTGGTTTGGTGAATGGTGCACTTGGGTATGTGAAGGAAATATTTTATATGCCCAACTCTAAGCCACCTGAGCTTCCAATGTTCACAACTGTTATATTTGATAAGTATGTTGGTGTTCCGTTTGATGCAAGCAATACAAAGATTGTGCCTATCACACCAGTGATAAGAGGAAATTGAAAACAAATTCCTTTAAAGATGGCATGGGCTCTTACAATTCACAAATCACAAGGTTTGAATTTAGAGTGAGCATCAATTGATATCGGGAATAGAGAACAACAAGGCCTGACCTTCACAGCCATATCAAGAGTGAAATCAATAGATGGTTTACGCATTGCACCGCCTTTCTCTTATCAACGTTATGCCAAGATGAATAATAGTGCGTATGTTACAATTAAGAAGAAAGAAGAGGAGAGATTAAATTCCATATCGTTATGATATGCAACTATTAATATAATAATAATGCTTTTGATATATTACTGACATGTCTACATTCATCAAATTCATAGTAGTATTTTGGATTGTTGTTTACATCTTTTTTTCTGTTGTTTAATTTTCTTGTTTTTATAATGTCATTTTTTGTTATTTTTCTTACAATGGACCATTCACAGGTAGAAAACTAGTTACATGAGCCAGCCATTAAAAATCAAGATGGAATTTCTTATCACTGTCACATGTAGCTAATAGTATTCTGACATATTTATAGAATGTTTTTATAATTGTTTTTATTTTCGCCTCTTTTTTCATTTAGTATAGGAATTCTTTTGATGTATTAATTAAATGAATACATTCATGAGATGCAATATAGTAATATATGAGAAATTCCATACATAGTTTTTCATGTTGTTCAATATACCTCCATTTTTTAGTCGCTATTGTTCTTTTGTTTATAGTAAACCATTCAGACATATACAGCCAGTTATATTAGCCAATCATTAAATTAAAGATTGAAGTCCATATCCCTATTACATGAAACTAAAAATATTTATGAATGTGGTTTGCTAAATGTGTTGTGGTTTGGTTCAATGACAATATATTTATATTTGTTAATAATATTAGACTACAAATAATATATACATTGAAATTAATTTAAATACAAATATTGAATTACTAACATTATTAATATTTCATTATAAACATTGAGTTTAGAATTTTGTGCTTTCTTGTTGATTATTGTACTATGGGTCATATCACACATTTATTTTTATCACTCTTTTCATGTGTGCAGTATGTATTTCTAATGAGGTTTATAGCATCACGTTTTTAAGATTCAGTTTTTTAAAAACAATACAAACGAGGTGTTATATATATATATATATATCTGCCTAGATGTTTCTATCTCTTTCTGTATAAATTTTTATTTTGTCATTTTCCTTTCAAATGCAGGTATGGATAATAATGATGGGATCTATTACAATCAAGCGGTGGCGAATATTTCTAGGCTCATCAGTCTTGTTTCTTACATTCGAAACAAGCTAGATAGAAAACATGGGTTCCATTCTACTTTTATTGATGAGCATCTTCGTGTGCTTGATGAAATGAAAATGAATGTGAAATACCTGTTGCATGTGCACATGAGGGAGGCTGGGAGAAAAACAAGAAGGGATTGGTTGGAAAGCGTTAAGTATCGTGATCATTATCCTATTGATTTGAATTGGTGTTCCTTTTGTGGTCAGTCTGGTTGTGTTCTTGAAGAGGCTACTTGATAAATGACATTTGATGGACTGTTTTGAGTCCATTTTTGTGGTGGGATTTCTTTAAATGTAAAGACAACAAAAAACATATGTTAATTTCAGTGTTTTTTTTTGGTTTCACTGATGGCGGAATTGAGTAACATTTTAGTTTAATTATTTATTCAGTTTATTGATGTTCAATTTTTATAATATTAATGGTCCCTTTGCTTTATTTATGTTTTATGATTGTACTATTAATACTTCACTGTATTTGTTGATCAATAGGGTTTATAACATTGATTCCTTGATTTTCGGGATTCTTTCGGTTTGTAATAATATTCTGTTCACATAATTAAATTCAAATATTGGGGTTTTTATATTAGTCCTGGAGTTTAATACTAATGCATTGTCCAATTTCACATTATGAAAAACACTCACTCAACTTAATATAAACAGAATTGACTATTGGTATAACTTATGTTTTTAATAATGTTCCCTTGAGTTCATGAATTCCTTTGGTTTATAGTATTAAAGCCTTGGGTTTATTATATATTTTTGTTTATATTATTAATAGCCCCTCCACTTTATTAATCTCTTCATAAATATAATGTGGTTGTGTTAGTAATATTCGACTAAAATTTTGTTCCCTTCGCGTTATTGGTCCCTTGGGTTATTAATATTTTTCCCTTGGGTTCACCAGTTCCTTTGTTTTCTAATATTGGACCATTGGGTTATTACTTCTTTTGTTTTATAATACTTTTTTAATCGCTTAAGTTTGTTAATAATTTTTATTTCTATTACTCGTTTGTTGGGTAATGTTTTTCCCTTGGTTCACCAATTCCTTTAGTTTATAATGTTAAACTCTTGGGTTTGTTAGTTCTTTTGGTTTATAATATGAATAATCGATTAATGTCATCCCTGATCAAATGTCAGACTGTCACAAATATTGTCTCCATATGAAAATCACCCATGGCCAACCATGGTCATAGTTGGTCCAACGTCGCATTGTCGCAACAATTGTCTCAATGTTTAAATCAAGTATGGTAAACCATGTTTATTCCCCTCTGTTTATAATATTCATAATCATTAATAATCGATCAATGTTATCCATGATGAAATGTCACATTCGGACAAACATTGTCTCGATATGAAAATCACCCATGGCTAACCATGGTCATAGTTGGTCCAACGTTGCATTGTGACAAAAATTGTCTCAATGTTTAAATCAATTCCCTTGGGTTCACCAATTCCTTTGATTTATAATTTTTTGGGTAGTGATTTTCACTTGCGTTCGCCAATTCCTTTGGTTTATAATATTAAACCCTTGGGTTTATTAGTTTTTTTGGTTTATAATATGAATAATCGATCAATGTCATCCATGATCAAATGACACATTCTGACAAACATTGTATCAATGTGAAAATCACCCATGGCCAACCATGGTCATAGTTGGTCCAATGTCACATTGTGACCCATGATATAATGTCACATTCTGACAAATATTGACTCAATATGAAAATCACCCATGGCCAAACCTGGTCATAGTTGCTCCAATGTCGCATTCTGACAACAATTGTGTCAATGTCTAAATCAATTCCCTTGGGTTCACCAATTCCTTTGGTTTATATTTTTTTGGGTAATGGTTGTCCCTTGGGTTCACCAATTCCTTTGGTTTATAATATTAAACCCTTGGGTTTACTAGTTTTTTTGGTTTATAATATGAATAATTGATCAATGCCATCCATGATCAAATGTCACATTCTGAATTGTGTCAATGTTTAAATCAATTCCCTTGGGTTCACAAATTCCTTTGGTTTATAATTTTTTGGGTAATGGTTGTCCCTTGGGTTCACCAATTCCTTTGGTTTATAATATTAAACCCTTGGGTTTATTATTTTTTTTCGTTTATAATATGAATAATCGATCAATGCCATCCATGATCAAATGTCAAATTCTGACAAACATTGTATCAGTATGAAAATCACCCATGGCCAACCATGGTCATACTTGGTCCAACGTCGCATTGTGACAAAAATTGTCTCAATGTTTAAATCAATTACCTTGGGTTCACCAATTCCTTTGATTTATAATTTTTTTGGGTAATGGTTGTCCCTTGGGTTCACCAATTCCTTTGGTTTATAATATTACACCCTTGGGTTTATTAGTTCTTTTGGTTTATAATATGAATAATCGATCAATGTCATCCATGATCAAATGTGACATTCTGACAAATATTTTCTCAATATGAAAATCAGCCATGGCCAACCCTGGTCATAGTTGGTCCAATGTCGGATTGTGACAACAATTGTCTCAATGTTTAAATCAATTCCCTTGGGTTCACCAATTAATTTGGTTTATAATTTTTTGGGTAATGGTTGTCCCTTGGGTTCACCAATTCCTTTGGTTTATAATATTAAACCCTTGGGTTTATTAGTTTTTTTGGTTTATAATATGAATAATCGATCAATGTCATCCATGATGAAATGACACGTTATGAGAAACATTGTCTCGTTATGAAAATCCCCCATGGCCAACCATGGTCATAGTTGGTCCAGCGTCGCATTGTGACAACCATTGTCTCAATGTTTAAATCAATTCCATTGGGTTCACCAATTCCTTTTGGTTTATAATTTGTTGGGTAATGGTTGTCCCTTGGGTTCACCAATTCCTTTGGTTTATAATATTAAACCCTTGGGTTTATTAGTTTTTTTTGTTTATAATATGAATAATCGATCAATGTCATCCATGATCAAATGACACATTATGAGAAACATTGTCTCAATATGAAAATCACCCATGGCCAACCATGGTCATAGTTGGTCCAACGTCGCATTATGACAACAATTGTCTCAATGTTTAAATCAATTCCCTTGGGTTCACCAATTTCTTTTGGTTTATAATTTGTTGGGTGATGGTTGTCCCTTGGGTTCACCAATTCCTTTGTTTTATAATATTAAACCCTTGGGTTTATTAGTTCTTTTGGTTTATAATATGAATAATCGATCAATGTCATCCATGATCAAATGTCACATTCTGACAAATATTGTCTCAATATGAAAATCACCCATGGCCAACCATGGTCATAGTTGGTCTAACGTCGCATTGTGACAACAATTGTCTCAATGTTTAAATCAATTCCCTTGGGTTCACCAATTCCTTTTGGTTTATAATTTGTTGGGTAATGGTTGTCCCTTGGGTTCACCAATTCCTTTGGTTTATAATATTAAACCCTTGGGTTTATTATTTTTTTTGGTTTATAATATGAATAATCGATGAATGTCATCCATGATCAAATGACACATTATGAAAAACATTGTCTCAATATGAAAATCACCCATGGCCAACCATGGTCATAGTTGGTCCAACGTCGCATTGTGACAACAATTGTCTCAATGTTTAAATCAATTCCCTTAGGTTCACCAATTCCTTTGATTTATAATTTTTTGGGTAATAGTTGTCCCTTGGGTTCACCAATTCCTTTGGTTTATAATATTAAACCCTTGGGTTTATTAGTTCTTTTTGTTTATAATATGAATAATTGATCAATGTCATCCATGATCAAATGACACATTATGAAAAACATTGTCTCAATATGAAAATCACCCATGGCCAACCATGGTCATATTTGGTCCAACGTCCCAATGTGACAACAATTGTCCCAATGTTTAAATCAATTCCCTTGGGTCCACCAATTCCTTTTGGTTTATAATTTGTTGGGTAATGGTTGTCACTTGGGTTCACCAATTCCTTTGGTTTATAATATTAAACCCTTGGGTTCATTAGTTCTTTTGTTTTATAATATGAATAATTGATCAATGTCATCCATGATCAAATGTGACATTCTGACAAATATTGTCTCAATATGAAAATCTCCCATGGCCAACCCTGCTCATAGTTGGTCCAACGTCGCATTGTGACAACAATTCTCTCAATGTTTAAATCAATTCCCTTGGGTTCACCAATTCCTTTGGTTTATAATTTTTTGGGTAGTAGTTTTCCCTTGGGTTCACCAATTGATTTGGTTTATAATATTAAACCCTTGGGTTTATTATTTTTTTTGGTTTATAATATGAATAATCGATCAATGTCATCCATGATCAAATGTCACATTCTGACAAACAATGTATCAATATGAAAATCACCCATGGTCAACCATGGTCATACTTGGCCCAACTTCGCATTGCGACAACAATTGTCTGAATGTTTAAATCAATTCCCTTTGGTTCAACAATTCCTTTGGTTTATAATTTTTTGCGTTATGATTTTACCTTGGGTTCACCACTTGCTTTGGTTTATAATATTAAACCCTTGGGTTTATTAGTTTTTTTGGTTTATAATATGAATAATCGATCAATGTCATCGATGATAAAATGACACAGTATGAGAAACATTGTCTCAATATGAAAATCACCCATGGCCAACCATGGTCATAGTTTGTCCAACGTCGCATTGTGACAACAATTGCCTCAATGTTTAAATCAATTCCCTTGGGTTCACCAATTCCTTTTGGTTTATAATTTGTTGGGTAATGGTTGTCCCTTGGGTTCACCAATTGCTTTGGTTTATAATATTAAACCCTTAGGTTTATTAGTTTTTATGGTTTATAATATGAATAATTGATCAATGCAATCCATGATGAAATGACACATTATGAGAAACATTGTCTCAATATGAAAATCACCCATGGCCAACCATGGTCATAGTTGGTCCAACGTCGCATTGTGACAACAATTGTCTCAATGTTTAAATCAATTCCCTTGGGTTCACCAATTCCTTGTGGTTTATAATTTGTTGGGTAATGGTTCTCCCTTGGGTTCACCAATTCCTTTGGTTTATAATATTAAACCCTTGGGTTTATTAATTCTTTTGGTTTATAATATGAATAATTGATCAATGTCATCCATGATCAAATGTGACATTCTGACAAATATTGTCTCAATATGAAAATCTCCCATGGCCAACCCTGCTCATATTTGGTCCAACGTCGCATTGTGACAACAATTGTCTGAATGTTTAAATCAATTCCCTTGGTTTCACCAATTTCTTTTGGTTTATAATTTGTTGGGTGATGGTTTTTCCCTTGGGTTCACCAATTGATTTGGTTTATAGTATTAAACTCTTGGGTTTATAATGTTAATCACACATTCGGTTTATTACTGTCTTGAGTTTAAAATACTATTTCTCAGGGTTTGTTAATATCTTAGATTTCTCAGTTTAAAATATTAATTCTTAGCATTTATTAATCTTTATTGTTTATAATATTCATCCGTTGGGTTTATGATATTTATCCCTTGGGTTCGTTGATTCTTTTGCTTTATAAGATTAAGATTAAACACTTAGGTCGATTAGTTCTTTTGTTTTATAATGTTAATAATCTCGTTCGTTTATTAATATCTTATGTTTAAAATATTGATTCTTATGGATTATTAATCTATTAGGTTTTTTAGTTTAAAATATCAATTCTTACAGTTTATTAATCTCTTTTATTTTTAATATTGATCCCTTATGTTTATAATATTTATCCCTTGGATTCACCAATTCCTATGGTTTATAATATTTAAACCTTTGGTTTATGATGACATTGGGTTTGTATTATTAATTATCCCTTGGGTTTATTAATATCTTCACTTTAAAATATTAATTGTTAGGGTTTATTAATCTCTTAGGTTTTTTGTTTTTAAATATTGTTTCATATGGTTTATTACTCTCTTGAGTTTAATATTATTAATATATTAATATATGTTATAAATAAATATTAAAATATTAAATATTATTTTTATTATTTTTATATTAAAAAATATTATTAATATATAGTATATATATTTCAAGTTAATTTATAATATGTATATAGTTAATATTATTAATATATTAATATATATTATAAATAAATATTCAAATATTTATTAATAATGATTATTAGTAATATTATAATATTATTATAATATTATTAATATATAATATATATTATTATAATATTATTAATACATTATTACTTCTTTTGGTTTATTAATAATATAACCATCTATGATATTAATATATAAATAAATATTAAAATATTAAATATTATTTTTATTATTTTTATATTAAAAATTATTATTAATATATATTATATATATTTCAAGTTAATTTATAGTATGTATATAGTTAATATTATTAATATATTAATAAATATTATTAATACTTATTATAATTTCAAAAATATATATAAAATATTTTTGTATATATTAATAATATTATAATATTACTATTATTCATTATAAATAAATATTCAAATATTTATTAATAATGATTATTTGTAATATTATAATATTAATAATATATATTATTAATAAATATTCAGATATTTATTAATAAGGATTATTAGTAATATTATAATATTATTAATAATATAACCAACTGTGATATAATATATATTATTAATATATTATTAGTTCTTTTGGTTTATTAATAATATAACCATCTATGATATATTAAATTATTATATATTATTAATATTATTTTTATATTAATATATATTATATATATTTCAAGTTAATTTATAGTATGTATATATAAATTAGTAGAAATTCTTTCGGTAATAATCACATGCAAAAGAACCAGATCGACGTGTTTCGAACCAACCAGTGTGATGATGAATCACACTGGTTGGTTCGAAACGCGTCGACCTCGTTCTTTTGCATGTGATTATTACCGAAAGAATTTCTACTAATTTATATTATGGATCACAGAAGCTTATATTCCAAAAAAAGTATGTATATAGTTAATATTTTTAATATATAAATAAATATTTTTAATATATATTATTAATACTTATTATAATATTATTAATATATATAAAATATTTTTGTGATTTTAATCATAATTATTATATTTCATATATTAATATTCTTATTAATATATAATATATATTTTTCAAGTTAATATAATAAATTTATTATATATAATATTTATTTATTGATATATAAATTAATGTGATGGGTAGTGAATATAGGCCTATCGGCGTATATCAACCACATTGGTAAATGTGGTTGTAAATCTATTTTATATACGCCTATCGATGTATATCAAGCACATTAGTAAATATAATGTGGTTGTGCTAGTAATATCCATGGAAATAAACCTAGAAACCATGATACTGGACTATTCCAAAGAACTTTGTTTCAAATCAGATCACAGAGTGCCATGCCATGAATGATTCATTGTCACCGTTCTGCCCTGTGGCAATCTCTTTCACTTGCAAAATCCGAGGGACAACTATGTTCCATAAGTGCTTATTTTTGCATGTTTGTGTGTGCATTGTAATTTATCAATTGTGAGAGACAGAGTTTGTTCGATCGCTCTTAGCGCTCTATGGATTTGAAATTAACGTGGATCTATACTAGTAATAGTAATATGCTGCTTGCTTAAGTTGTTTATGAAGTGTTAAAAATATCCATGGATTGCTCCTGCGGGCAATTTGGCCGTCGTGAAGCTCTATTGTTTAAAAGGCTGGTTGTGCCAATAGTAATCCCCACAGTTTTCACTTCTTTTAGCCTTTGTGCTTTTCCATGTAAATTCCAAACAAAATTTTGTTATTCATCCCAGAATATGTGAAATCGAAACTAAGGAAAATAGTGTTGTCCTTGCCCAGAGCCACACATTTGTACCATGCGTGAGGGATAGGGATATTACCGTAGTGGTATATATGTATGTCCATGTCTGTAATCATGTACAAACATTCAAACATTCAAGAAAAATTATTGTGATTGTATATTTGTGTACTATAAAGACAGTAGTACATCATAAAACATAAAACAAGTATGAGTGTTGGAAAGCAGAGAGAAGAATTAGAATATCTTTTGAGGAGAGCTAATATGCAGAAAGGGCAGCTTGATAATGAGCTTTGCTCATTGAAAGAAATACTGAATTATTGACGGTTGCTTCACTCCAGTCTAGTCTGAATGGCCAAACTGCTGAACTGCTGCAGCTTCAAGAGCAACACTCTGAACTCAAGAAGCGATTGTTTGATGAATGCTAAGACTGATTTCCAGAGGTCCCGAGTTCGATTTTTGGAATGCCCCTTCTGGATTTGGGTTGAATCCTCTCGCGGGAATGGCCCAATGATCATGAATGCGTAAGACATGGAGAAACTATGGCTGCTAGGATTCGAGCCCAGATCTCCACGGCCACCAATATCTCCAGGGACCGCCTGGTGAGTCTGGGCACCTTGCATTGGAAATTTCCCCAAGAGTCGTAAGTTTCAGCTGACCATATGATACCTCGATTTGCTTGCTGCACATGCTAAGCGCGAAATCTGGCTGAGACCCACCGCCGAGATGTATTTTCTCTATGGCAACCATGTCTTGAAAGGTGGACAGAGAACACCACTCAGGAAGAAAGCGTTGTTATCTTTTCAATGTCCGATGTTCCCTTAGGGTTTGGGGTGGCTATCAAATCCACTCTGGCGGATCGAATCGAGACACCCCGGGGTCACTACCCCTGAGTATTGGTCTATTGGCAACGGCATTGGCTCCCTGGACTAAGGTGCAGGGTTCAAATCCTGACCTTGCTCTCATTGTAACATAGCCTTTATGGCATTGGTGTATTGGTGAAGGTGCAGGTCTATTAGCTCAGTTCGTTAGAGCGTCGTGCTAATAACACGAAGGTCGCAGGCTTTATGGGCGACAGAGGTCCCCGGTTCAAGACCCGACCCTGCCCATTAGAACTCAGCGCTGTGGCTTCTAGGAGATTCTGGGTTCAAAACCCCAACGCAACCGCGATTTGGAACATGCCTGATTGGCTGTGAACAAGTATCCACGCTGGACGCATTGATTAGGTCCCTCACTTGGAGAATAAGGGAAGCTCGACCTTCGTTTCTAATACTTCATCGAAGAAAACTCTGTCTATTTCCCATGGCGGGACGCTGTCTACTTTTTTTTTTTGGGTTCAACACTTGCAGGCTTACAAAATAATTGGGACTGCAGAAGAAGCTCCTAGTGTATTAGGATATCTGGTTGTGAAGAGCTACAAAAGCTAGCGTATCCAAAATTGTGTAATCTTTTGCATAAAGATTCCTTGCAGCCCAATCATCTACAAGGTGTATTAGTAGCTCTATCTGAGCTTGGGTATCGATTGGAAGATGGCAGGAGGATTTGTAGAGGAACGCCAAAAACCTGTCGTGCACAGACCGGGGAAAAATAAGTAATCCAAGAAATTGACAACAAAATCAAATAAAAGCTAAAATTCCCTGCCAAGCGAGCATGGAGAGATCCTGGATTCAAAACTCGACCCCGTTCCCAATAGCGCAAGAGTTTTAAACGGACTACATAACGATTCGATACATATATATTATTCGATTCGATTCAGTCATCGATTCGGACCACAGTTATTCGCCTGAAAACTTATCCGCGAAAATAGAATTTTAGTTTTCCCCAAATAAATTACTGGCTCGATATGTTCTCCGCATGAACAGATCGATCGTTGCAGTTACATCTTCGTTTTTTCAAAGTCTATGTGCTACAGGTAAAAATTCCCATTCTCAAATTCAATTTTCCTCATTGTTTGCCCTGGCAATACTGGCCAATTATATTATTGTCTTTTTGTTTATTAATTTTCCTGGATTAATGCAATACAAGGGAAAAACCAGAGTTGCAAATTTTCTGTGTGTCCGGCGATTGTGGGTTTAGCGGGGGTCTCGTATTATTGAAAGACAGATCCGTTCTCGCCGGGATCCTTTTGGGGAGCACTGATTCTGTCTCCAATTCACAGGAGTTGGAAAGCTGCGATACCTGTGAAGGAAAATCTACAGTAACAGCAGTGAAAATATAGTGGCAACCATAAAATGGGACTTCGAATTTGGACCAGTTTTAAACGCTGGTTGATCACTTTGCCAGCGGATAAGGTGTTGGCCTTCGGAGCAAGAGTTCAATTATATTAATTATATGGACTTCCGAGTGGTTAAGGAGATGAACTCGAAATCCATTGGGCTTTGCCTGTTTGGTGGAGATGCTTGTTAATAACGAGGAGGTCATGGTTTCAAGTCTCGGGCCTCGACAGGGGAGGTCGCGGGGTCAAATTCTGAGCGTTGTGGTTCATTGGTTGACGTCGTGGCTTGTAGGCTATTTTTGAGAGGCTTTGAAGCTGTGGATGATTTCCGCAGGCCTCAATGTTCATAGTTATTAGCACAGAGAAAAGGCAAAAGCAGGACACCTAAAAATTAATCGGAGCCTTAATAAAACCAAACTACCAAGGCAGGGGATCATCAATAAACAATGGGTTGATCACAATATATGAAGTGATTTCTGGCATATGGGAACTTTAGGAACGAGGACATGCACAGGAACATTAGTTACAAGTTTCGCTTGTATGAAATGGTTGATTTTAGAAAATTGCCGGCTGTGGTTCTGGTCACTACAGGTCTGTAAACAAAATCATTACACCAAAAAATAGCACACAAAATTATACACAGGATTTATATGGTAAAACCCTGAACATCCATGGGCAAGGTCGCGGGGTCAGCGCCGGCCTACGACCTCTGTGTGGTATTTTGCACAACATTTTCCAACGGATTTGGTGAATCTTTGTTAATTCCGCACGGGATGTAATTACATATATCAAGGTATTCACCCCACTGCGGCATAGCAGTTGGAAGACTATGTGTTGTGGCTTAATGGTTGGAATGTTTAGCAATGGAAGCTGTCTTAGCTCAGCTGGTAGAGTGCGTGGCCTTTTTGTTGGAAGACCAATTAGTGGCGCAGAGGTTTAATTATATATATGGGATTGAATTTAATTATGCACTTATACATATATATCTGGTTTAACAATATATACTTACAAAAATTACAAAACAGCATATTTATAATTACATAAAAAAAAAATTACAAAAATCTATCTTAAATTTTATTTTCATGAATTCATATCCATAATTAGTTAGCTGTATGTATGCATGTTATTTAATTATGGTTCAAGATCATAAAAAAGAATAGAAAAGACATATATATATATATATATTTTGTTATGAAAATAATATTAACAAATAACACAACTAATAATGTTATTGTTATGGATGACAATAGCTAAAACTTGAAATTGGGTTGTTTTTAATTTGACCAAAAATAAATTTATTGAAGCATTTTTTTTTTTTCAACTTTTACCTAGAGGTCACATAGAGCTGAAACCAGCTTTGATACCATATGTAACAACCCCAATTTAAACATGCAATTAATTATATCACATAAACAAATAATAATCAACTCATAAACTGTTTAACTAAGCATCATGAAATTTCCAGAACATGAGCGAGACAACTTACCTGTAATGGCGTTTTTCCTTATTTGAGACTCCAAATTTGAATGCTAGCTGAATCCTGCTGACTGCAACAGAGTTTTGGGGACAACTCTCCACCCAACCATAGGCTCAACTGTATGTAATCTTTCCACAGCTGGCCACCCCCGAGCCCTCAATCAACGTACTACTGCCAGGGTATCCTTTGTCTCACCATACCTTTCTCTCCAGAGAATGGATGAAAGAATGAATGCCTTGAACCTTCCACAATGTCTATTAAATAGACCAAACCATAGAATGGGAACCACATGCACACAGTCACTGTGTCAACATGCAACTTAAGTTTTACTTAATTTAGTGTTCTCTTACTTTTTGTTAGCTTTACTTAATTTAGTGTGCTCTTAGTTTAACTTCCTTTTTATTAGTTTCTTAGTTTAACTCTTTGTTTTATTTTTGTTAATTAATTCTTTCTTTAACTTTCTTTCTATTAGTTTCTTAATTTAACTCTTTGTTAATTTATTTACTTTGGCTAATTAATTATTTCTTTAACTTTACTTATTGTCTATTTTTTTAGGACTCCAGTTTATTATTTACCATTTTTCTTAGAACTCAAGTTATTATTTAATGTTTTATTGATTATTTATTTATTATTCTCTTGACTATTTATTCATTTACTTATTTATTAAATTATATTAAATTATTTATATATTATTTATTACTTTATATTTATTTAATATTTTATAATTATTATGGGACATTACAAATATGTTAGAAAGAGTCATAAAGAAAGAAAATGAAGTGTTAAGAGCCCAGAGCAAAAAGATTCAACAAAAAAATGAGAAATTGAAAAGAAAAGTCAAAGAACTCAAAACTGATCAAATTGAAATATGTAAATGGGCAAGAAAATGGTACACGCAGAAAAGGCTCTCAAAGAAAAATACAAGAACATGAAGCATGAGTTTCAAGCCCAGAAGAATGTAAATGTATTGCTACAAGCAACAAAATCAGAAGCAAAAGTAGAACATAAAAGGAGCACATCAAGTTAGCATGAGGACATGCTAAATCATTGAGTTTGGGGGAAATGTTGGTATTATTTTATGGCTATATTTTTTTCATAAAATCCCATTATTATCCACTATTTTCTTCCATAAATCCCTTATAGTTTATTGAAATTGATTAACATAGCATTAAGATTGTTATTTTTGCATTAAAATTAATTTATGGAATTTTTGTGTTAAAAATTGAATTTTTTCAAGAAAATTACAGGATGTGATAACTTCCTGTAAATGGTTTATGTTCTGACATGTTGCATAGCAGCTATATGAAAAAAAATGACAAGGACGTGATCTGGAACATACACAGATGGTGAAAAATCTATCTAGCATCATATTTGAAATTCCTAAATATGTAGTCAACAATGGTCAAATCCAGCTAGTCTAGCAAAAAAAATTGAGTCATAAATGAAGGAGCTTGATATTTTGCCTATGATTAGGAATTCCAAACTAATTCGATCTGTTTTAGAGATCAGTTAGGATTAGAAGGAACTAAAATAGCCTCTTTTGATTGGAATTTATGATAAATAAGTGAATGGAAGCATGTAATAGGCTAATGATGCTAGTGATATTATTGGATGAAAGAGAAAACTTGAGACTATGTACGTGCTTCAGAACTCTATTTTAATGTAACTCATTTCCAGATTTTAATCAGAGACAAAATCCTATAATTTATGGTGTTTTGAGTTAGCATTTTCATCATTTGAAGTTTTCCAAGTGTGCCTTCAAAGCGTGGAAGGGCCCCCATGTGAAGTTGGTACACTTTTCTTTACATTTTCATTAGATTTAATATTCAGTTCTGATTTAATATTTTGTTTAATTTTTATGCTCTGAGTTCATTGATTTTGATTAAGAGTGCTTATGATTTAATTCATCATTTTTATTTCATGATTCATAGTTATAATTGAAGAATTCAATTACTAAATTAATGAACAATCCTTGTAAGAGGGTTTAGTTGAGTATTGAATTCAAAATCATTTCTGTGATCTCTGTTTTAATGAATTCGATTTTTAATATGCTTTAGTGTGTTACTTTGAAAGATTTTTCGTGAACTATAACCTTGTAAAAGGATTGAAAACTCAGACAGTTAGTAACACTCTATTTTTAGAACAATAGATCAAATTTAATTTCATGAGTGTTTAAAGTGTGTGAGGAACCACATATCAATCTCTTGTAAAAAGTGTGCTAGAGCCTATCATAATAAAAATTTACTTAGGCAAGCAGATCCTTTTAGGTCTATAAACATTAGACACATGCCTCTAAGATTACCTACCTTGGTTGACAATAAATTGAGCCTAATCTAGAACAGTAGATTGGTCTATACATAATGTTTTGAAAATGTGGGATGTTTATGGTTTTGTGAGAAAATCCAACAAGTGGGATATCATGGCAAGTTAACAAGCTTGTTTGCCACAAACCTTAGGAGAGATAAGGTCCCTATTGCAAGAATGAGTTTTAAAATTTCAACTGAGGCCATAGCCACACCTACAGGGATACAAAACAGTGGATAAAAGTGGTTCAAGAACTCAAACTTGGACATTGAAAATTACACAGCTTTCATTAAAATTCATTATAAATATGCCATCAATTTTTTTTTTCCTTTTGGATAGTTGCTAGATAAGTTTTCTCCATTGATGAAGAACATTATGAGGTATTTCAAATGTGAGGGTAGATTCTCAAGGTTTTACAAATATCATGTGAGATTGTTGATGCATTTCATAGGAGTAAAAACTCTCAACCTACACTACTATCTCTACAAAAGCTTGGCTAAAATGGTTGAGAAAGTCCAACATAAAGAGAGTGATCAGCAAGCTAGTATTTTCCACCATGGCCTCATCAAAACCATTGTCTTACACCAGCTTACACAGATGAAAATATCTTGGGAGACATTCCTTCAGTCCACTGTCTTTTTGCTCATTTCTAGTCATCCTACTAGCCAAAGTACACCATCAGCACCATCCAAGCCAAAGAAGGTTGGCTTATTTAGCAGAATTTAATTCAAGAGGACACCCAGGGTTGAGGTGACTCAAACATATAAAAGAGGAAAGAGGCATTTCTTTCCTCTAAACCTTGCTGAAAGGGCCAAGCCTACATCAGGTGATCAAGAAATATCATCACAACATGAAGCACAATTGCAATATGAGCCATTCCATATTGACAATGGCATGGAAGATTTAGAAGTGAATGAATAGAACAAAAAAATAGAGCATATCATCATGGAGAAGGATTATGGGATCAGAGAACTTAAGGAGAGCTTGAAAATGGTAAACTTTTTAGTTTCATTCTTGCAGCAAGAGAGTACACAATTAAAGGTAAATCAACTACTCTTGAATAAGCCTAAGGTTGATTTGAGAAACTAAGATGTAAAGGGTAAAGAAGTGGTTGATATTGATGATTCATATGATCAAGAAGAGCATCTAAGAAGAAAGACACCAAGGACAAGAGGCCTCAAGATGGCACTTGAGAAACAAAAAGAGGCATCTCTGGCAAGAACTCAAATGACAGTTGATGAGCTCATCTTGGTAGAAATTGAAAAATACAAGGTAAAGTGGCTTGATAGAGTGCATTTCCACATGGAAATGATTCTTAAGAAGGAAAACAGGAACAAAAACCTGATAATACACATGGCCATGCATTCCTACACAAGAAATGAGGTGTCTTAGGTAAGAATCAAGTAGTTGAGGAAATGGTTGAAAGAAACCCTAATGAGGAAAAAAGAGAAAGATAGGGTTGATTTGTTAGATAATTCCTCTCTCGTGGCCTAACACATCCTTATTTCACTTCAAGGAGCTATTTTGGAATAATTTTGTGCAAATTTGGAAAAAAATTGACAAATTTAGAAGTTTTTGGGCATTTTGGAAATTTTGCACAGTTTTTGGTCTAAAAGGGTAGTAAGCCTCACACTGCACTTCTTTTGGGGGCATCCAAATAACAAACATTTTTCATTTCTATATTTCTTTTGGTAGGTGAAAAGGTAAAAAAAACTACCAAAAATCACCTTTTTGCGTATTTTTTCAGAGGCACATTGCGCTTTTGGAGTAGTTGTGGGAGAATTGAGTTTTAGAGGTCTTGGAGAAATACTTTTCAGTGTTTAAGGGTTCTACAGTGTAGTAGACAGGAATAAATTGCTCCATCATATTCGATATCAGGATTTGGAGCATGGGAACTCCTACAAAATCCTTTTACATCTACGACACTGCGTTTTCTCCTAGCACACTGCACTTTTCTGTAAATTCATTGCGCTTTTGCCTAGAAGCCTATTTTCTTAGTTTTTTCAGTCAAAATTAGTTTTTCCTAATGTAATTACACACTTATGATGTTGTCATGATGTAATCAATGGTGAATATTCTTGTTAAATTGAATATTAGGTAGATTCATGCTTGTAAATGTGTTTCAAGATCAAATGTATCAATTTTTCTATCTTGAGGAGAGTTTGTTAACCTCCCTAGTCATTAGGTTTTTGGTGAGGAATTCATGTAAAATTGTAGCTACACCATAGGATTCGAACCCTAAGAGAGGGTAAATGGTTTTTGAGTCTATATGTCTGAATTTTTCAGTAATTTTGATGTTGGACATCAAAGGGTGGAACTCTTGTAGCTTGTGCTTCATCTTTTTATACAGTAAATCAGAGAACCGGTTGTAGCTACTATTAAGGAATTCTCGTGTTGTGAGTTTGTGATTTTGTATTTTATATATTATAGTTTTATATGAATGATATACTTGTCTCCATTCCATATCTTCCTTCTTCAGTGATTTTCCTAAGAATTTTATAAGAAGAACTCTTTCATCAAAGCTCTGTTTTTTTGGAAATGTAATTTTATGTAACCTTCCTTCTTCTTTCATTAATTCATGGTGCACATGATCATTATGATTTTATTTCTCTTTAAAACCCTACACTACACCTACAAACTCCTAATACCATCACAAAAAAATAGCTATCTTGCTCCTCCATATCTCTTCCAGCTGTAACCTTTGATACTTTGACCTAGTTACTTGATTTTCATCCCTAATATAGCAGGAAAAAACATAAAATTTTCAAAACCCTAAAGTTGAGATATCTAGCCTAAAATCCACTCTTGCACCAGTCAGATCCTTGGTTGTGTTTTTCAAGAGAGATTACTCTCAGGTTTGGTAGGGCTAGCTACCAAACTAAATCTTGGTTTGAGGTTACCTCTGTCAATATCATTTTAGCCATGGGACATTGTGGAGGCTAACATTTCTGGCATCGTTTCCGTGGAGCGAAGTGACAGATTTTCCCTGGGTGTATTATTACATTTTCATTTTATTCTAGACTTGTGGGTGATAGGACCTAGTTTTCGAGAAGGTTGATTCAAGTTGCAGAGAGCCAAAGTGAAAAGACAAGTCAACACTGGCTCCTAAAAGGCATACACGATGAAATCCTGATCCACATCCAACGTCTCCCATTGAAGGTCCAGAAAGAATCATAAGAAAAAAAAAGACCTCAAAATTCATATATTCACTCAAGTTCATCTACTTTGGTAAGGTCTACATATTTACCTTCAGAATTTCTTTCACTTGAAGATATTCCTTTTCATCTGAAGCTCGATTTATCATTGTTTAGATCCCTATCAGAAACATCTCTATCTAAAATGGTATTTGATCCTTTAATTTTATTTGAAGTAACATCTCTATGTGAAGTTGTATTCGACTCTTTAAAGCCTGAAACTAGTTTATCATCTGTAGAATCCAATTCATAAGAAAATTTTGATAGGAAGGTTTGGAGTCAATTTGACAAGCTTCAAAAAATAGCAAACCTTCTTCAATATACCTCTGAGAAGGCTTTCATACAATATCGATAGGAGCTATTATCTATTGATCCTCTTTCAACATCATATATTCATACTGTTGTTTCTTCATCATCCACACTTCCTCATACACAACCACCTCCCATACCAGCACTTATTGTTGTGACTACAAGCTTACCTCCTAGGAAAATTATGGCCATATTTGCTCCATTAGTTCTGCCAGGACAACTCACTGATTTACCTCAAAATTAAGGAAAAGTGCTACCATTTTATATGGAACCATCAAGTTTAGAGAAAGGCAACACATCTACAATATCATGAATTTCATAGATTTATAAGAAGCAGACAATGATGGTGTGAATATGAGAATTATTGCTCAGATTTTCTGAGGAGAAGGGGAAAGATTGTTTAGAGCTTTGCTAGTTGGTTCAATGCAGAATTCACAGTAGTTAATAGATCTTTTCCTTGCTGAATGGGAGGAAAAGAGAAACCCACTTCAGATATTTGCTGAGTATAACTCATTCAAAAGGAAACCTAATGAATTAGTTCAATACTATACTACCCTCTTCAATAATGTGTACAATTCCATTCCCATCAATATCAAACCTCCACCTGATTTGGACTTATTTCACTATCTAGATGAATTTGACCCTGATATGGCATATCAGCTTAGAGAAAGAAATATCACCTCACTGGAGGAGGTGTAGAAAAATGTAGTCAATGTTGACGCCAATATGTTGATTAAGAAATAAAAATGTGAAGTTGAAAAAAGAGTCACAATTACATAAGAGCTATCAAGTTCATATCAAGAAGAGTTGTATAGTTTGATTAGAACTATGGAAAATATGGTAGACAGAATTTCCATTTCATGAAGGCAATCAAAAAATAAAATCTAGAATCCCAATTTTCGAGGACAGTAGCAACAACCACAGTTCAAGATTAAGCAGAGGGAATAGAGAGCTCTAGATCAGCAAGCTCAACAAAAAATATGCACTCCATTATAGTAGAACTATGCTCAAGGACCTAAATATGAAGAATATATTGTTGAATAAAACCTCCACTTTTAAAAATATGAAGGACCTATTTATCTTACAGAGGATGATGAGTATACCGAAGAAACATACGTGCTAGATGACCTTGAATTTGTACTTGCAAATGATGATTGGTTGGCAGTCCAATCTGAAGACTATCAAAGGGGGTACCTAAATTCTCTCAGCTTAGCACAGAGAAATTACAGTTTGAGAAACCAATATTTTCCTATTACTTATACACAAAGGATGACAACTCAACAAAAATATACTTAGCCCAAACAAACTTCCCAAGATAGTCGAAATAAGGAGAGGGAGTTTTCCACCATAAATCAGAGAAAGAACATTGAACCATCTATAATTACATAAAAGTGGGATAAGGAAGTGTAGGCGAAGGAATCTCTAGCAAAAGAGCAGCTTGAAAAGAGGGATACCATTGTAAAATAGGTAGAGAAACATTCTAACTTGTTTATCTTAGAGAGTGAAATTTCTAGGTTAAAGGTGTCAATGACCCTCACTGAGCTTGTAAAGAATGTTAGATATAAATCTCAAATTTTGAAGATGTTGAAAGTATATCACATGTCATACATGGTCAATGTCATTGATTACCATCTCAAACCTCTGTTTCGTCTAGCTATAGATTGAAATCTTGAAGATAGTGAAGTCCCTCCCTTTTATCTCAGCTTGAGGATTCATGATTATATTCTACATAATTCCATGCTTGATTTTGGGGCCTCACATAATTTAATTCCGAAGGCTATCATGGATAAGTTGGGGCAAGACATAACCTGAACCTATCATGACTTCTATTATTTTCATTCCAGTAGGGTTTGATGCCTTGGTCTTGTCAAAGAATTAATTGTCTATTTGGATTAGGTTCCTACTAAAAATGTGTTGATGGATGTTGTAGTTATTTACATACCTCTAAGGTATTAAATTATTCTTTCACGGTCTTCAAGAGCCAAATTAAGGGGTAATCTACAACTTGATTTTTCATATGCAATAGTTCTGGTATTCGGCTAACTTAGGAAGCTATACTGAGAAGTGAAAATGAAATACATAATCACTAGAAAATATAAACCCAAAAATCAGCCCATTCACTCTATACATACTAATTTAGAGTCCTTCATATTGTATAATGATCATATTACTGATGATTTAGATAGTGAGCTTGTAGAAGGTGAATAAATTTTATAATTGTCAAGTAGTGTCCAAGTGGTCTTGAATGCAGAAAACAAACATCATAATTTTGAAAGCTTTGAAACAAGAAGATTAGAGAAAAATTCAGTAGAGCCACAAAAAATATTAGTTGAGGTAGACAAAGGTAAATAACATATTAAGACAGTGGATCCAAAAGAAGAAACGATTCAATCTAGAGAATTTCAACTTCCAGATGATGAAGAGGGTATTTGGACCATGGATTTTGATGGTGCTTTGGGAAAATATGGAGCTGGTATTAGAATCTATATCTGTATCCCTAAAAATCAGTCATCTAAAGTCCCACAGAATGTATGATTGTGTTCTTATAAGCTAGCTTTCGACTGTTCAAACAATGAGGCAGAATATGAGGCCTTGATCACCAATCTCTGAATTTCAAAAAGGCTAGGCACGAAGAAAATTATAGTATATGGCATATTTGAGTTCGTGATAAAAGAGGTAAAATGGGAGTACCATGCCAAACATCCTAGGATGAGAGCATATCATAATTTTTTTCTTCATATTCTTAAAATTTTCTATAATATACATTGGCTATCATTCCTAGAAGTCAGAATTTTATGGCTGATTCACTTGCCACAATGGTAAACAATTTTAAGGTTCCTATTCATGCTACTAAAAATTTTGAAATTCATGTGAAGCATCTCCCGACTATCCTTGACAATCTAAGATACTGGAAATTATTTTGGGATGATAAACAGATAAACAACTTTATGCAGATGGAGGAGGACTTTTCTAACTCCCCTATTGATGAAGTGTAGAATGAAGATGATCAGGTAATTGAAGCAGTTGAAGTTGAGGTGTGACAACCAAAAGAAAATAACATTCCACGAGGTCTATTACCTTTGTAAGAGTTATTATCTCATGACAATGTCATGAAAATGCCAACAATGGCCCCTACAAAAGCAGGTGTTGAAGATGTAAACATTGGTGTAGTGGATAACCCCAAGATGGTCAAGTTATCAAGGTCTTTATCCCATGAGTTGAAAGGTAAATATAAAACTCCCTTGAGTGATTTTTTTGATGTTCTCACTTGGGATTACTTAGATTTAAAAGTGTACAACAAAGCCATCATCTAGAAAATCATCCCAATCAAACCGGATCAAAAGCCATTCCACCAGAAGTTGAGGAGAATGAATCGTAAGCTACTGCCATTGATAAAAAAAGAGGTAGATACACTTTACAAATAAGGTATTATAGTTCCTATACAAATTTTATATTGGATGTATAACCTCATGTCGATAAGGAAGAAAACAAGGGAGAATCGGCTTTTCATAGATTTCAGAAAGTTGAACAAGGCGTCCTTAAAGGACAATTATCCTTTGACGAAGATGGATCACATCTTGCAAAGGGTTTTTGGGGCTTCAAGGATATCACTTCTTGATAGATATTCAAGATACAACCATATTTGGTGCATGAAGATGACCAAGAGAAAAAAAAAATTACAAAGCCATGCGGTACTTTCATGTACGCCAAAATTCCATTTGGGCTCAAGAATGTAGGCGCAACATTTGAGCAGGCTATGAACATTTATTTCTAGAATGACAAGCATGTACTTCTTCTAGTTTACCTTGATGATGTTACAGACTTCTCATAGTAAGATGATGAGAATATACACCACATGAGAATAATGTTTCAAAAATGTGAAAAAAATCGGCATCTCGCTGAATCCTAAGAAAATATTATTTCCCATGGAGGAGGAAAACTACTTGGGAAAATCATCTCAAAATATGGCATCCGCATTGATCCCTCGAGGATCAAATAAATTCATCAGTTTGAATTCCCAAGGAACAAAAATGAGATCCATTCATTCAACTCTAAGATAACATTTTTGAAAATATTCATCCCCAATATTGTTGATCACCTTAGATATATGACGTATATGCTGAAGAAGGATAACGAGGTAAGATGGTTAGAAAATTCAAAGAAATCATTCAATTCAAGCAAAGTTTCTTTAACATGTTCTCCGACATTTATCATCCCTGATTATACTTTAGATGTCATTATCTTTTCATTTTCTTTTGAGCACATTTTGGCAATCATACTAATGCCAAAAAAGGATTCAAATATGGAGCAGCAAATTTCCTTTTTCATTCAAACCATGAGAGGTGCAGCACTAAGATACAACATTATTGAAAAATAAGCTTTGGTATTGGTGAAAGCATTGAAGGACTTTTGGGTATACATCCTACACTCTCACATCATAGCTTATGTTCTAAATGCAACGGTGAAATATGTGTTGATGCAGAATGGTCCTGGAGGGAGGCAAGGGAAATGGATTGCAACCATGCTTGAATATGATCTAGAGATCAATCCGACAAAGCTGATCAATAGATAGGGTTTTGAAAATATGATGGTAGAATCTAATTTACATCTGTTGGACATAAATTTGATTTATGCACTTTCTAAAGAGGAGGTTGATGACTCGTTGAAATAGGTATCTCAAATTTTCATTTCATTCCCTTGGTATGTTGATATAGTTTATGTTCTGCAAAATTTAAATCCTCGGTCGGTTGTGTCTAAAAGAAAAGTTAGATCACTGAAATTAGAGGCTTCAAAATATTTTATTTTAGACAGTGTTTTGTATTGGAAAGACCTAAGAGGTGCCCATTGAATTTCCTTGTTGATAGTGAAGCGAAGGAGGTGATTAATGACTTTCACAAAGGCAATTGTGGTGGTCATTTATTCTGGAATATCATAGCGAACAATTTTTTGAGGTTTGGTTTCTATTTTTCCACTCTTTTTTTTCATGTGTACAAGAATGTGATGTGTTTTCACGAATGTAAAATTTTCCAAGGGAAGATGAAGTTTCCCCCGTTGCTTTTTCAGACCATATCAGTCTAGGCACTATTTTAGAAATGGGGTCTAGATTTCATAGGTGAGATCCATACTTCATCATCCACCCACAAAAAATATATTTTGATGCCTATATATTATTTTACAAAGTGGATTGAGGCAATCCCAACCAGGCAAGCAATTGATTTGGTTATCATTCAATTTTTGGAATCTAATATCTTGTCTAGTTTTGGTTGTCTGCAGAAGACCGTCATGGATAACGCAGTTGCATTTAAGTCCAAAAGGATGGTGGAATGTTGTATGAAGTATAATATCACGTTGGGTCATTCAACTGCATACTACCCGCAAGGAAATGGATTGGTCGAGCCTTCAAATAATTCTTTGGTAAATATTATAAAGGCAGATGTTTGAGGTAAATAAGAAAAATTGGCATAAGAAATTCATCATTCCTTGTGAGAAGACAAAATAAATAATAATAATTCCATAGGCATGTCGGCTTTTGAGTTAGTGTGTGGAGTTGCTACTATCTTTCCTACTTCTCTTGTTGCTCCAATCATGAAGATATTGCAGGAAGTTGGTAACGAATTGAACGATATTCAGCGATGGATAAACCAAATGATTTATTTTCAAAAAAATAGGGAGGAAGTGCATTAGGGGAATTTTGAGGTCTAAATTGGGCCTCCTAAGGAAATTATAAAATAATAGTGGAAATAATAAAATAATATTTGGTTACATCATCAAATTTTAGAGGCAAAAAAGAAAAAAACTACTTTTTCAACTTGTATTTTCAACTTATCTCCCAAATTTTTTACTCAAATTTTGATTGGGAGTACTCAATGGATGTAAAATTTAATTCCTCATCCAAGGAGTACCCATGTTGCATACTTTTAATGGATCCTGCTACACGAAAAATGGGAAATACATGGAAAACATGATTGCAATCACGTATTTTCATGTATTTGTCATTTTTCATGTAGCATGGTCCATCAAAAGTATGCAACATGGGTATTCCTTGGATGAGGAATTAATTTTTTCATCCAACGAGTACTCTCACTCGAAATTTGAGTAAAAACTTTGGGAGATAAGTTGAAAATACGCATTGAAAAAAGTAGTTTTATTATTTTATTATTTTTTAATCTTTTTACCCTTTTACTTCAAAATTGGTGAATCATCCTCCATGGTTGACATCATTGTCTTGAATCCTATGGTTCTCATAAAGTTTATTTTGGTTGTAAATTTTTCTTAGAAGGCCCAGTTTAGGCCTCAAAATTCCCCTAATGTTTCAAAACACTTCTAATATTGAAGAAATAATCAATAAAGTGTATGACCAGAAGAAAAAGGTAAATGACTTCAATATGGGTGATGTGGTCCTCCATTGGGATGATCGAAATGAAGATAAAGGAAAGCACGGTAAGTTCAATAAATTGTGGAGGGTACCATACATGATTTTAGCTTCAAAAGGAAATCATGCTTACTTGTTGGAGGAAATGAATGGACGAGACTTTGGAGGAGGACCAGTAATGGTAAGCTTCTCAAGCACTACCTCTTTTGATGAAATTACTAAAGTTTCTCAGCATCATTGTACATATCATTTTAATTTTTTTCCAAAGTGTGAAGGAGTTAATAATTGAAGCTTGAAGCCCGAGGTGAAGGCCATAAGGTTTCCTTGATTGATTGTTGATTTGTAAGTATAGTGATTTTTTGTTTTAGTCAAAGTTAGTTCTGTTAGCACCTGAATTGGATCCCAGGCTGCAAAAGGAAAATCAGGGTAACAACTAAACCACGCTCAGCCTTGTAGCTAGCCCTACAAGGATAGGAGAGGGCTCTCTCCGTAAAATAATATTCAATGGAACAAAATAAATGGACTGATATTAGGCTAGATAAAATGATAAGGATAAAAGGTTTAAATAAAATGAATGAATGAATTTCAGGGATGTGTGGGATAAAAGGGACAGTTGAAACCATGAATTAAATCAGGACACAGGGTATTTCATGGGGCAAGATAGGCAGGAAAATTAGCAATTAAAATTTAATGAGGATGGAATGGAAAGACTAGTGCAGAGCTGAAAAGGGCACAATAAATGGATCCTTTTCAAACAGAAGAAAAATACAGAGTATGAATGATTTCCCAAGGCAGAGCATATAGAATGGATTCTACCTTTCTATCTTGAAAACATTCAAAAGTAAATGTTTATGGATGAATGGAACACATAACAATTCACATATGAAACAAAGGAGAAAAACAAATGCTAAATATCATACCACATGGATCCCACAAATCAGAGCTGTATCTCTTATTAATTCCTGTCAAACTGTACAATGGAGCGCAAAGATGTTCTTCCACACTATTCCCCTACTTTCTGAGTTATAGATTCCTAGAATTTTAGACTCAGACTTCTTTACAAATGATTTACAATTACATTAAATAGGCTAAAATGTGGGAACATAGATCCACAAGAAAAGGGAGCTGTTTTAACAACTGAAGAACTGAAATACAATCATAGTAAAGAAACACAACAATCTACCTCTAAAAATAAGGGATAGTATTGCATTTGACTACTTGGGGATTTTGTTGTTATGCTGTATGGAATAAAATACGTAATCGGATGAACAGATTTCCTATTTTGCTTCTGTTGTAACAATATTTGTTTTGAAGAAGCTCTCGGCCCTTCGACTGTCACTTTTCTTTCCACTATTTCATTTAATTAAAACTGGCCCTTTAATAAACTGCCGTTGAAATAACATAGAACGAAATAATGCTTTCATGAAGGGAAAAATGTATAATGAACGGGAAAAGGAAGGGAATGAGGCGAGACCCACATTACAATCGCAAGCAGAATGGGTGGATCGGAGGGATAGGACATATAATATGGCGCCATTTCAATCGGAATCAGAAGGACCGGGGAAGACATACGTGAAACACAACCAAAAGCCTCCGATGCAATTGGGATTATTCCCTTATAAAAATGAAAATAAAACAAAATTTGGATTTAACAGACGGAATGGCCCTTTATATTATATATGGGCGAGAGTACCGTATGGTGGGCATGGGGCCAATCGCAATCGCAATATCGGAGGGGAGTGCAACACATATGGGAAACGCCGATTCCGATGGCTCGATTGACTTTGAGCTGTCGGATCGGCGGGGATAGATCAACGGTTGAGGGGCAATTAGAGGTTTAAATCGGAGGTAGGATTTAAATGGTGCGATTGGAATGTTCCGATTGGTGGAAGACTATCGGATCGAATGGTGAAATCGACGGCTAAAGGACAATCGAGAGCGATTAATTGGAGGAGCAGATCGGGAGTCGGAAGGGGGACTTTGCGATCGGGTAATCGGATGGAAGGGTAGGATCGGAGGATCTTGCGATCAGAGGAGGGGTGCAACACTTGCGATGCAATCAATTGCATCAGAGATATTTGCGATTGGAGTGATCAGGGAACTTCAAATAAACGTTGCGATTGGAAGGGTTGCAATCGTGGTAGGGTTATATATAATATAAAACCTTAAAATAAAGTTGTATTATGAAGCATGGTGGGGAAGTGGTTACGTATTTGTAAATGCAACGGGACTTTATTAAATGTTTATTATAAAGTTTCAACGGAGTATGGAGGGGAAGTGGTTGGGATAGGTGGAACTTTATAATAAACTTTGATGTTGTTTATTATATAGTTCTACAAGGTATGGTTGGGGAAGTGGTTTGGCATAAATCACATTTATATTTAAGAGCATTATAATGCGATTTTATAATCTGAAAGGGGAAAAGGGATTATTTAAAGGAATATTAAACTTTAATAATACAAAGTTTAAAGGGGAAAATGGAAAATAGGGGTTATATGAGGATATAGGGACTTTTATTTCACTTAAGCATAAATTTCAATCCAGAAGTCAATTTTGAGAGTGTAGCATACCGTTGGAAAGCTTTTTCCGGGCTCCTTTTGATGGATCTACTTGGAGGATGATTTGGCACTAAACATGCTGTGGAAAACTTCTCTGAAGGCGGGGACATCATTCTGTGGAGATAACAACTTCTGAATCGTGACTTATCACACATGATGATATAGAACTACATAATTAATGATAATAAAGGAAAAATATCACGTTTTCACCTCAAAACATGGTTTTGAGGAAAAAGTTACATCAAACTAAATAAAATGTCTCTCTGATTCTTCTAGGTGTTGTGACTTTGAGCTTATTGGCTTCCTCATGACCTTGCTAATATTTATTGTCATTTGACTCATTAATTTGACCATGGTGAGACCCTAGAAACTAATGAAGCCCATCCTATGAACTACTGATATGATTTTGAGAATTAAAGTGAATAATGACTGAAGACCATAGAGAGGAAAATTAGCAAGTTTCACATGAGGGAAAACTGATGAAGAATTACTACCATCAATGAATCCATGACCTAGCGGAATGGTGAAATTGATTATTATGGGACTCCTAATATGAAAATTCAAAGAGTAACATTAATCACTGATGGAAATATGAGTAGACTGACACTAACATTGGCTCCAATGGGGATGGTAGCTCCTTGGAGGTGCCAAGAACACCGTAGACCAAGTAGCCTTATCCATTGGGTATGGAGTCAATAGCTAAAAACCAAACTGAATACTGAAAGAAACTTGACCCAACAAACTCACTCAAAAGTGACTTAAAGATAACCTAGAAAAAAAATTGACATTTGAAGCTTTGGTGGTAGTATATGACCAAGACTTGAGGTTTCAAATCTTGATGATAACCACTTGTGTTTCTGGAAGGCCAATGTACCATCATGCTATATCAAAATGCCAATGTAACCAATCAAGCAGATGCCTCCTTGATTGATTCTCCTGATCATATCCTCTGGTCAACCATAGACACTTGCAACTGGGTATCCAAAAGCATGGTTGGCCATGATCTCCTTCATCACTGAATACTGCAATAATTACCTTCACTGCTAGCTACAATAAATTTTCCACTGGGTCCTGAAAAACATGAAGATTTAACTCTTGCTAAAGAAACAAGGTGTCTTTTTCTTTTTCTTTTGATTATGATCTTTCTTCATAATGTACCTCAGTAAGAGTGTGTTCCTGGTCTTGAAAATTTTTTGAACAAGTAGATGAGCAAATTTCCTCTTGAAAAAACATTTCAAAACATGAGACATAGGAAGAAGAATCTGAATGGCAGTCCTAAACTCTCTGATCTTTTGTAATCCGAATATATTGTTGGTCATCTTCATATGATATGACAACCAGATTGTCATGTTTCTCGTCATATTCATCAATCATAAGAAAAGAAACCTCAGATGGTTCTTGACATCCAACACTATCATTTCTATCATCTACCATAAATTCATCCAAAAACACTCTTTCACTTACTTGAACAAAGATCTCGTCTTGTTTTTCATTAAGGGAATGGATTACCTCCTCGTGAAGATCCAGTTCTGATGGGATGAGCATGTTTAGATCTGTAACTATATTTTCTTCGTTTGAGGCATCCTTAACAATAGAGCATTTCGTGACGGGATCGGGAACAACATACTCATCATCATCACATTTTGAATCTAGTTCTAGTTTAAATCTATTGCTATCTGAGACTGGAATATCATTTTCTTGCATATCATCCTTTATTTCAATCAAATCTGAAATAAAAATTTGTCTTCCATGATTTTCAACCATATGGAAATCTTCAACCTGCTGATCTTGATAAGAATCCTTTAAGATTTTTGTGTGCTGCTGAAACAGATTTTCATACAATGCTTCCATGATTTCTTCATCCATGAATTCATCGTCTCCATAAAAATTCTCAAGATTTTCAATGAAACTATTAACATGTTTGCAACAATTCTGCACTAATATTAAGGATGGACAAGATTATTTATATCTTTCGAAGAATATGGTATGAAAATATTTTAAACAATAAATACAACCAGATGGCAAACTTTCATACCAAGATCAAGCTTCATCTTCCAGAGTAGCCATAAAAATTTTCATCAAATAGTCTTCAGGAAAATCGATCTTAAATCTATGCACATGAATGTGAAATTTTACCAGATGAAGAGCAGCGTCATTACCTTCCACATTTCTGAACATAGGAAAATTCTGAAGCCAATCCACCTTGGGAATTTTATTTGGGAAACCTGGAATATGATCTCGGCTCATGGGAGCATACCTTCTTGCAATACGTTCCATCTTGAAACAAAGATCTTAAAGCTACTGATCTTCCTGCAGTGGAGTCACCATGAAGGATTTGATTTTCTGGATCTTTCAGTGAATGGAGTCACCAGGTGAATGTTTTTAGCCTTTATATGCATCTGATTGTTGTTCACCATCAAAATTCATATATAATACTTTGTCATTACTTACTAGGGATTTAGATATGATCTTTCTATTTCCCCAGTATGGTGGCCAGAGATGTTCTTCCACACTTTTCCCCTACTTTCTGAGTTACAAACTATTGAGATTCTCATACTGAGACCGCTTCACAAATGATTTACAATTGCATTAAATAGGCTGAAATGTGGGAACATAGATCCACAAGAAAAGGGAGCTATTTTAACAGCTGAAGAACTAAAATACAATCATAGTAAAGAAACACAACAATCTGCCTCTAAAAATAAGGGACAATATTACATTTGACTACTTGGGGATTTTGCTGTTATGCTGTATGGAATAAAATAGGTAATCGGATGAACAGATTCCCTATTTTGCTACTGCTGTAACAATATTTTTTTTGAATAAGCTCTCAGCCCTTCGACTGTCGCTTTGCTTTCTACTATTTCATTTAATTAAAACTGACCCTTTAATAAACTGCCATTGAAATAACATAGAACGAAATAATACTTTCGTGAAGGGAAAAATGTATTATGAATGGGAAAAGGAAGGGAAGGAGGCGAGACCCACATTACAATTGCAATCAGAATGGGCGGGGTGGAGGGATAGGACATATAATATGGTGCCATCGCAATCGGAATCGAAAGGACTGGGGAAGACATACGTGAAATGCAACCAAAAGCCTCTGATGTGATTTGGGATTATGCCCTTATAAAAAAGAAAATAAAACAAAATTTGGATTTAACAAAGGGAATGGCCCTTTATGTTATATATGGGTGGAAGTACCATATGGTGGGCTTGGGGTCAATCGTAATCGTAATATCGGAGGGGAGTGCAACACATATGGGAAACGCCGATGCCGATGGCCCGATTGACTTTGAGCCGTCGGATCGACGGGGACAGATCAACGGTTGAGGAGAAATCACAGGTTTCAATCAGAGGAAGGATTTAAATGGTGCGATTGGAACATTCTGATTGGCAGAGGACCGTCGGATCGGATGGTGAAATCGATGGCTAAAGGACAATCAGGAGCGATTAATCGGAGGAGCGAATCGGAAGTCGGAAAGGGGACTTTGCGATCGGGTAATTGGAGGGAAGGGTGAAATCGGAGGATATTGTGATCAGAGGAGGGGTGCAGGACTTGTGATGTGATCAATCGCATCGGAGATATTTGCGATTGGAGTGATCGAGGCACTTCAAATAAATGTTGCGATTGGAAGGGTTGCGACCGCGGTGGGATTATATATAATATAAAACTTTATAATAAAGTTTTTATTATGAAGCATGGTGGGGAAGTGGTTATGTATTTGTAAATGCGACAGAGCTTTATTAAATGTTTATTATAAAGTTTCAATGGAGTATGGAGGGGAAGTGGTTGGGATAGGCGGAACTTTATAATAAACTTTGATGTTGTTTATTATATAGTTCTGCAAGGTATGGTTGAGGAAGTGGTTTGGAATAAATCGCATTTATATTTAAGAGCTTTATAATGTGATTTTATAATTGGAAAGGGGAAAAGGGATTATTTAAAGGAATATTGAACTTTAATAATACAAATTTTAAAGGGAAAAATGGAAGATAGGGGGTATATGAGGATATAGGGACTTTTACTTCCCTTAAGCATAAATTTCAATCCAAAAGTTAGTTTTGAGAGTGTAGTATATCATTGGAAAGCTCTTTCCAGGCTCTTTTTGGTGGATCTACTTGGAGGATGATTTGGCACTGAACATGCTGCAGAAAATTTCTCTGAAGGCAGGGACATCATTCTGTGGAGATAACAGCTTCTGAATCGTGACTTATCACACATGATGATATAGAACTACATAATGAATGATAATAAAGGAAAAATATCACATTTTCACCTCAAAACATGGTTTTTAGGTGAAAGTTACATCAAACTAAATAAAATGTCTCTCTGATTCTTCTAGGTGCTGTGACTTTGAGCTTATTGGCTTCCTCATGACCTTGCTGATATTTATTGACTCATTAATTTGACCATGGTGAGACCCTAGAAACTAATGAGGCCCATCCTATGACCTACTAATATGATTTTGAGAATGAAAGTGAATAATGATTGAAGACCATAGAGAGGAAATCAGCAAGTTTCATATGAGGGAAAACTGATGAAGAATTACTACCATCAATGAATCCATGACCTAGAAGAACAGTGAAATTGATTATTATGGGACTCCTAATATGCAAATGCAAAGAGTAACTTTGATCACTGATGGCAGTATGACTAGATTGACACTAACAAGTTTAATTTGTTAAACAGTTTTTAGTTTTGAGTTTGGTATTTTAATTTTTGAATCTATGCCCAATGGATAAGGCTACTTGGTCTACGGTGTTCTTGACACCTTCAAGGAGTTTCCATCCTCAGATTGAGCCAATCTTAGTGCCTGCCCGTTCTACCAATCACCAGTGATTGAATATTCTCTTACAATAATTTTTTTAGTTTCTAAAGTCAAATTTTTATGGTTTCAGTAGGTCTTCAAACAAAAATTTGTTCACTCACTACTGTGTCTAGGTGTGTTACTACTCCCTTCAAAAATTTCTTTTTTTGGTCATGCCCATCATTCAATTGGATGAGTCACCACTAGAATGTCTCCATTATCATCTTAGTGACACCACCATGGTCATCATTCAACTCATTTCATGTAGTGTCACCATTAGGTCTTAGGGTCAAAATCATAAAAAATATGTCATTTCACCAATAAATCTGGCATTGAATGAGTAGTAATATGGAAAATTCTCAATAAATTATTTTTATGTGTAATTTCATTTCAAATATGATGTAATATGTCCCTCAATGTTCTCAATGTTCCAAAATATACAAAATACCATACAAGCATTTCTCTCACTCGTTCAATTGGAATTGAGCACTACTCACCAAAAAAGACTATCTTAGCACAAAAAGCATCGAAGGACACTCTCAAAAGGTGATAGGAACCCTCTCCAAGAAACCACATTGTGTTTTCAGCCAACCATGCTGCGTTTTTTACCCTTCGCTACATTTTTTCTTACATAGGAAAAACATTCATCTTCAAGGGTTTTCGGTGGCAATTGAAGGTTCCATCAGCCCATTGACAAGTATTTTGAAGGTATTACCACCTCCTATCAACATTTATTCATTTTTTTAGTGTTTAAACCCTCCCACAGTCCCCATGCTATGTTTTTGGTGTGTGATCTACATAGTTTGCGTTGGAAGAAAAGATACCTAATTCACTACATATTCTACCCTTCCCCACACCCAAATACATTTTCCACAACCCTATCACCCTCATTTCCCCAACCCCTACACCCAACCCTAGCTCTTACATTGCATTTTTTGTCAGTTTTAAGGTTAGTACTCTGTTTTAATTTCCTGCACTAATCCCTACCCTCTTTTTATCATTCTCCACCTCCCTAAGCTTCCTAATACACCTATCTAACTCCAAAAATTTACCTACCCACATACCTTTCCCCTAATCAGTTCATCCCCTCACCTACTTCTCATTCCTTTAACTAGGTTTATGCTTTGAAATTGTAAACAATGGAGGGAGGAAAGAAGCCATACAATAAAGGAGGACAAGGGTCAAGGTTTCAGGTACTTAACACTCAGGAGTTGATGTCTTCTTCATTGGAAAAACAATGTTTTCAAAATGGAGATTGTTTAGGGTTTTGTGAGCAAATACAACAAGTGGGATATCATGTCAGGTTAACAAGCTTGTTTTCTAGAAACCTTAGGATGGTAAGGTCACTATTGCAGGAATGAGTTTTACAGTTTCAACTAAGGCCATAGCCACAACTACAGGGATACCAAATAGTCAAGAAAGATGGTTCAAGAACTCATAATTGGACTTTCAAAGTTACAAAGTTTTCATTGAAAGTCGTTATAAATATGGCATCATTAAAAAATTTTCTTTTGGACAGTTTCTAGATAAGTTTTATCCATTTATGAAGGCCATAATGAGGTATTTCACATGTGAGGTTAGATTCTCAATGTTGTAAAAGTATCATTTCATATTGTTGATGCATTTCATAGGTGTAAAAACTCTCAAACTACCCTACTATCTCTAGAAATTATTCGCTAAAATGGCAGAGAAAGGGAAACATAAAGAGAGTGATCACCAAGATAGTATTTTCCACCATGGCCCCATCAAAATCATTGTCTTACACCAAATTACATAGATGAAAATCTCTTCGGAGACATTCATTCAGTCCACTACCTTTTTGACTCCTACTAGTCAGCCTACTAGCCAAAGTACACCATCAGCACCATCCAAGCCAAACGAGGTTGGATCATCTAGCAGAATTTTATCCAAGAGGACACCTATGGCTGAGGTGACTGAAACATATCAAAGAGGAAAGAGGTTTATGTTTGCTCCAAACATTGTTGAAATGTCCAATCCTACATCACGTGAGAAAGAAACATCATCACAACATGAAGCACCATTGCAAGATGAGGAGCCATTCCATCTTGACAATGACATGGAAAATTTGTAGGTGAATGAAGAAAAAAAAAATAGAGAATATCATCATGGAGAAGGATGCTAGGATCAGAGAACTTAAGGAGAGCTTATCAAATGCCAATTTGTTGGTTTCATTCTTGCAGCAAGCCTGAATATGAAATTAAAGGTAAATCAACTACTCTTGAATAAGCCTAAGGTTGATCTGAACAAAGAATATGTAAAGGGTAAATAAGTGGTTCATATTGATGATTCATATGATTAGGAAGAGGTGGTGATAAGAAAGAGAATAAGGATAAGAGGCCTCACTATCACACTTGAGCAACATAAAGAAGCATCTCCACCAAGAACTCAAATGACAATTGATGAGCTCATCTTGGTAGAAATTGAAAAAGACAAGGTAGGATGGATTGATAGAGTGAATTTCCACATGGAAATGCTCCTTAAGAAGGAAAATAGGAACAAAAACCTACAAAGAAACATGGCCATGCATTACTACACAAGAAATCAGGTGTCTCTGGTAAGAATCAAGCAGTTGAAGAAAAGTTTTAAAGAAACCCTAATGAGGTAAAAAGAGAAATATAGGGTTGATTTGTTAGATGATGCCTCTCTCATGGCCTAACACATCCTTATTTCACTTCAAGGACAAATTTTGGAATAATTTTTTAGCAAATTTGGAAAAAATTTAACAAAGTTAGAAGTTTTTTGGCATTTTGGCAATTTTGCACAGTTTTTGGTCCGAAAGGGTAGCGAGCCTCACGTTGCACTATTTTTGGGGGCATCCAAATGACAATTTATTTTGAATTTATTGATTTATTTTGACCTTTACATCAACTTCCACTATTGGGGGAGCCATGTCAGCCTATTTTGGTAGGTTAAAAGGTTAAAAAAGCTACCAAAAAATTAGCTTTCTGGATGTTTTTTCAGAGGCACGTTATGCTTTTGGAGTAGTTATTGAAGAGTTGACTTTTCAAGGTCTTCGAGCAGTAATTTTCATTGTTTGAGGGATATATGGTGTAGCATATAGGCAGAGAATTTTCCATCATCTTTCATACCAATATTTGAAGCATGGGAACTCCTCCAAAATCCGCTTACACCTGGCACATTGCATTTTCTTTTGGCACACTACGCTTGTCTTTCAATTGGTTGTGCTTTTTCCTGGAAGCCTATTTTCTTAGTTTTTTCAGTCAAACTCAACTTTTTGTAATGTAATTAATCATTTCTGATTTTTTCGTGATGTAATCAAAGGCAAATATGCTTTTCAAAGTGAGATTTAGGTAGATTCATGGTTGTAAATGCTTTTCAAGGTCAAATGTATCAGTTTCTCTATCTTCAGGAGAGTTTGTTAACCTCCCTATTCATTAGATTTTTATTGAGGAATTCATGTCAAAATATTCCCACACTCTAGGATTCAACACTTGAGAGAGGAGAAATGGTTTTTGAGTCTATATGTATGAATTTTTCAGTCATTTTGATGGCTAGACATCAAAGGGTGGAACTCTTGTAGCTTGTACTTCATTTTTTATACAGGAAATCAAAGGACCAGTTGTAGCTATTATTCAGGAATTCTTGTGTTTGGAGATTTTGATATTTTATTTTCTATATTATAGTTTTATATGAATAATATAATTGTCTCCTTTCCATATCTTCCTTCTTCAGTAATTTTCTGAAGAGTTTTATAAGAAAAATTATTTCATCAAAGCTATGTTATGTTGGGAATGTCATTTATGTAATCTTCCTTCTTTTTTAATGAATTCATGGTGCACGTGATCATTAAGATTTTCTCTCTCTTTCGAACCCTACACTACACCAAAAAAATCATAAGCCCATCACAAAAATATAGCTATCTTCCTCCTCCATATCTCTTGCATTTGAAACCTTTCATACTTTGACCTAATTACTTGATTTCCATCCCTCATCGACTAGAAAAAACCCTAAAACTTTCAAAAGCCTAGAGCTATGCTATCTAGCCTAAAATCCATTCTTGCACTAGTCAGATCCTTCACTGTATTTTTCATAGAGAGAGCTTACTCTGGTTTTGTAGGGATAGCTACCAAACTAAAACCTTGGTTTGAGGTTACCTCCATCAATATCCTTTCAGCCTTGGGACATAGTGGAGGCTAACATAATTATTGATGAAACCTTTATGATTTCTTTCTAACCAGTGAATTCATAGAGAACTCCATTAGAAAATTTTAGCACATGTTTCCATATTTATTATAGAATGATGACCCTTGATCTCAAATATTGCCTTCCATCAATGTTGTTTAGGTTTCCAAGAGCTCCTTATTCAAGTGCTCCTCCCATGATTCTGTCATGATGATTTTACTATACATTACTTCCTATTATACTATCTTACAACCATCATAAATCAATTAAAGAGAAAGATGATCTCAATCATAATAGAGATCGTTCGCTTCTCCTTTCTTAGATTTCTTTGCATTAGGTTCTTCCCTTTCATCCGTGACATGGGCTTCTTCCTTGTCCTTTATAGAGCTAGGAAAATCCCTTTTTTAATGCCCAAGTTGATTACATCCAAAGAATAATACTTTTTCCATATTTCTTCTTTTATTCTGAGGACCAAATTTTTCGAATATTCCTTTCCTCCTGAACATGGTTGTAAAGTCTTGATTTCATTCACTTGATCCTATATCATCTTTTTCTTTCAATATTGTTTCATCTATTTTACATAGAGACCATAGATCATGGAATGGTATTGCTTCTTTATTCTCGTATAAGATTGAAGTGAAATTTCCCCATTCTTTCGGAAAATCATTCATCACTAATGTATTCATATCACTATAAAACATTACTTCTCCTAATTCCTACAGTTGGTCTCTAATTTCATAAATCCACATGAAATGATTCCTTGCTCTCTTGAAAATTTCATTTTGTATAGTTCTTGTCTTAGAGAGATCATCTCTCATGTAGTACTCATAGAGAATAGTTCCACCAGTTTCTCATATATTTCTTTTTCCGATTTCAGTTTTGATACATAGGGCATGATTGAGTCCTTAATGGATTCTATGAGAATCCTTTAGGCTCTAATTTCTCCTTTCATGTACATATCATGAGTATGAGCAACTTATTTTGAGGGTTTAATTGTAGATACTTCGATGTAGTCCATAACTTCTCTTCAAATAGATTAAAACATGTCCTCTTCTTCCATGCACTAAACTTTGATGACCCAACAAATTTGTTTCTCTCTTTACAATAAGTCATGTAGACAGACTTAAATAATTTCATATATACTTACTTGAGTAGAGTGACTTCCTCCTCTTCCCAGATTATTTGATAATTATGAATATAGGAACTCCTTCTTAGATTGAGTTCTTCAATGAAGCGATTCTGGAATCCCTGATGATAAAGGACGTTTTCAAAAAAGATGAAATATCTTCCAAAAAGGTCTTGAATATAAATATTTGATGGCAAAGATTTTTTTTTTATATTAGAGGATCTTATGAAGAATATTCCTTGCAAATTGATCATACCTTTTAACCCGAACTTTCATCTTTGCTTCTTTGAGTGTCTTCTTGTGAAGTAGCCCTTGTGTTCATCACCTTAGCACTAATACAATGTTGAGAATTTGAAGGGCATTTATTAATTCAAATTCTCTTCTTGATAATTACTTGTGAGCTCATTAGATTTACTTATGTCTTCTTTCTTTAGTCGTCATCAAGTCAATTAATAAAACACGTGAGACACACATTTAGGTTCTTGGAACCAGGGGAAAACCTCTCCCTCTTGGAGAGGAAAATCCATGAGAAAATATTATTATAGACTTTCAAATGAAAAGTACCATGACCAATACTTATACCCTTGACCTGTGAATGCTTCCCTTGTCACTACTTCTTTGTCGACCTCGAATTTTGATCCTTCTTTTCTACACCAACTTGCACTGACCTGCAACAACACTAGAGAACTCAGTCTCTAAGTCTATCTTCAAACACTCCTTCTCACTAATTCATATATTGGATACATGATCATTCAAGATCTTATCTTTCAATTCAAATATCCTTGAATATTTATTTACTGTAGATATATTGCTTTATTTTTTGAATTGTGATTAGGGTGGTAGATCACAAATTTACATTCCTCCTTTTCCCACACTGCATTAAACCTTATACTATGCATCATATCATAATCATAAATATTAGTCCTTTGCATTACATTACAAAATGACATCTGAATGCTTCTTCACTTTGGACTAATCACAGTCCTTACAATGCATAGAGCACAAAATTTATTTCACTTTTGATTGCAATGTATTCATCATAGCTTTGACCACATTCTACTTGTCTGTAGCTTCTTCACGCTGATATGCATTCACTGCTTCAGAAAAATCTGCAAAATAGATCCACACCACAGTTTAACACTTCTTTCACTTCACATTTATTCCAAACTTTATCTCGCTGAAAGTGTCTCAGAGATATCTGCAATACTTGTCCTTTAAATGAACCATAACTCCCTTATATATAGTGTATTTTCTTTGTTTTTAGGTAGACCCTACAACATAATTTTCGATCAACTTCATCACTGCATATAGGCTGACATGGATATCATATCTTCTAATATTAATGAGGTTAATATGGGGGTCATGTTGATCCATTCCTTCACAGCTAAATGACAAGGTCTTTAGAGCACGTCCTAGATTCTTCATATACATGACTCTTGAGTACATTTATAATCAGAAGAAAAATACTAATAGACATCAAGAATAATTATATTGACCTATAATAAAAATTTCTAATGAAACCCATGAGGCATAAAAAAACATATTTATTATATTTGTCTTCTACTTTACATAAATACATAATTACATATTAAATATGAAGATCAAGCCTAGCTACACTTTTCAACAGAAGTCTGGATGGAGGGATGAGTTATGCAATTATGGAGGCCAAGGTCCAGGCTTGGGAACTAGAATTGGGAAATTCCACAGTCTTTGGAGGTAGGAACTACACATGCGCAGTGTCATGAGGTAGGGTCATAGCTAGAGGATTAAGAATACGTAATGAAAAATTGAGGAACGTTGGATGAGGCGAAGTTTCTTGGTCAGAAAGTTTTTGAAAATTGAGTATGTGTGGGAATAGTGAGACTGATGGGAACAATTATAAGAATTTGATTGTGATCACACACTTAGAATAATTGACTACACAACAAAATATATAATCCAAGACAAATGAACAATTCATTTCCTTCAGTGGGACAACTTATGAAAAGTGTGACACTAAAGCTACACTTTGAGACAACTATAATGACACTTGTGTGAAATATTTTAAAAGTTTGGAAATGAGTGAGAAATTTTTTAAAATAGTTAGGTCAAATCATTTACACAAAATTAACCCTTGAAACCACTAGAACAAGGTTGTACACATTGTGAGAAATCTAATATGTTAAAAGACGACATTTTTCCTTTCTTGCAAGAGGAACCTAAACACTTGATAAAAAACACATGTAATGGGCTTCAATTTTTGCGATGACAATGTGAAAGGACAAGGAAAGCTCTGAAATTGAGTGTAGGCCAAAATTTTAGAGGGTGTTATAACAATGTCAACACTTGGAAATACATTGGTAGAGTTCAAACTTGTCTATTTCAATTGAGTCTTTTGTGCATGGTCTTAGTTATTCGAGGGGTATTGATTCATCGTGTAGATTACTTTTTTTTTTCCACTTACCCTATGAATAAACATGGTCCCCTTTATAAGTTCTCAGTTGAACACAACATAATATTCAATAATATAGCAATGTTTTGAATTGGAGAGGGTAGTGGAGTTCACGAGATTTAGATTTTCAAAGTATAATTTTTCATCTCTGGTGTTTCTCCGCTACAAAGAGGCCTTGACAATACATTGACAGAGTCACTACAGGAATACAAAAAAATTTCCATTTCTAGCAAGCTTGCTCTGTACCTTGACATAATTTCTTACTTCACCTCTTTGCACAGGAAGTATTTGTCTTCTTTCACCTTTTTTTTTAAACATGACTATGCATTGGAAATTATTCATTTTATGGGAAAAGAGGGATCCTGAATTATTAATAGAAGGAGAGGTTGTTCATTCAGATAAGCATATATAGAACTTTGATTTAGGTTTCCTAGTTTATATTTTTCCCCTTATCCTCTTCTACTAATTGGATAATCATGAGAACCCAAAAATAAAGAATCGAGTTTAGGCATAAGGTTTCCTAAATGGACATAATTTCATGGTTTCATCAAAAATCTCGTCATGGATGGATCGTATTTTCAATCAGAAATTCATCGACCAAAATATGTAGCCAACTCAAGGAAGAAGGACCAAAGCATAGTCAAATGTTTTGGTGTCACAAGATTCTTTTCAATTCACCCAGACACAAATAAGGTAGAAAAAAAATTCACACACAACGCTTATTTACATAGCGAAAACAAAACACAAAACCAAAAAAAAAAAAAAAAACTTTGTAGATAGTGCATGGCATAGCCCCCCAGATCATCATTGAAAATAATGCATTAAGTCTTGGCCATTAATGGTGAGAAGGTCAATATTCCCGTATAGTGATTGCAAATGATATGTGTATTAGACAATATTTTCATGAATGGTGAACTATCCTATACACAGGGATTGGAACTTATTGTGTTTTCCTTTGTCCTCATGGGATTTTTACTACTTCAAAACTGAATCACCCAAACTAAATTTATTCTTCCCTATATACTTCATGTCGAACCACCTCTTGATACGACTGGTGAAGCAAAAAAATTTCTTTTTCTTTTGGATATCCCGTGTTTGCGACATCGCTCAAATATTTTCTTTAGGTGGCGTAAGTGGTATTATCACTTCTTGGAAAACACTGTGAAACTGTCAATCTAGACCACTACACTCTGTCCTACCAGTCCACAGAATGTGATGTCCACAGCACGTTGAATTTTTGCCCCAACATTGACCAACCCAAATGGAATTCTCCTAAATGCGAATGTGCCCCACTTTTTGTGAAACGTAGTATTTATTTTGTGAGGATTTGAGGCCATAACCTAGTGGTAACCATAATACTATTACAGGTCAAAATACCTCCTCACCAGCTCAGAGGAGAAGACAAATATGGAAGGAATACAAATACCTAAATTAAACCTATTTCTGCCAAGGTAACGCAACTCTATAACAACACAAGAGCATTATAATGCAACGGATCAGTGTATCCGCCACGTTAGTGGCTAGGGAAATGCTTTGTTTACACTGGAGGGCAGCGTTACCTGTGTTTTAATTTTGAAAAAGGGAAAAACCTGCGGAGAATGATTTGAATCTCCATCTTTCCCTCACAAGAGAGTCAGTTCACAAAGGAAACTGCAAAGCACCAATTCATTATTGGTCACTGCCATAAAAGACTAAACTCCCAAGGAGGAAAAAACATAGAGATTAAAGAAACATCTTTGTTTTTTCTATTCCAAACTAGTGGAAAGAGAAAGGCAACAATGGCTTTCTCCCTCTCCTATAAAAAGGAGCTGAAGGCTCTTAGTTGAAGGTCGAAGGATTGCTAATGTTCTGAATACTTGTGAAGTAGAGGATAGTGTTATAGTGTGAAGGTGAAGAGTCAAAGAGGTTCCTAGAGAGCTTGTTGACTAAGACTTCACTACTTGAGAGAGAGAGAGATTGGAAGGCTGAGGAGGGATTGGTACAACCGACGGTTTTAATCCTCCTTCTTTCAAAATCAATAGAATTGTATCTGTTTTGTCCATTTGATGCTTAATATTGTCATTATTGTTTGAATATTTACATAGTATGATATGAATGGATCAGATGGGCATAATTTAGAGGTTCATTATATATTGGCTTAATTAATAGGATATATGTTGTGTTAGAAATTACACGAGTGCTTTGACTGATTGCAGGACTAATATTTGGAGCTGGTGAAGAAGGACTCTTGTTTCGCTACCTAGTACTCTCTAAAGTACTCCAAGATCATCAAAGAGGTAATTTTCTATCGCATTCCATCAAGTTGTTTTAAGTTAATATGAACATGTATATGCCATATTGGTGAACTGTATAGCTAATCTTACTGTCTGCCTCGGGCACCGGAAAGCCCTGAGAGGGATATACGATGACCAACAACTGAAGCATTTTATCCTATAGCAGAATTGGCGACTCCACTGGGGAGTTTCCCCATAGTTTATAGACTATTCCTTTCCTCCTTTCTTCTCTCCTCTATTCACAGATCCTTTCGACTAGTACTTATGCCCAGTAGAAATTTCAAAAGCTCGCAGAGTTCAATCCTATTTCTGTTTGACCATCTGAAGAATTTTTCCCTGGCTAACGCTACCACTGTAGGTTTTCTAGTGCATTATAATGCTGACTCTGCTTAAATACAGTGCATTAGTCTCTAGATTAATGCTGTCTTTACTTAGAGAAAGTGTGTTACTCAACCAAAACTTGTTGTGATTGTGTTTTAGCTACAAAATTTTTTGGCCATCAGTATATCTCCTTGACTGAATCCCTGTGCTTGTTTAGTAAGCTGGAATTTCTGTTTTTTTGCTCTTGTTTGAAAAGCTAGTGTCAAAAGAATTTACATTTTAGAGAAGAATTTTTTTTATTTTTTTAGTTTTTTTTCATCTAGCTGAGTTAATTCTGAAATTTTCAGTTCATAGACTGTTAAGAAGAGGTAGATAGAAGTCTAAATCTTTAAAGTTGAACTGTGTTATTTGAATGTTAGTGCATGGATCTTGAAAATAAACCTCTCCTTGTAGAAATACTCTTCATCGAGTTGAATATTTAGAGCATTTTTTGCATGGTTTCTTGAGTCAGAGTCTCATTACATTTCATACGTCCAATCCCCCTCCACAAGACTAATAATCAAGTAAACTAAGAATCAAGCGATAATAAAATCAATCACATTACTCTTTTTTGAGCTCACACAAATAGTAGTTTAGGCTAGGATCTTGGGTTAGGAACAGTGAGAAAAACACCCAAGATCTCAAAACTTGAAACTAGAGTCATTAATGAGTGAAATCCTACTGCACTCATATTGTCGGGACCGTTCCTTTACCAGAGCTCAGTGCGAGACAACACTTGGGTGCACAATAAGGTGGCTCGCCTTTGACTGCATCCGGTGGGTGTGTTATATATTGGGGTTCCCTTCGAGGACCGTGGACCCCCCTGATGATGTCTGTGATTTGAGGTATCGTTAGTGGCCATAATTTTTAGGGACTTACACAAGGTGACTGGGACGGGCTTTCCTGGTACCTGAAACAGACGGACCCACTCTGTCTTCGGTCTTTAGGAGGGTACTCGTCTTCATGAGAGTGCTTACACCTATCGTTTGAGGTTCGGGCAAAGCTATAGAGAGACCATAACTCTACTTTTGACCAACCCTCTCTGTATACTATTGTGATACTGGATTTCATCACCAGTAAACAGTAGTACTCAGACAGGGCACCCTATTCTGGTTTCTTGTTGATTGATTTTAGAGAGTTTTATTTTTATTTTTTAGGTGTGTGGTTACTGTCATTGAGACTTTATAATACATCACATTTCATTAAAATTAAACAGGTCACTGTGGCATCCTTCGACCCACGCCATCTATCTCGATGATAGCAAGGTCTACCTCCTCTAACTATTGAGGAATAATTGAACCTTGGTGAACCCATGCCTTCTACGGAAGAGCAATCTCCTCTGACTAATCTTGATTTTCACATAGCCTCATATTATCTGGAATTTTCGGAGGACCCTTTCACTAAAGGGGTTGTACCTCATTACAATCCTTCGCTCACTGATCCGTCGAGGCCTGTGATAATTCAGATTCCACCATGCCAAGATATGTCTTCGGCTGCACAAACATCCATTTCACCACCAGCATCCATAGGGTCGATGCCAATGGCAACCATCCTAGGCTTGCCACCATCCTCCCCACCGGTGGTCATTTCTATGCCATCACTAGGTAACCCTAATAGTCAACATATACCTACTCCCAACCCTACGGTCATCACAACTGTCAGTAGCTTACCGAATCCTTCGACATCTACTTCTATCATGACCACGTTGGGACCCACGGTAGCTCCTCCCATGAGTATGACTACTTCGATGCCTTTTAGCAACCCTTTTGGTTGGAACCCTCTGCTGAGTTCAAACCCCTTGGTCACTATACTAGGGGGCAGTGTCACCAGCACGCAGGTAGTAGGGAACATTTCACTTCCCCTGCAATCCTTAAGAAAAATAGGACAACCTATTGCCAATAATTTTCCCTTAAGTGGTGCAAATATAGGTGTAGGGTCTATCACGTTGCCAAACTATGCAAGTAGTAGCACACCTCCGGGAAACTATATTGCATCCATTTGGACTAACCAACCCCAACCTTGACGTTGCCAAACTATGCAAGTAGTAGCATGCCTCCGGGAAACTATATTGCATCCATTTGGACTAACCAACCCAAACCTCCATCTGGAATGGGAGGGCACTTTTATATTGGGGGCAACCAACTGGTTGCCCCGCAATACAATATGCCCTATGGAAAGAAACAGTATGTCCCTACTCCTCCACCTATAGGAATTTTTTATCAAAGTCCTACTTATCCTCCTGGTAACACATTAATGGGTGGACCCTATGGTCTAAGTAGTCAGCCCATACTGCCTTGGTTAGATTTGGGGGAAAATCCACAATTTCCATTTTTGGAAGCTTTGGACATTCCCGATATCCATAAACTGACTAACAATCCCATCAATCACAACCCGCTTTGGCCTCCAGTACCGCATAAGATTCCTTTTGACATCCCGAAGTTCGACGGGAAACAAGGGGACGACCCAGCCGCACACATCACTACCTTTCATTTATGGTCTATACCCAATTCCATGGTGGATGATAGTGTTTGGCTTCGACTGTTTCCCCGCACCCTTACAGGCAATGCCGCCAAGTGGTACATTGAATTACCACATGCCGCCATCAATAATTTTGGTGCTTTAGCGATGGAGTTCCTAAAGAACTTCCAATTACTAATTAGATTTGAAACCGGAACAGAATTGTTAACCTCACTGCGCCAAGACACCGCCACCCACATCTTTGATCACATTCATGAATGGAGATGTAGGAGGAGGCTAGTCAAAGTGCCAATCTCGGATCATCTCTTAGCCAATTGGTTTTGCAAGTCTCTTGTATCCCACATCTCTAAAGACATTGGCCTTTCTGGTGTGGTTATAGAAGCTCAATGTATTCTTCATGCCCAGAATTTGGATTTAATATATTCACAATATGACACGCTATACGATCTACTCCCCCATACTGCTAATAACCCAAATCCTCTGGAAACTCAGAAAATCGGAGCACATGTCGACGGTATCGTTGGCACAATCTCCGGTGTGGCCACAAAGTAGTGTCAGGGGCAAACCTCCTAGCCATCTTCGGCTGCCACCACCCCTCACCAAACGACTACTCTTCCTACCGCTGAGGTGAATTCTGTGCAAACCTCACAAAAACCTAGCAGGAAAAATAAGAAGAACAAGAAAAAGACGTCTTCTTCGGAAGAGCGGTCGCATAATCAGAATAACCCTAATCAGAAAAACGCTGCCAAAAATGACAAAGGGAAGGAGAAACCCATAAAATTTCCTTTCAAGATATGTGTGGAGGACCACTTGACATACAAATGTCCTTGGCTACAGGAATGCACTGATTTTATTGCCAATAAGGATTTTGGGTGAACAGTTGTCGTTCTTCATAATCCTTTCCCTAATCAGCAACAACAACATCAGCATATGGTTGACAATCCGCCACAACCCCATCAATGGGGAAATGGTGGTTCACATCCTTTCGGCGAAGGACCATCTGCCATTTATGGCATTGAGAGTGTTGAACTTCAAACTCGAGCTGAGCTTTATGGAAATCCTACCATAGATGCTCAAGAACCTGGAACTAGTTCAAATCCATTGCCGCCCAACGATTTGTATATCGAACGGCCTACTGCTGAACCCGTGATTCATCCCCCTAAAGGGACACTTCGACGCACGACTCATAACACCTCTGCACGTGCAACCCAAAACTACAACATTGTAGAATATTTGGCACAACCACCATCAACCATGTCTTCTCTTGAAGTATTACAAACCTGTCTAGCACAAAGGAAGCCTTGCTTTCGGCCATTGGTGGAATGGACCCCCAAGATTCCATGCTAGCTATCTTTGATATGGAAAAGGCTAAACCTCACCTCTCACTCCAAATCACATTCCAGGTGTAGGTTGTGTTGAAAGGGAGACCAATCCATTGCACTGTCATAGACGAAGGTGCTTCGACCTGTGTTATGTCATAAGCTTGCTGGCTCAATTTAGGTTCTCCTACCCTCACCCCGCCATCGAATTCCCTCAAAGTTTTTGATGGCCACACATTCCTCCCAAAAGGATACCTTGCTATATTTCCCATCACTCTGAGTGGGAAAATGGTAAAAGTGGACGTTGAAGTCGTAGAGCGCCATCTAGACTATAATCTATTGCTTGGTCGTAGTTGGTCTTATGACATGACTGCCAGTGTGTCTTCAGTCTTCTGACTCATCCTATTTCCATTGGATGGGAAAATAGTCACAGTGGATCAGCTATCCTTCTGCACCCCTAATTATGCCATGTTACCAAGTAGCATTGTACCCCTAATAGGAGGCTTCCCTGACTTTTACGTCAGTATCAGTACCGGTCTTCTGAAGCCATCTTCCCTACTGGGTTGTTTTCCTCTCCTTCCGCCACTGATCCCAAACACGGTTGCAATGATATCCACCACTTTGGATGGCTCTATCAACCCATGGATCATTCTGACACCTTCAGACATTGATTCCTATGGAGATCAGATGCCGCTCTCACCAGCGGAGTTGGCTTACCAATTTGCAATCCAAATAGCATTTGAACCCTCCATTACTATGGTTTCGACCAAAGGTACAAACCTCCTACCCATCATAGTTCTCCCTAAGGATCTCCTCAATGAATTCTTGCCTACAGACAAAGCTATTCAAGAGATCATGTCTCTAGCAGAATGACCTTGGGGAGAGTTTCACCATCGCGCTTCGATGACTGACTCGGAGGCAATAAAAACTGAAATCCCATCTTTTGACAAACCTGAGATAGTTCCCTCCACTTATACGACTGTTCAAACTATCGATTTAGAAGGGAACATGGGTAATATTTCTAAGACAATGCTCATTGATATCTCGGTCAAAACAGGTATCGTGGAAAATATTCAGATTGGAGCCGACTGCAATCCTGAGGAAATTGCATGCTTCACATCCCTTTTCAAGGAATTCCGCAATGTGTTTGCTTGGTCTTATGATGAAATGCCCGGCATAGACCCTTCTATCGTCGAGCACGAAATCAAGATTTATGATAATGCCAAACCAGTTCGGCAATGACTCAGACCTGTCCACCCGCGCAAAGCAGTCGCCATCAAGATTGAGGTAGAAAAACTTTTAAATGCTGGTTTCATCTATCTCGTTCCTTTAACAGAATGGGTTTCCAATCCAATTCTCGTTGATAAAAAACAAGGCACCATTCGAGTTTGCATTGGCTATCGCGATCTGAACACCGCTTGTCCCAAAGAAAATTATCCTACACCGTTCATTGACCAAATTCTCGACGATTGTGCCAAATGCGAATCTTTTTTCCTTCATGGATGGATTCTCGGGCTATAACCAGATTGCAATTAAAAAAGACGACAAGAATAAAACTTCCTTCATCTGTCCTTGGGGCACATTTGCGTATTGAAAAATCCCATTCGATCTGAAGAATGTTGGAGCAACTTTTCAGTGGGCTATGGACTATGCTTTTCACGAAATTCGACATATTTTATCGGCTTACTTGGATGACCTCCTGACCCTTTCCAAGAAACGACATGATCACCTTGCTCATCTGAAAGAATTTTTTGCTAGGTACAGATTCTACAATATACGTTTCAATCCTCATAAATGCGTATTTATGGCTGAGTCCAGACATTTGTTAGGTTTCATTGTCTCCAAGCACGAGATTAGGGTTGATCTTGATAAGGTTAAGGTGATTTTTGAATTGTTGGCACCACAATCCATCCCTCAACTCCAACGTTTGCAAGGGAAGGCAAACTTTTTGCATCGTTTCATCATTAACTATGCTAAGATGACGAAAGGATTTATGCGATTATTGAAGAAAGGAACACTATACTTGTGGGATGACCAAGCTCAACGGTCATTCGATGCTTTAAAACATGCACTTTTTTTAGCCCCACTCCTTAGTGCCCCCGATTACTCACGCGACTTTCTTCTCTACTTGGCAGCCTCACCGTCCTCACTTGGAATGGTTTTGGTTCAAGTACACAATGATGACAGTGAGCATGTGATATACTATTTGTCCAAAGGTCTAATCGGACCTGAATTACGCTATTCACATGTGAAGAAACTTTCTCTGGCGGTATTTTTTTCCGTCACCTGACTCCGACATTATATATTGTTGCGATAGACTACAATTATTGCTTTGGAGAACCCCATGCGACATATCTTGTCTAGACAAATTATGGGAGGAAAATATTCCAAATGGATCATAATCCTCCAATTTTAAACTTATATGAAGTTGATTTCGAGCATTCTTTTTGTATGGTCTTTTTCTTGCTCGTTAATTCGAAAAACCTAGAGTTTTCTTCTTCAGACTCGTTAAAACTATGAAGAAGCACTGAGCTTTCTTTTTAGGAATCTTTTTCTCGCTCATAAAACTGAAAAATATCTGAGTTTCCTTTGTTAGGCTCGTTGAACTACCACAACAAAAAGTAAGGAGCCATTCTTTTCTCTTTTTCAAAGCTCTTTAAACTGAAAAAGTAACCGAGTTTTCTCCGCGTGACTCGTTAAAATTTCACGTAGGGCACTGAGTTTTTCTTTGTTGGACTTGTTAAAATTTCACAAAGAGTATTGAGTTTACTCCGTCTCCTCGTACTCATAACAAAATCAGGTAGACGTCCATCGAACATATATTTCTCACTTTTCCGGCTTCGATGGACTAACTCACGAAAAATGAACTGTTTCGGACTTACTATTCTCCCTTTTCCATGCCCGGTTATCAAGACATGACAAAGGTACCCCAATGGAGTTGTCTTTTATGATATTTTTCAGACTCTCTAAATATGAAAAATTCACTGAGATTACTCGTCTGGACTCGTTAAACCTAATCAGACGAGGCGTCGAGTTGTCTTTTATGATATTTTTCAGACTCTCTAAACATGAAAAATTCACCAAGTTTAGTCGTCTGGACTCATTAAACCTAATCAGACGGGGCGTGGAGTTGTATTTTATGATATTTTTCAGACTCTCTAAACATGAAAAATTCACCGAGTTTATTCATCTGGACTCGTTAAACCTAATCAGATGGGGCGTGGAGTTGTCTTTTATGATATTTTTCAAACTCTCTAAACATGAAAAATTCACCGAGTTTACTCGTCTAGACTCATTAAACCTAATCAGATTGGGCACAGAGTTGTCTTTTCTGACATTTTTCATACTCTCTAAATATGAAAATTTCACCGAGTTTACTCGTCTGGACTCATTAAACTTAATCAAACGGGGAAAAATTTGGACAAAATGGATACTACCTCTATTACATTTCAGAAAAGGTTGATTTGGCAGAAAAATTCTTGAACATGGCACTTCCCAAAAAACTCTTTCGCAGCCAGCCGAACCCTACCATCTATGAGTATTAGCCTTCATTTCCCAGTGTCCCTGCACCAGTAAAATCCTAACACACGCTTTGGTGTTCATTAAGCCTCAACTGCCTAGTACCCTGTTACAGTGCCTTCTATTGTTCAAGCAGATCTCGCTATCTACTACTCCTGTTATCAACCAAACCACTCATTATGCCAGAAATTATTTGTCGTCCGACATCCCCATTTACTCTTCATTATCTCAAATCATAAACAACATCGGTTGGTTTCCGTTTCGTGTTGACTGATGTAGGACGCCTTAGTGCCTACCTTTCAACAAATCTCTTCCTATCGACTTCAACATCTTATCTAGGAAGCTGATCCAGAAACCCATTAGTACCTGGATACTTGAAAACATATGTGGCAGGTAGTCTTTTGTTTGATCAGGGGTCTTCATCATTGGCTCTTGGTTGAATGATTCTACGAGTGTTCGACTTCAACTCATTTTATTCACACTCGCTAGATTGTACTATGCATCTTAGGGACCATCATCATTATCGGTGGCCACCTTCGCATCTGTTAATAGTTTTCATTATTTACTGGTAATTAGACGATTTCTCACATGTTCGACGACAACTCCTTCGTTCACATGTTGAGGAATATGCAGTTTAAGTGAATCGGTGGTCAAGACCTTGGGGCAAAGGCTACATCATTAAATTTGTGTTTCCTTCCCCAAGTTGCGATATTGTTTATGGAGACAACTTCTTTAGCCCGATCCTGCTATGATAGACACTTCCACATTACGCTTATCGGTGGAAATATTCTTCATATCTCTATTATAGAGAAATCATGTTGTTTAGGTTACTGAGCATGGGAATGCCTGACTCAAGGAAGATACTATATTTTCTGACATATGTTGTTGTTTCAGGTTTTCCTCAGTCTTTCAATCTCTTTATCTCTACACAAACTATAAAGTATTTCGGCCATCGTCTTCGTCTTTGACCTCACACTTTAGGGGGCATCTGTTACAAGTCAAAATACCTCCTCACCAGCTCAAAGGAGAATACAAATATGGAATGAATACAAATACCTAAATTAAACCTATTTCTGCCAAGGTAATGCCTCTCTATAACAACACAAGAGCATTATAACACAGCGGATTAGTGAATCGGCCACTTTAGTGGCTAGGGAAATGCTGTGTTTACACTAGAGAGTAGCGTTACCCATGTTTTAAGTTTGAAAAAGGGAAAAACCCACAGAGAATGCTTTGAATCTCTGGCTTTCCCTCACAAGAGAGTCAGTTCACAAAGGAAACTACAAAGCACCAATTCATTATTGGTCACTGCCATAAAAGACTGAACTCCCAAGGAGGCAAAAGCATAGAGATTAAAGAAACATCTTTGTTTTTTCTATTCCAAACTAGTGGAAAGAGAAAGGCAACAATGGCTTTCTCCCTCTCTTATAAAAAGGAGTTGAAGGATCTTAGTTGAAGGTCGAAGGATTGCTAATGTTCTGAATACTTGTGAAGTAGAGGATAGTGTTATAGTGTGAAGGCGAAGAGTCAAAGAGGTTCCTAGAGAGCTTGTTGACTAAGACTTCACTACTTGAGAGATAGAGAGATTGGAAGGCTGAGGAGGGCTTGGTACAACTCACGGTTGTAATCCTCCTTCTTTCAAAATCAATAGAACTGTATCTATTTTGTCCATTCGATGCTTAATATTGTCATTATTGTTTCAATATTTACATAGTATGATATGAATGGCTCAGATGGGCATAATTTAGAGGCTCATTATGTATTGGCTTAATTAATAGGATATATGTTGTGTTAGAAATTACACGAGTGATTTGACTAATTGCAAGACTAATATTTGGAGTCGGTGAAGAAGGACTCTTGTTTCGCTGCCTAGTGCTCTCCAAAGGACTCCAAGATCATCAAAGAGGTAATTTTCTATCGCATTCCATCAAGTTTTTTTAAGTTAATATGAACATGTATATTCCATCTTTGTGAACTGTACAACTAATCTTACTGTCTGCCTCGGGCACTAGAAAGCCCTGAGAGGGATATACGATAACCAAAAACCCAATCATTTTATCCTATAGAAAATACATGTTATCTTTCTGTAATTTCTAAGATTAGGAGAATAAATCATAGAAATACATCATCAAAACCACTTTGGAAGTTGGGATCTAGCCCTGCCAGCTTCAGAGAGGGATCTCTCTTTAAGATTTAACTTTGTTTTTAATAGGTATTGGCTAGTTATGATTATGCTTGGTTATTTTTTGATTTTTATTGATTTGGTTGATTAAATCTTTATTTTCCCATCAGGAAATGGAGTCAAAACATAAAACTAGATTTTTGCATCAATTTTTAAAAGAGTTGTAATAGGGAAAGCTAGGTTGAATTAACTAGAATCTTTTAAGATTTTAAATGAAAAATGGATATGGAAGAAGAGTGAATATGAGATGAGACTAAATAGAATTTAAGTACTTTTCAGTCTAGCTTCAAGTAAAAAGCATTTAAATTGTAAAAGTAGCTATAATAAGGTGTTTTAAATAACATATCCTGTTCATCACACTTTCTATTTTACAATTAAGAATTCTGATAAACAAAGAAATGAAATAATAGTGGAAAAAAAAGAGACAATAGAAAAAAATCACCATTAATTACACCACATGAATCCTGAAAGAAGTCTTTATATAATTGATGCTCCAGCAAAATATTGGAATTTACTCTTGCATAGTAGACAAAAATATGTTAAAAAATCAACCCCTAATACTTCAAACAATGAAGTATTTATACTTAAATTTACAAAATTGTTGACAATAAATGTTGTATCAACAAAAAATAGGCTCAATGTGGGTGATCTGGCTTTCTGGCATTGTTTTCAAGGAATTATTTGATGAGTAAGCCTATTGGTAGGTTGCACTGGCTGTAATGTTTTCCTCTGAGCTGACTATAATGTTGTCATGTGAGTTGGTTGTAGATGATTTCTCTTTATTACCTTTTAATCTTGGAACTAAGTTAACTTATCCCATCACTCTTCATCTAGGATAGTTAATTTTATGAATTTCCTGTAGATTTCATCCACCTCGGTATATGTAGAAAAAGTTGGTTTTACCACAAAAACGTGGGTTATCTCATACTATATGAAAAGGTCATGAGTTAATGCCTCCAAGAATGCTTTCCCTATCATAGTGCCTTTGATGTTTGAAAACCTAGTTTTATCTCTGGAAATCTCCTACAACTTCTTTGCATAATCTTGTCTATGTATTAGTTCGCCATTGATCACAAAAAGGGAAGGAAGACCTTTTTGAGTTAAAGGTTCAAACATGCTGAAAAACTTGTTTACAACTATCTCCAAGCTGTGAAATTTTTCCTCCAACTGTAAAATAATGTTTCTCTTTGTAAGAACCTTCTTTACTTCCAATATTGTTTCAGTTCTGTGATTCACTCCTAACTCCTCTAGCTAATATTAGTTCTTATAATTTAAGAACTTAATAATGTTGTTAATAGTGGTTGTCTTATCTCCAAGTTCTTCCCTAACTTTTGTAATGGCATCATTTGCTTTCTCTATCATTTCCTTCTGCTAAAATATGATATGTATGCAAGGTCATATTCCATTGATAGACTCAATGATATCAATCCAAATTATCTCTTTAACTTGGCCCAAGGTATTTCCAATGTTAGACTCCCTCTTAAACTTCTGTAACTTTCAATTAGCCTTTGTGCTCTTTTGGCTTCAGTTGCATGTGAGCTATCACTTCTTGACTTCTGATACTGTAACAATTTCACTTGGTCATAAAGCTTCTTTATCTCCTATGTTTGTATTGATAGATTCTGCACTACTTTAGTGAGCCTTTCATCTCCATCTGTTGTCCTTGCTATAGAAGGAGTGGTTGTAGGAATAGCTGTAAGAGGTACAACCTCAAGAGGAACTAATGATAGCTTGGAAACTTTCTTTTTTTCCTTTATCATCTTTTCCATCTCAGCTTTCATCTGCTTGAGCTGAGCATTCTACTCCATGATTAGCTTCATCATGTCTACTTTCTATGACTTTGTCTCTTCAATGGCTTTGGCCAAAGGGTCCTCTGTAGCTGGAAATTTTAACTGCCTCCTTAATGCTGCCATGTCATCATTTTTCTTTTTAATCACTTCTTCCGTAGCTTTGATATTGGAGGGATCATATCCAATTCTAATTACTAAGTATTCAAAACGCTTAATCCTTGAATCCTTAGACAAATAAGACACTTTCTCCATTTTGACCTCTGATTGGATATTAGCTAAAGAAACTTGTAATTTGGACAAACTCATAGAAGTTTTAGTGAGTGTAGATGAAATCATTTCACCTCTTGGCTTATGCATCTCCATTTGATCAATAGGATTATATCTTTAACATGAAACTCAAATGCTTTCTTTTATAATCAGCTGAGGTCTTGGGCTGAGGAATCTGTGCTTGTAGAAAGGCTATCTACTTTTTTCCTTTCTCTAAATCAAAGGTTGATAGTAGCCTACTCTGGGAGCTAGAATTCTGCTTCCAGAACTGATTATATATATACTAGTATTCAAAGCTTCAATTTTCAATTTAATCTCCCTGAATGTATCAAAAATGGTCTTATATTTCTCCCCTATAACAACTTTGTTGGTTTGAATATCTCTCTGCTGATCCTAAGAAGTAGTAGATGTGGTAGGAGAGAGTGTGGTTTGACCACCTACTTGTGAGGAGGTAGGTGTTTCTTTTTTCATGATGATGACTTCCATATCGAAGTCATTGTCTAGATTTACCTAGGATTGAGTTTAGTTCTCTTCCTGTACATGATTATGAATTCTTTACTAGAAGTGTCTATCACTGAAGGGGACTCCTGTTCTCTGATATTTTCTCCTACTTTCTCATGTAGGACAGGAGTCTATGATGTTGAATTTGACACCAATTTTCTTCAGCCTCTTGTAGAGTATTATTAGTCCATTCTAATTGATTCATGTTCCTCTCAATCTCTGTTCTCTAGGTATGAATATAACATGTAGATTTGTTCTCTACCTTTAGTTTGGAGATGGCACCCAATGGATCATATGACCATGTGAAACTAAGGTTGAATATCATCTCTTTTAGTATTTTGTCTGCTTCCTCCACTGATTCTCTATTGCTACAAATGAAAGGTCCTATTTGTGTCTTAATTCTGAACTAACATTTCTTCTTGGTAGACACAAAATGGACATCATCGACATTAAGCATTTTCTTGATGTATTCTAGGGAAAAAATCCTCATTGGGAGGATATTTGGGAGCTTATATGGGGCAAGATCACATCCATAAATCCTTAGTTCTGTATAATTTTGGTACAGTTACCACTCTCCTACTTTAGTTTGGTCTGACAATTGAAAGACTTTCCTGATTTCTTCACTAATTCTTGGCTCTGAATTGCTGTTGAGAAGATTGAGTACTAGATGTACAAACAGTTCTATGAACTATTTGTATGAGTATTTTTTATGCTCCTTCATCACCATTGTAGTCCAGAAGACGAAAATTTGTTGATTTCCATCTTCCTCCAACTTTTGTAACGAAAAATTGAACATGTCTCCCTAAAAATATAAAAACAAATATACTAAAACAAAGGCATATTTAAACACCTCCTCAGTGTGGAACTGAACAAATTTTTCATGAATGGAATCTACAAGGAATTCGCTGAAGTTGAATAAGACAGAAGGCTTTGAATCTGTATAGAAAATCAAAAGGAAACCTATAATAGCATCATCTACCCATTGATCTAACTAATAACCAAGGAGGTAGGAGATGATAGTATTGATCTACACAGTTTTCTCAAGGAACATGGAAGATCGATAGGGAGGGTTTTTCTTAAGTAGTTGGGCATATTGAGCCAGAAAAATTTCAAGGGTTTTGGCCATTTTTGAAATTATAGATTACGATGTAGTTCAATCTGAGTTCTTCTTGAGGAAAAGGAGTGGCATTCTGTGTAATAGGGGCCTGCATCATTTGGTCTATGGTTTGGGAAGTTATGGTGATTAGAATCTCTCTAGAATTTGCAATAATAGCTCTCTAATTGGGTTCATAATAGGCTTGACATTTACTGATGAATTCAAGGGCACTATGGGTGTGGAGAAATATATAATGGGGAAAATTGGATTTCCACAGTACAATGTCATCAGTTTTATCAATGAATTTATCTTCAAGCCAATAATACATTTCAAATAATTCTATCTTGCATAAGGTTTCATGAATTTTGTAATCCCTATCGGCCATAGGAATATGATCAACGTCAATTGAGGGATGGATTAGTGGATTCACAGTATCCACTAGGCTTTTCTTCTTGGGAGGCATGAAGAACTATGGTTTGATGGTGAATAAGGGTTTTTGTTAAAAAAAATGGAGGTCAGGACCAAGAAAAAGCCCTGTAATGAGGAAAGGAAATGGTGGTGATAATTGCAGAGAGCAGCTCGAAAAAAAATGAATTGGGTTTTCTGGCACTCTGTAAAATTGCAACAAAGTTGTACAGAATAATTAAAATGCAGAGGTAAAGGATTAAATGTTGATTAGGCATGAATTTAAAAAGAGATGGGTAACTTTCTCGTTGATGGTGGCACGGATCCTTTGGATTAATGGTTAGGGGAGAATTAGATTATCAATGACTGTGTTACTGTGGGAAGACATTCAATTGGCAATGGTTGGGTCTATGTGGTGTCATGTGACTGGTGTTCTATGGGAGGATTTGTGGCTTTTAATATGGTGGAGAAAAATTCTTTTCAGAGGGGGTCTGAAGTAGTAAGCAGTTTCAAATGGGAGGGGCGAGGGGTGAAAAATCAGGAGAGGGTGCCATGTTAGCATGGGCCCAAAACATAAAACTGCCCATTTCAAATCCCCCCCCCCATGGTAAAGTTCAGATGGAGAGGGGGGGCCGAAAAAGGATATGGGTTGTCAGATAGAGTTTGCTGGGAATGGATGATGGGACAGATGGAGGAGGGTTAATTAGGTAGTGGTGGAGTTGGATGGGATGTTTTTTCGAGTAGTGGGGGTCTTGATAAAAAGTTAAAACTTAGGATTGGGGGTTAATGCGCCAGATCCTTATTTTGATATGTGGAACCCCTTAGAATTAGGATACAATTTTCTTCCTTTTGCTTTCTACACATGAAATAATTTTGTGAGTTTAAAAAATTAGGATAAACATTTTTCATGCTTTTCAAAGACATCATATAATTTCTACCTACCCTTTCCTTTTCAATTATTTTTCTAAGCTCAAATTATTTTTATATCATTTTTTTAGGGTGCATTTGAGCTAGAAAACCCACATATCCCTTTTTATAACAATCTAACATACTCTATCACTTATTTCTCCTATTGATTCGTATTAAATTTTGAATCAATCTCATTTTCTACCTAACTAATGATTTGTCAAGATTAAACTGTTTGACAAATCTTTATTCACTAACCTATTTGACTTGAAATTTACAATTATTCCATCATGATTAAGCTGTATGATTGGAACATAATCTAGTCATTGTGGCATTTTAGACAAGTTGCACACTATATTATTTAATTTTTAAATAAGGGAAACTAATTTAACAGTAGTGGCATTTAAATTTGCAGCACTTTCAGTATTATTTCTCTTTTTATTTTGTGGGGTTTTATTCTCTTTTATTCTTCTCAATTTTACTTTTTACTCATTAGATATCATTTTTGGGATTCTATTGCGTTAAGTAAGTCATTCATTTATGACCATTTCCATCAGAGTTAGTTGTAGATGACTAGTTTCTCATGATTTTTGAATAGTCCACTTAACACTCATCGCATCAGGTGATACTCACAGGGGTGAATAAGTGGGATTGAAACTAGTGAAATGAATCACATAGCGTCAATCATCACTTCTGGGACTTGCACTTTGTAACCAGGACTTCCTAGGAGGTCACCCATCCTAGAACTCCTCTGGCTCAGGCATGCTTAACTCTGGAGTTTTTTCCCACAATCAAGCCCACTTACCTTTCTACCCCATTTTCAAAACCTTAGAAAGTATTGTGCGTCATGAACCATTCAATTAGAGCTCCCTTTACTCTTTGTATTTAAGTATGACGGGTTTCCGCAGTGCATTATATTAGATATCATTTTTGGGATTCAACTGCATAAGTAAGTCATTCATCTATGACCATTTCCATGAGAGGTATTCCTAATTGACTGATTTATCATGATTTTTTAATACTCCAATTAGCACTCATTACATCAGGTGATGCTCACATGGGTGAAGAAGTGGGATTGAAACTAGTGAAATGAATCACATAGCATTGATCATCACTTCTGAGGCTTGCACCCAGTAACCAAGACTTCCCCGGAGGTCACCCATCCCAGAACTCCTTTGGATCAAGCATGCTAAAATGTAGAGATTTTCCCCACAATCAAGCCCACTTATCTTGCTACCCCATTTGCAAAACCTTAGCAAGTATTGTGCCTCATGAACCATTCAGGTAGAGCTCCATTTACTCTTTGTTTTTAAGTATGAGGATTTTCCGTAGTGCATTATATTAGATATCATTTTTTGGATTCAAATGCATTAAGGCATTCATATATGACCATTTCCATGAGAGGTAGTCATAACTGACTAATTTCTCATGATTTTTGAATAGTCCACTTAGCACTCATTGCATCGGGTTATGCTAATAGTGGTGAAGAAGTGGTATTGAAACTAGTGAAATGAATCACATAGCATCAATTATCACTTCCGAGGCTTGCACCGAGTAACCAGGACTTCCTGAGAGGTCACCCATCCTAGAACTCCTATGGCTCAAGCATGCTTAACTATGGAGTTTTTCCCCACAATCAAGCCCACTTAGCTTGCTACCCCATTTGCAAAACCTTAGAAAGTATTGTGCCTGATGAAAAATTCAAGTAGATCTCCCTTTACTATTTGTATTTAAGTATAAGGGGTTTCCGTAGTGCATTATACTACTATTATTATTATCTTTGACATACCCTCTTTTGATTTTATTTTTATATATACTTTTTTTTTTGGAAATCATTTGCAAAATGAAAATAATTTACAATGTAAAATTACAAATAATGACATACTCAATCACTTAGAGATCCTATAAAATATAGGACCCTAACAGTGGCTCCAGCTGGGGATGGCACTTCTTCATGTGAAGTGTCAATAACATATGATCAGTAGCCTTGAGTATACAAAGTCTGTAATGTCTACAAATGATTTATTTTGCTGCTAAGATACTCATGATATCTTTTCAATTAGAGCTTAGGGTTCTCTGCGAACTTCAACTCTAATCAACAATTTATCCAATAAAATCAATATAGCTTTGTGATATTTACAATGATGTAATAAAAATTATTTATGATAATAAAATTAGTGCTTCAACATCCTCCTATTGAGAGGACCACTAGGTATTTCTGCTCCATCCAGGTCCTTGAGGAAGAATGCATCATTTCCCCTGAAAGCATGAATTATGTATGGCCCTCTCCAAAGGTTATCAAAATTACCATGTTTACCTTTGTCTTCTCTCCTAGAATCCCTCCTTAGAAATTTTCCTCCAATGTGGAAATCATCTGTTTTAGTCCTCTTGTCAAAAATATTTTTGACATTTTCCTGAATTACTTGAGTTTTGTTGTAGACCTCCTCCCTTGACTGCTATAGCTAAATTTTTTGATTGCTTCTTATTTGTACATCATTTGGCTCAACCTGTAATTTTTTTACTATATTCATGACTGATACTCCTAAAAGTGATGGAAACAGAGCATCCATTCCATATACCAACTGGTAGGGCAACATACCAATTGACTTGTTTGTAGTAAGTCTATCATCCCAAATGGCATTGACCAACTTGTTGTGCCAATATTTATTATTGTATTCCAACAATTTTTTAATAATATTTAGCAGAATTTTATTTGAGGATTCATCGAACCCATTACCCTGAGGGTAATAGGTTGATGAATGTACCAAAGTAATGTGGTATTTGTTACAAAATTCAATCATTTTCTTATATTTGAAAGATGTTGCATTGTCAGTAATAAGATTTGTAGGACAACCAAATATAGAGAGGATATTGGTCTCAAGAAATTTAATAATGATAGCATCAGTAGCAGATATGGAAGGGGTGGCATCTATCAATTTAGTAAAGTAATTCGTGGTTATGTGAATCCACTTACATTGGCCAGAGGAAGGAGGATTAATTTCACCAATGAAATCCAGTCCCTACTGCTGAAAAGGGCTCTCAACTGAAATAGGCGTTAATGGCAGGGATAAGAATTTTATTTTTCCTTAAAAGATATGGAATTTATGGCATGAATTTACCTTCTTATGAATGTCATGGAATAGGGTAGGCTAGTAGAAACTATCCCTAAGGATTTTATTGGCAGTGGTTTTCCAATAGAGGTGGCCACCACAGTCACCTTTATAGAACTCCTGCATGATTTTTTTTGCATCATCATTGAATAATAACTTAAGTAAAATTCCACCAAAATATTTCCAATATAACACATTTTCAATGATACAAAACTTAAATTCTTTAAATTGTAGAAATATTGCCTTTGTTTTTGCTAGACCAAGAGGAGCATTTAAATTGAATAAAACATACAACAAATCTGCATACTAGGATGAGTTCAAAAATGCTTCATCGATCTGTGGAGTCACTTGTTACTCTTGATCATCTGGTGCTGCAAAAAATCTGATGTCTAATGCGTGGAAATTAGACTATGGCATCAATTTTTCCAGTCCTTTTCCTTTGATCAACTTAGTTGGTTTGATTTCTAGGTCATACTCAAGGATGACAACAATCCATTTTCCTCATTTTCCATCTGGTCCATTCTGTGTCAAAGTGTCCTTTACAACTGAATTAGGTACATATGAAATAATATGTGAATTCAAAATATATAATCTAAAATATTTTATTTCTTTAACTAATTCAAAGGCTTGTTTTTCCATGATATTGTATTTTAAAATGCATCTCTTAAAACCTTAATGAAAAATGCAATAGGCTGTTCAAATCCCTCTTCATTTTTCTGCAACAAAACAACTGCAATAATGTGTTCAAAAGCAAAAGAAAAGATAATAAAATATTTGGTGAAATTTGGACTAATAAACACTGGTGCTTTTGTTAATGCATGTTTCACTAAATCAAAGGAATGTCTGGCCTCAATACTCCATCTTATTTTTTAATCCTTTTTAAGCATGTTTGTTATATTTCTAAGAAGCTCTACAAGATTAGGAATGAATTTCTTAAGGAAATTAATTTTGCCAACATAAGACTAAAGTTCTTTGATATTTCTCAGGTGACTAATTTTTAGTATTTCTTCAATCCTACTAGGATCAATCTTAATTCCATCCTTTGAAATAATATGACAAAGAAGCTTACATTCCTCAAGGCCAAACAATGTTATCTTGGGATTTAATGAGATACCATACCTTCTACAATCTTCAAACAGTCTTCTTAGATGGCTCATATTTTCCTCATCAAAATTTGAATATATAGTAATGCCATCAAGATAAATCATAATAAAATGGCCAATCTCATCAGCATAGGCATTTTTCATTTCTTTTCGAAATGTAGCCTCACAATTCATTATCCCAAAGGGCATCTTCACATACATGAAGGTCCACCATGGAGTATTGAAAGTTATTTTATCCTGATCATCAAGATGTACTAGAACCTGGTTAGAACCTGAGAAACCATCTAACAAGGATATCCTACTTGACCCTACTACCTTCTTTAATATATGATCCATTTTGGAAAAAACGGTAGTTGTCTTTAAGAGAAACCTTGTTAAAATTTCTAAAATCAATACACGATCGTATTTCTCTAGTTTTCTTCCTAGTAGGTACTATATTAGATAGCCATTTAGAGTATCTAAGAGGGACAATAATTTTAGCATCATACATCTTTTTGACCTCTTTCTCAATCAAGGGAATCAGAACAAGATTTATTCTATGGATCTTTTGTTTAAATGGTTTATGGTCTTCCTTGATTGTGATTTTTTGTTATATGATACTAGTATCATATGCTTTAAGATCCTCATAGCTCCAAGAAAAGACATCAAAAAACTCTTTGAATAAAGCTATGCATTCTTGTTTTCTGATAGTAGGCAGTGATTTTCAAAGTTTTATCATTTTAGGATTCTGTTCACTACCTATATTACATTCTTCTACATCTGCCCCTGTGGGCTCTATTTTTGGATTTTTTGCTACATCATTAAAATCAAAAAGTTCTTCTAATGGAACTAAACCTCTTGGAAAAAAAATATCTTTAAGCTGAAGTACTCCAAATTCTTCTTTTTTTTCTGGATCAATTTCATGCAATTATAATTTATGTTTTTATGTAAATATAAATTATCTAAACATATATTTACATAAATTAGAATTGCATCTATAAGGATATTTACCTAAACATATTACTTTTCTTGAATCAAATGAATACAAGTTTTTGTAAGGCCTAGTAATGTCAAGACCAAGTTTCTCCATAACATATTTTGGCATCAGATTATGTGAGGCACCTGAGTCTAACATAGCATTGTGAAGAATTTTATCATGCACATTGAGACTAACATAAAATGGAGGGACTCCTCCTTCTTGGTGTTTAGCATCTACCTTTGGACCAAATAATAATTCAGGTTGATCATCATTCAAATTAACAATATCATTATTTTCTCCTATGTTCAAAGCTCTTATAACTTGAGTCCTCTATAGATTTTTATTCATTAACTCAGTCAAAGGGATAGGAATTTTCAGCTTTGCTAGTTCATTTTCAATATTGAATGATGTTTGAAATTTATTTAGGTTCAGAAAGTCAGATTTATCAGCAATCTCTTTTGATACATGTTATTTTTGGTGACTGGTGGTAGTAATGTATGTTTGAGTAGTTTTGGAGGAATTATCAACAATATTTTTAGCAGGAAGGTCAATTGTCTTTTTTCTAGAACTATCAGGAGTTTTCTTAGCAATAGTTTCTAGAGTTTTCTTCGAAGTGGTGTCAAAAGTTTTCTTGACATGGTTTTCATTTGTATTTTTGTTTGGAGTATCTAATGTTTTCTTACTCCTAATATTGTATTTTCTATGGACTTCCATGATAGAATTTTCAAATCCCTACGTATAGTCATCTAATTCCTCATAATCAAGTTCAGTTTGGGATAATTGAAACAACTCTTGTTCTTCCTGAGTAAGAAATGTAGTTTCATCATCATTGATACCCATTAGATTTATCTGATTGTCTTAAACTTCTTCCACTACTTCTCCATCTTCATCAACATAGTTCTCCTGAAAAGGAGGACTAATTTGTTGATCAAAACCCCTCTGCTCTTTTTGTTTGATCTGAGGAGGATTATTCTAATTTTTTGATTTCGATTTCGAGGTGCAGGTTAATTTTCACTAGGTGCAACTCTCTCATTCAAATTAATCCACTCCATCATTCTTTCTACTGTTCTAACTAAAGAATCAATTTTAGCATCAACAAAAGAAGTAGAGGGTTCCTCTTTTGGTTACTCTTCTCTCATTCCGAAGTCTAGCTCTCTTAGCTAACATATTTTATTCTACACTTACTTCATCCCTTTTCTCTCTTCTAATGTAGATGAATTTCTTTCCCTAAGATGGTAATCCATGTCTGCCTCAAAACCATCTAGAAATTTGATTAAGGCTAATCCTTATGGTGGTTTGATATTAGTAGAGATTGTGTCATACACATTGTTGAATCTAGTGAAATAGTCTTGTACACTCTCTTTTGATCCTCTCCTAATGCTTTCAGATTCAAATAAAATATGAAGAGGGGTTTTCTTAATTTCCCACCTAGTAAGTAATGTTTGATGAAATTCAGGCGAATCATGAATACTAGCATCATGTAATGCTTTAAACAATTTTCTCACATCTCATGTGAGACTTTGTGCAAAAAACCTTAGTTTTACACTCTCCTCATATAACCCCTGAAGGTCAAAACTATCATTCATACTAACTACATGTTGTTGAGCATTGATAGGTTGAGTTCCATGAAACTATGGGACTATTGTTTCATAATCATGTGGAATGTTTACCGAAGGAGCTTGAAGGGCAGGGGGAGCATATCTAGCTACCATTATGGGGATATGAGGATGGAAAATATGATGTGGTTGTTGGGAGAGAGGTGGAGGCTGAACGAAAGGTAAAGGCTGAGCTGAAATGTGGGGCTTCGGTGGAGATGAAGGTTGGACTATAGTTGATGATTTGGAATAAAAAAGGAGTTTGAGTTGCTTGGTGGGATATAACTGGAGTAGTTTGTAAAACTACAGAAGGAGTAGAGCTTACTGATTTATGGGAAAGTATCAGAGTAGTTTTGGATACTACAAAAGGGGTAGGAGTTGTTGATCTAGAATTTACAGATTGTGATGAGGTGAGCGATTCAACATAAGAAGTCAAAGAAAAAGGTTTAGCATATTTTTGGAAATAAGCTTCATGAGAAGAAAGGTCTAATCCTGAGACTAAACCCTATAATTTGTCAAAATATTGGAGGATTTGAATGTCTATGTCAGCAGGAGAAAATTAAGCTTCAGATGAATTCCTTCTCAATGTAGTTTGATCTACTACTATTTGGTCTACCCAATTGGTTGATATTGTTCTAAATAGGCTTTGTTCAAAGCGTAAATCAAACTCAATGTCTTGCAGGGTTACAAAGACTTGTGGGAGTCAATCTTATCTATGAGGAGGGCTGTAAATTCCTTGGCTTTCAGCTAAACTCTTTCTTTTCAGTATTTTCTCAGGGTCATCTACAATTTCTACAGGCTTTGGAGCAAGATCAACTCTAGTATAGGCTCTTTTAGGAGCCAGAGTTATGATCTAAGAGCACACACACAATTTTTATTTACACTATTGAAAGGAGAATTAGTATTAAAGTATTATTATCATACAATGTTTTAACTAGGTTATGAATTCGAAAGAAATTACAATTTTTTGAATTATTCCCCAGTATGGTCGCCACTATGTTAGCGTTCTGTAATTCTAAGATTGGGAGAATAAATCATAGAAATACATCATCAAAACCACTTTGAAAGTTGGGATCTAGCCCTGCCAGCTTCAGAGAGGGATCTCTCTTTAAAATTTAATGTTATTTTGAATAGGTATTAGGCTAGTTATGATTGTGCTTGGTGATTTTTTATTTTGATTGATTTGGTTGATTGAATATTTATTTTCCCATTGGGAAATGGAGTGAAAACATAAAACTGGATTTTTGCATCAAATTTTGAACGAGTTGTAACAGGGCAATCTAGGTTGCATTTATTGGATTCTTTTAAGATTTTAAATGAAAAGTGGATATGGTAGAAGAGTGAATATTAGTTGAGACTGAAAATAATTTATGTATTTTTCAATATTAGTTCAATTAGAGAACATTTAAATTGTAAAAGCAACCAGAATAAGGTGTTTTAAAAAACATATCCTATTCATCACACCTTTTTTTTTTTTACAATTAAGAATTATGATAAAAAAAAAATGAAATAACAGTGGAAAACATAGAAATAGTAGAAACACTTCATTAGTAATTACACCACATGAATCCTAAAATAAGTCTTTATATTATTGATGCTCCATCAAAAACATGGAATTTACAATTACGTAGTAGGAAAAAATATGTTCAAAAATCAGCCCCTAATACTTCAAACAACAGAGTATTTATAATGAAATTTGCAAAATTGTTTACAATAAATGTTGTCTCAACAGATAGTGTATTATTAGCCCAAATCTAACAATAAACTATAACAGTTACAAAAAATAGGCTCAATGTGGGTGATCTAGCTTTCTGGCACTATTTTTACGGAATTATTTGATGTGTAAGCCTATTGGTAGGTTGTGTCGGTGGTAATGATGTCTCGTGAGATGGTTGTCATGCTGTCCTATGAGCTGGATTTAGATGACTTCTCTTTATTACCTTTTAATCTAGGTACTCAGTTAACTTATCCCGTCACTCTTCATCTGGGATAGTTAATTTGTTGACTTTCCTGTAGATTTCATCCACCTCGGTATATTTATCAAAATTTGGTTTTACCACAAAAATGTGGTTTATCTCATACTGGATGAAAAGGTCATGCGTTAATGCCTCCAAGAACACTTTCCCTATCATAGTGTCTTTGATGTTTGAAAACATAGTTGTATCTCTAGAAATCTCCTAAAACTTATTTGCATAACCTTGTCTGTGTATTAGTTTGTCATTAATTACAAAAATCGAAGGAAGACCTTTCTGAGTTAAAGGTTCAAGCCTACTAAAAAACCTGTTTACAATTATCTCGAAGCTGTGAAATTTTTCCTCTAGATGTACAGTAAGGTTTCTCTTTGTAAGAACCTTCCTGACTTCCAATATTGTTTCAGTCCTTTCATCCACTCCTAACTCCTCTAGCTCATATTTGTTCGTAGAATTTAAGAACTTGATAATGTTGTTAGTAGTGGTTGGCTTATCTCCAAGTTCCTCCTTGATTTTTGTAATGGCATCATTTGCTTTCTCTATCATTTCCTTCTTCTCAAATATGATCTATATGCAAGGCGAGATTTCAATGATGGAATTAATGATATCAGTCAAAATTATCCCTTTAACTTGGCCCAAGGTATTTCCAATGCTAGACTCCCTCTCAGACTTTTGTAACCTTTCAATTATCCTATGTGCTCTTTGGGCTTCAGCTGCATGTGAGCTATGTCTTATTGACTTTTGATCCTATAACAATTTCACTTGGTCATGAAGCTTCTTTATCTCCTCTAAGTTGTATTGATAGATTTTTCACTACTTTAGTGAATTGCTCAGCTTCATCCACTATACTTTTTGTAGAAGGAGTGGCTATAGGAATAGTTGTAAGAGGCACAACCTCTAAAGGAACTAATGATAGCTTGGCATCTTGTTCTTTTTCCTTTATCATATTTTCCATATCAGCTTCAAGCTACCTCAGTTGAGCATTCTGCTCCATGATGAGCTTCATCATGTCTGCTTTCTGTGTCTCTCTCTCTTCAATTTATTTAGCCAAAGGGCCCTTTGTAGTTGGCAACTTTAACTACTTCCTTAATGTTGCTATGCCAGCATTTTTATTTTTAATCACCTCTTCTGTAGCTCTGATATTGGAGGGATCATATCTAATTTTGATTACTAAGTATTCCAAAGAATTAATCCTTAAATTCTTAGCCAAAGAAGAGACTTTCTCCATTTTGAGTTTTGATTGGATATTAGCTAAATAAACTTGTAATTTGGAAAAACTCATAGCAGTGTTAGTGAGTGTAGATGAAATCATTTCACTTGTCTGCTTATGAATCTCCATTTGATCAATGGGATGTATATCTTTAACATGAAACTCAAATGCATGATTTTTATAATCATCTGAGGTCTTGGGCTGAATAAATATGTTCTTGTAGAAAGGCCATATGCATTTTTCCTTTCTCTGAATCAAAGGCTGACAGTAGCCTACTCTAGGAGCTGGAAGTCTACTTCGAAAACTGATTATATGTAGTGGTTTTCAAAGCTTAATTTTTTAATTTAATCTCCCTGAATGTATTAAAAATGGCCTTCTCTTTCTCCCCTGTAACAACTGTGTTGGTTTTAATAGATTTATGTTGATCTTGAGAAGCAGTAGAAGTGGTAGGATAGAGTGTGGTTTGACCACCTACATGTGAGGAAGTAGGTGTCTCCATGTTCATGATGATTACTTCCTGCTCTTATTGTTTGTTTGCATTTACCTTAGGATTGATTTTAGTCCTCTTCCTGTACATGATTGTGAATTCTTTACGGGAAGTGTTCATCACTGAATGGGGCTCCTTTTCTCTGATCATTTTTCCTACTTTCTCCTATGGGACAGGAGTCTGTGATGTTGAACTTGATAACAATTTCTCTTTAGCCTCTTGTAGAGTATTCTCAGTCCATTCTAACTAATTTATGCACCTCTCAATCTCTGGTCTATGGGTATGAATATAAGCTATATATTTTTTATCTACCCTTAGTTTGGAGATGGAACCCAATGGATCATATGACCATGTAAAACTGAGATTGAATTGAATATCTCTCAGTAATATGTATGCTTCCTCCCTTGCTTCTCTATTGTTGCAAATTAAATTCCTTATTTGTGTCTTAATTCTAAACTAATATATCTTCTTGGTAGACACAAAATGGACCTCATCAGCATTGAGCATTTGCCTGATGTATTCTAGGGAGAAAATCCTCATTGGGAGGAATTTTGGGTGCTTATATGGGGCAAGCTCACATCCATAAATCCTTAGCTCCAAGTAATTTTTGTAGAGGTACCAGTCTCCTATTTTACTTTGGTCCAACAATTGCAAGACTTTCCGGATTTCGTCATTGGTTCTTGGCTCTAAACTACTGCATAGAAGGCTAAGTGTTGTATGTATAAATAGTTCTGAGCTATTTGTATGAGTATTTTTTCTTCTCCTTCATGACCATTGTAGTCCATAAGATGACATATTGTTGATTTCCATCTTCATCCAACTTTTGTAATGCAAACTTGAACCTTTCTCCCTAAAAATATAAAAACAAATATACTAAAACAGAGGCATATTTAAACACCTCCTCAATGTGGAACTTAACAAATTTTTCATGAATGGAATCTGCAAGGAATTTACTGAAGCTGAATAAGACAGAAGGCTTGGAATCTTTAGATAAAATGGAATGAAAACCTATAATAGCCTCATCTACCCACTGATTTGAGTAATAACCAAGGAGGTAGGAGATGATAGTACTAGTATGCTTAGTTCTCTCAGGGAACATGGAAGATGGATAGGGAGGGTTTTTCTTAGGTAGCTAGGCATCTTCAACCAAAAAAATATCAGGGATTTTATCCCTTTTTGCAAATTCTAGCTTCTAATATAGTTCAATGAGTGCTTCTTGAGAAAAAAGGAGTGGCATTCTCTGTAATAAGGGCCTACATCATTTGTTCTATGGTTTGGCTAGTTATGGTGATTAGAATATCTCCAAAAGGTGTAATAATAGCTCTTTGATTGGGTTCATAATAGGCTTGACATTTCCTAATGAATCCAAGGGCACTGTGGGTGTGGGGAAATGTATAATGGGGCAAAATAGATTCCAAAAATACAATGTCATTAGTTTTATCAATGAGTTTGTCTTCAAGTCAGTAATACATTTTGGATAATTCTAGCTCGCATAGGGTTTCATGGATTTTGTAATCCCTATCAGCCAGAGGAATATGATCAAGGTCAATTAAGGGATGGAACAATGGATTTACAGCCTCTACTAGGATTTTCTTCTTGGGAGGAATGATGAACACTTGTTTGATGATGAATAAGGGTTTCTATTAAAAAAATGGAGGTCAATACTGAAAAAAGCCCTATAATGAGGAAAGGAAAGGATGTCAATAATTTCAGAGAGTAGCTCGACAATAATTGAATTGGATTTTCTAGTGCTCTATCAACCTGCAGAAAACCTCTATAGAATAAAAAAAGTGTCAAGGTAAAGGATTAAATATTGAATAGGCATGAATTTATATGTAGATGAGTCATTTTCTTGTTGAAGGTGGTGTGGGTCCATTGGATTAACAATTAGGGTTGAATTAAATTATCAACGGTTATATTACCAAGGGAAGACATTCCATTGGCAACGGTTGGGTCCACGTGGTGTCATGTGACTAGCTCTCAACGAGTGGATTTGTGGTTTTTAATATGGCAGAGAAAACTTATTTTCAGAGGGGGTCCAAAGCAGTAAATGGTTTCACCCGTGAGGGGGGGTGGGGAGGGTGTTGTGAAATCATGAGAGTGAACCATGTTAGCATGGGCCTGAAGCATAAAACCACCCATTTCGGACCCCCCTCAGATGGTAAAGTTCAGATTTAGAGGGGGGGACGAAAAAGTATATGTGTCGTCAGATAGAATGTGCTGGGGATGGATGATGGGACAGATGTAGGGGAGTTAATCGGGTAGTGGTGGAGTTGGATGGTATGTTTTGTTAGGTAGTGGGGGTCTTGATAAAAAGGTAAAACTTAGGATTAGGGATTAATGCGCCAGATCTTTATTTTGATATGCCGAACCCTTTAGAAATAGGAAAAAAATTTATTCCTTTGACTTTCTGCTCATGAAATAATTTTGTGAGTTTAAACACTTAGGATAAAAATTTTCCATGCTTTTCAAATCCATCATGTAATTTCTACCTAACCTTTCCTTTTCAATTATTTTTCTAAGCTAATATTTTTTTCATCTCATCTGTTTAAGGTGCATTTGAGCTAGAAAACCCACACATCCAATTTTATAGCAATCTAACCTACTCTATCACTTATTTCTCCTATTGATTCAGATTAAACCATTTAATCAATCTCATTTTCTACCTAACTAGTGATTTTTCAATATTAAACTGTTTGACAAATCTTTATTCACTAGGGCCTATTGGACATGAAATTTACAATTGTTCCATCATCATTAAGTTGTATGATTGGAACATAGTATAGTCATTTTGGAATTTTAGACAAGTTGCACACAATCTTATTTAATTTTTAACATAAAGGAAACCAACTTAACAGTATTGGCATTTAAGTTTGCAACACTTTCAGAATTATTTCTCTTTTTCTTTTGTGGGGTTTTATTCTCTTTTTAGTCTTTTCAATTTTATTATTTTTGAATTTGTTTCTTTATATATATATATATATATATTGGAAATCATTTTCAAATTTAAAATAATTTATAATGTAAAATTACAAATAATGACCTACTCAATCACCTTGAGACCATTTAAAATATAAGACCCTAACAATACCCATATAAAAAATAAAACATATCTAACCCCAACACTGTTTTCATTATTTGCCTAACGTACACCAATTTCTGAGTCACCTACTAGTTTCAGAATCGATGCATTAAGGTCAATGGCTATTTGTAAGCCCAAGATGAGTGCTTCATATTCTGTAGTGTTTTCTGTGCACTCGAATTCCAAGCGTCTGGAGATCAGATGTGTTATTTTTCGCAGGTCTACTAAAACACAACCAAGTCCAGAGCCCTTCTATGTCTTTAAACCATCAAAATACAGTATCCAAGCATCATATGTACAAGGAATATGTGCTACACTAGTACTGGTATTACTACTACTACTTATTATACATATCTAATTTTTTCCAGCTAGACTAAGAAGGAGATCCATCTGTGTGTTTTGTGGAACTGGGGATGGTCGAGCAAGGTAGCAGCCCAGATCAGTTTGTAGGAAGAAATTTACAAAAATAATATTTGTGAAAGGAACTGGTTGATTCTTACCATCAAAGGGAGTGACATTATGCTTCATGTAAGACTCCCATTTTACCCGAATTTCATTGTTTCTTCCATTATATAGAATCCAAAAATGTGACCCGCCCATAGATAAATACCCCTGTGGTTTTATAGACTGATATGAACTCAAAAAAACATTGTATGCTTCAGGAATGTCCAAAACGAGTATATTTATACATTGGTGAACTTGGGCGTCAGATGATACACGGATAAGTACATTTATGGTTTCACCTATAGCATGGAAAAAGGTCTTGTCTAGCTAAATGACCTTTGCATCTCTTTCATACCATATTGCATTGATTTTATTTGGGACAAATAAAGGAATTACACTCACTAGTGCACCAGAAAAAAATAAGAAATCATGTAAATTGTATTTAAAAATTTCAAATGTTAATAAAAATTGAGGGAAAAATCTATTTACATACAATGTTAAAGCATTAAGCACAGATTCTAGAGAACCAAAGGACTTACTATATTTATATCCCTTCTCCGAAGAAGCGTTGTTACCCTAGGTGGATTGTTCAAGAGAAAGGAGTAGCAGGTCTTGTGGACTTGTGATTCGTGGAAGTTCACAGATCAAAATATTAGAGTGAATCCTATTTATGTCTACAACTATATTGTAATCCAGCGTGGGAGAGTTTGTCAAAGTGCATGGAGGAGTAAATTAGGCTGCAACTTTTGGAGTGGTGGACTTTCTCTTATTGCTTGCAGAAGTACTTTTCATTGTCGTCACTTTTTTAGACTTGATCTGAGTATTATGGCTTGATTTGATGCTTGAATTGAAATTCCTTAACAAATTCTCTTTCAATTTATGCTTCGACAACTCCTGTTTGGTTTCCAACCCTTGGCTTCTCAAGTTATACTGATTTTCCTACTTCTGGGGAGGGCCATCACTCAGTGGCTACTTTTCAGTAACGTTCTTTTCAGATGTGAGTACACAACTGAGTGTGTTCACTGCGTGCCCCATGCTTGGAGTTTCTTCGGTCACAATAGTTTCCTCCTTTTTCTCTGCAGGATTAGTCAGCTCATCAAAGAGTAATGTGATGATGATATGCGTAACAAGGTTGTTCATGTTGTGATTCCATTGTGGGAATGTTTTTATGAGTTATATTCTTGATGGAATGAGAAATATTGATCCATTTCCATACTTTCAATGTTCAACACAATGTTAGATAATTTCACATACTTGGCCTGATAGATTTTTTTGTTGTCAGAGTTGGCATCCCTTCTCAGTATTTTGAATCTAGGAGGATTTTTTCTCATAGTGGTCTTGCTTGAACCTTTTTTCAATTTTTCCAACTCATTGGAAAGATACTTGATGGTGAGGGTCAAGCTATCAATATCAACAACTTCTTTGTCATTTTCATTGCTTATGGAGGTCTGATACATTTTTCTCATGTCTTTCGAGTCACTGGTTAGTTCATCATCTACGATGAAACCAACCACATGTACATCCTTTTCAACTTTGATTTCTTCCTCGTATTTTTCTGCAAGTGTTTCTTTTGTAGTTCTTTTCATGAACTACGCAATGCTTGTTGGTAAGGAAAAAGTGTAATAGTTAATAGTGATGGAGTCATGACGTTTTGTATTTTTCATAAACTTGTTCAAGATATAGTTAAGCCTTTGATTAAAATATTTCACTTTTTATTTGTGCTCCATCTTGATATTGCCCAACCCTTTTAAAAACATGGCAGAGGTTTTGTCATCAACAAATTTTTCAAGAAAAATATTCTTAAACCCATTCTAGTTCTGGATAGAATTTGGAGGAAGACTATGATAGCATACAACTTATCTACCTTCTAAGTTTCATGGAAAGAGTTTGCATGAAACATTATCATAACGTACCTCTCGCATTTGCATATTTAGGTATAAGTTGTCGAGATAGTCCTATTTTCTCATTGCCTTTTATGGGTTGTGCTTCATTAATAACTTTTACGGGTGCCTTGGCATATTGTGTAGAAAAAACGATAGTGCAAGTGGACCCTAAGGCATCTAATCCAAATCATGGTCCACCATATCTTCATCATTTTCTTCCTCATATGTTTTAGAATCTCATGGTTCCTCTTCATATTATTCTTCTTCACTGCTTAAACCATGGAAAGTATCATCTAAGAGTACAACGTTATTGTTATACGATGGAGGTCATTATGAGTTCTATACAGTTTACGTATATTCTGCTAATTCTTCAATGGTGGAAAGAACCAAATATGGAATCATATAAACCATTATCCGAGTAGGGGTGGTTGGGTTCTTCCTCTGAAAATAAGGAACATTGTGTACTCACAGAATTAATCCAATATATTTTGCAAACTTACAGGTTATAGGACATATGGACTGAATCTAATTGTAAGAGATTTCACTAGTTTGTACAAGCTTGTGCTTAGAATATTAACCAAATTCAGGAATACAAGTAGGGGAGGCATTAGGAATGTTGTTTCCTTGACCGTATGATGTAAGGTTAGGGTGGGTGAGGTTATCAACCATAAAATGTGGCTTCCCTCCTTGTAGCACCATACATGTTGACGGTGTTGAACCCGCTAACATTCAAGGGGTCTCCATAATATGTGGTCTCAATTATACCTCACATAGTTTGGGATAGGAGCCCCATCTAGAATATGGCTCGGTTTCAAAATTCTTAAAGATTTTCCTTAGCTCTAACTGTCAGCAAGAGGGAGGAGTGCAATTGTGCCTTCGAAAAGCAAGTAAGTGTGCATGGTGAGTGTTTGGTTGTATGTGTTTTAGGGTTCATCTACTATATAGGGAGTGAGTAAAGTGAACCACTAAGAGAGAGGTAATAGTATCACCCTAGTAGAGACACATTCAACCAAGAAGGATCCATCGAACATCAATCGGAATAGTCCACAGAAGATGCAACGGTCATTACAACCAATCAATGAGAAATATATGTCTAGTATCTAGAAAAACAATCCACAAGGATGATACAATGATAAAAACCATTAAAACACATTTTAATTAATATAAGTACTAAAATGACTTAAATATTTCAACTACTTTAGCAAAGATGAAAAAAAACATGAATTAAAAAAATCCACATAATAGTCTTAGAAATATTCACAATCCATGCATGAAGAACCTGCTATCGATGAGGCTTTTGTTATCAAATAAAAGTTCCAAGACACATGTATACAATGAACACCACTATCTCCAATAGTGGAGCATTGGAGGCACTCCTCACTCCTAAAAATATCTAGCTTGTCTCTCTAATGCCTTTTGGGAGGATTCAAGGTGAAAATTATGTTTCTCATACAATGAGGGTGTATATATAACCAATGAGGAGATGATGCTTAATATTCCTTGTGACTCTTTTAATACCCTCATGATGGTTTGAATTCATATCACTTTTCAACTTTACATGAATCTTCGTATTCTAATACATGTCCTTTGGGATTCCACTATACAACACATTTTTGAAACATAAATTACATAATCCACCATAATGGTGTGGCAAGTGACAATTGATGACATGACATGATGTGACACTACTGGCATGGACTTCTTGATAATGTGGAAATATCAAGCCACTCTTGCTGCTCCTAGTTATGTGTCATCTTGATAGTATCCTTCTACCCACCTCCATATCACTTAGTTGTAAGGAGTCTTCAATGGTGTCAAGTCCTGATTTGTAGTCAGTAACTAGTGTCCCTTTGATTTATCTTGGTTGATCAACTTTCATAATTATATAGGAAGACTTATTTTAGCATGTTTCTCATCTTCATATCCTTATTCATCATCTTGGCATGGTATTATAAGATACTTGCATCTTCAATTCAGTCATAATGAGACGACATCATTCTGATAAACCCTTGTTTTAAATTAGTGCATGGTGATCTGTTGACAGAGCCGAAAATGTTTGACAAGTCAAGGGAGAGGTACACAAATTATGCAATTGCACAGTTTAGGCAGTCAAGGGTAAATCTTGAGCAATGAGCCATGATACTGCCCAATGCACAATCCAAAATGGACTGGGAAAGAAAATTGTGCAATCTAGGAGCTCAGTGGACATTGGGAAATTGTGAAATTATGCAGCTCAGGATATCAAGGGGTCAGCTTGAGGCCAGAGATTCTGAAATGTACAGTTGAGTCTAGGCTAGAGGGATGGATTGCCTAATTATGCAGGCCAAGGACTAGGCTTGAGCACTATAACTATGCATCGTAGCAGTCCTCAGAGGTAGGAATTGTACATTGTGCAATGCTAAGAGGTAGGGTCACAACTAGAGTGTTGATACTGGAGAATGTGTAGTTTGGGAAGGCCAAATGAGTCTAATTTTCTTGGTCAGAATGTTTTCAAAAATTAACTAAGTGTGGGATCAGTGAGGCTAATTTGAACAATGATAAAACTTCAGCTATGATCACAAACTTAGAATACTTGATGAAAAAACAACATATATCATCCAAGACACATGAAAAATGCATTTCCCTTAGTGCGAGAACTTTACGACAACTTATGATAAGTGCAACACTAAACATACACTTTGCGACGATCGTAAAAACACTTGTGCTATAGTGCTTAAAAATTTGGAAATGAGTGTGACAAATTTTACATATTTATATCAACTCATTTGCACAAAGTTAACCCCTTGAAACCATGAAAACAAGCTTGTACAGATTGTGTGATATCTAACATGTGAAAAGACAAAATTTTTACTTTCTCATAAAGGGGACCAAAACACTTAAGAAAACATATGAAATGGGTTTCAAGTTTTGTGATGACCATGTACAAGACCAAGGAAGTCTCCAAAATTAAGCATTGGAAAAATTTTTGCATGGTTTCGTAGCAATGAAAACACCTCTATATTGAATTCAATATTTTATCCATATTCCATAAAAAACCAAATATATAAATAAATGTCATTAAATGGGCTCCCATTATAACCCTATAGAACCCATAATGTATACCACTGAAACTTAATTTTTCATGTTTCCTTTTCATATACCTTCAATATTTTAATTTGTTCCTAAAGGAACCCACTCGGATACCAATTGTTGGAAATAATGTTAATATTGAGAGGGGGGTGGGTCAACATTAAAGCTAATTTTAATTTTAATGTTGATACATATTTCTTTTTACTTGGAAATTATTCATGTGAGCAAAGATGAGCATGTTATGAAAAAAACAAATCAACTCAACACATGAACATACACACCAACAAAATACACATATAAACACAAAGTATTTAATGTGGAAACCAAGAAGGGGAAACCACTAATATTTGTTTTTCATGATGAAAAATATGAGCTTCTACTTTATTTACATCAATATTTGTGAGCACCCACTCATAGGAAGCACCAACTCCCTTACATTGTTTACTATCACCCACTGGAAAGAAGCCCTAAATCCCTTGTTTGTAGACACCTAATATGCTTACCATGAAGCATGAACTTCATGGATTTATGCAAGAAACCACTTGCACGAGGCATGAAAATACAAGCTATCTTCGAGCACCCACTAGTTGGAATATTTAACTCCCTATTTTGTAATATCCCACCCACACTCAACAAGGAAATTAACACTCTATATTTTTTTCTCTCACTAAGAACGGTTTCAATTCATTTTGTTTTCTAACTCTTGACCCTTTGTTCTCTTCACTAGCATTCAGTTATACACTACCTAAGAAATAATATTCCCTCTTCTTATTCTTCCTACTCTTCAACAACACACCCCATAGGATCACTCAACCTTTTTCAACTATTATCAGCCTTCATTTTTTAAATGCATTGTTTCGCTTCTAGAAGAACATTGACTAACATATAGATCTCTCCAAACATCTCTCCATAATGCTAAACACATTTTTCCTCTCAGTAGCCCACAAAAATGTTTCATTACCCATCTTTATAATTCTATGTTCCTTATTTTTGATCCTATACAACGTAAATATCAATGAGTACTTTATCAACTTCGCTTAGTGCTCGTGCTCCTTCATAATGGTTGAATACTTTGTTGTTACATAATTTTTCTTAGTCATTGCAAATACACTAATCAAAGAATGGCTCTATAGGTGTTTTTCCCATGCCGAGAATTAAATCTCGGTCAACCTACACACATAGGAGTACGGAAATTAAATTCTTCTTATTTAATAATTTGATCATCTTTATAACATTCCTTTCTTATTAATTGAGGCTCACAGAGCTTAAAATGTACTCAAACATGGGTTCACTAAGATTTGGTCTAAAAAGAGTACTCACAAGGCCATTTTCTCATTAATATCTGTATGGGATGAGGAGCACTCAGGTTTCAAAATTTTTTTAGAGGTAAGGAGTTAAAATCCATGTCCTAGTTGTTTTTCTAGAGTCAACCACTGACCCATTCTACCAATTTCAAGAATACTAGCATGCTACATGTTTTAGATAAGTTCCCCAACTCTACCAAACTACCAAATATGGAATAACATCAAAATATAGTACATTATACTAAATCAACTACCAACATGTTAATACCTATATACATTCTCCGATAGTGCAATGCCACAACTGGGAAAATTTTCAAATATGATGCATTCTAGGCCAAAGTTGTCGACTTGTTCATATTTGTACGATCATAGAGTTAAGCCCGCAATAATTTTTTGACCGTGAAGTCTTGAGCACAAAATTTAAGGCCCAAAAATGCAAACTCAATGTTAAGCCCCTTGAAATAGGCCCTTAGTGTGTCCTTTTAATACAATAAACCCTTGGGTCCTTCTTCACAAAAAAAAATGAAAACGTTGCAAAACCAGTCCCTAGGCGAACCTTTTTGTCAACTAACAATATTGTCATTTACCATCAAATATTTTACCCCGACACCATTACCCCAATGAAATATAGTGCAAAACCTTTGAAAACATTCAGGTAAATATCATTTGGGTGATGTGTCCCATGGGGTCCACCCCTTGACGACTTTCGCCAATGAGAAAATATTCGGGGTGATTTGTCGTGAGGGTTTCTACTTTTGCAATTACTCTTTCACTATTGTATTGCACCACTTATCATTCGGTCCCATATTAAAACTATTCTTTCCACATCATCCTGGTGCCCCATAACCCTATAAATAAAATATGCAACTCCTTTGAAAATAATTAGGTTTAACTCATCGCCGCACACAAAGACCAACAAGAAATATTCTAGGATTATGTGTGTCCTCCACCTTGGAACTTGTCATCCACATGTAATTATACCATGTGTCACCATCCACTTGGTGCCATGTGTTTGAAATATTTTATTTGTTGATGTCATGTGAACATAATCCTGGAGCTTTCAGTCACTTATGTCATCTACCACTATGGCTCTGTGTAATCTTGGTCTATAGATCATATCATGCCAAGTGTCCTATGATTTGTCCATGCTTTCCAATGATTTTATTTATTAAAATTATAAGGCTTGGACGAGAATTTTTTTTATAACATATGGGAACTTTTCCATCTCCCCAGCATTGTCTCCCTGGGAATAAAACATGAATTACCCTTGGATCCCGGTAGGCAGAAACCGATGAGGTTATGTGTCAAGTGCGTTCCCCCTACTCACTGTCCTGTGAAAATCACCACTGCATCTCACCACATCGTCTTGATCCTTAATCACCCCAAAGGTTTGGAATTTTGAAATCCTTGGAAACATTGGGGGAGAAACCAGTCGAGGTTATAGGTCCCATGTTGGGCCACAAATTTTCCATACTCAACTTACGACTGGTCCATGTGGATTCATCTGCCACCTGTATGAGAACTATGTTGCAAGGTTGTTGGCAAGCCAACATACTCCCTTTAATTTTTGACAAAATATAGGGCCCCTCTTATAAATTTTACTATTTTTTTTTTTGATTTGATTTTATTGGTATTGGATTTATTTATTCATCTTTTCCTTTATTTATATTTTTGATCTCTATGTAAAGTTCAACTTTTTCTCACATCAGTATGCTACATTATAATCCCATCTTTCATTCGTCGGTGATGTAAGTGTAGTTTCCTTTTATTTTTATGGTTATTGAACTTATCATTGCTCCTAATAGCAAGAAAATGATTAAGTTTAAGGGCCGCTAGATAATCCAAGATTTTGTATCAGCCCTATTAAAGTTTCTAATGGTAATTGGATAACTTCTCTAAACTATCATATCGATTGTTGTGTTAATCCTTTTATCTCTGTATGATGTGTGATTTAAAATGGTTCGATGTTGGAATCAATGGTGATGAAGTAATATATATACCTGATATTGGTGGCAGTATATGTTTTTTTGTTTAATATATCATTTTCATCATTCAAATAGTTCAAGCATGTCATATCCACCGATTAATGATCCATTTATCTCTATTTGAATATAGGATTTGAATTTTTAATTTTTTAATGGATTCACACTTATGGAAAATACTAGTTTCAGGTGATGTGTTACATTATGACACCTATTCACATACTAATTTGGAACCCTATGTCTTCGGTGTAAAGATATCGCAATTCCAACTATCATATGGATTGCTATCGTATGACCACAACATATTGCTCATATCCCAAGTTCATTATGGACCTGACTCAAGATAGTATTTTACACTTGTCAAATTCATTGCTCGATTTATCGAAAGGGTTCTCTATAAGACCTTACTTTGTCTCTTTTCATTTTGGTCCTGAAGGTTTTGCATATTACGTTTTGGAGTTCTAGTGTTTCCATTTACCTGAACCTATTTTCACTTTGTTTCTATAATTTTTCACATGACATGCATCTTGGGGTGCGAACTAAGTTGATTAGGGTAGCATTTGTTGAATCCAAGAATGAATGTTTAGTTGTGTTCTGCCATGTCAACCGGTGGGAATTTTTACAATTGTTTCAGCGATATATTCATGAGGTCATTAAAGATGTTTATACCTCTTTTAGTGGGAGGAGAGACCTTGTGGGAAACCTAGAAATTAAAATCAACCTAGAATTCATAGCTGCAGCCACGCACCTTCCTCTTAAAGGAAAGTGTTAGTCTAAGAATGTCATAGGACGAAATGTTGCATGGAGTAAACTCCTCTCTAACAAGGACTCTGAGTACCATGTCAAACATATGCCTCTATGATATCTAAAAGTCAAATGGTATGATTTTTTATGCTTAATTTTTCAATATATAACTTGTGAAGGGAAATATAAGATAGTGTTATGTATCTGTTAGGATTTTAATGTTTTTCTTATGCTCAAAGCTTAAATTTCTATATTATTTGATGAATATTTTAACAGAAATGTCATAGGCCTATCAAGCTTACCACAATAACCCTGAAAGGTAATTGTTCCACCATAGTTTGATTTGCACACTAGTTAAACACCATTTGGCTCAAATGGGCGATAACTGGAATTCATTTTTTTTTCTTGTAATGGCTATGATAATACTTTTTAATTTAGACTTGCTTCATCTTCTGCTATAATGGAACCTAACCCCTCTCATGTTGGTTCAACTCCATCTCTTTCTCATGAATTCCAACAGGATGATTCAGAGGCGTTTCTCCAAGCACCAGGATCACCTCTTCCAAATGATAGTCAGGTTGAAGTCCCAAAATTTTTAACCTCCATTCATGTTACTGGAAGTGCGGCAAGATCCCATGATTTGAAATTATCCACAAATTCTCTTCGTCATGAACCAGAGTCTACCGATTCCACATAGGAAAGGAAATTGGTCAAACAAAGGACATTAAACAAGATCTGGTTAAGATAAATCAACTTCAAAGGAATTTCTCAAGCCAATATAAATAGGCATAAAATTCCCCTTGTTATCACTGGAAAATTAGACAAGAAAAATGACATTATTAAATTTCAAAGCAGAAGGATTTACAGGGCTGAGAAACATTAGAGAATCTCAAGAATTTAATAATATCTAAGGTCAAGAGACAAAATTTCATATTTGTGCACCAAAGACACAGGAAAAATGCACTTTGTGCACATTTTTCTTTGATAGGTGCGCTGGTCTGCACAAATTTCCCTCAAAAACCCGTGCAGTACTAGGAGTCGCGGAAGTCACCATCCGGGACCACTTGCACACTTTAGGAGAAGATCCTCCACTTGAGGCTGCCCAAGGACAGTTGTCTAGAGCCACCTTGGGACCTCAAGTGAGCACACAAAGGAATCAACCCCCACTCTTTGGTCACTATCTACAAGTATACGAAGAGAGGGATGAAGGAGTTGAATTTTCCTACAAATTTTCACCATGAGAAGAAAAAAATGAGAACACATTGTTATGCTGGCCAAATTTCCCATGAGCAAACTAGCAGTGTGGGATCTGGAGCAACAATAGAGTTAGAGGATTTATTTTTTGGCCACCCAAAAAACTCAATCCCTTAGGAGAAGAGAGAGGCCTTGCAGAACCAACTCAAGGGTAAATATCTCCTTGCATTGGGTAATAGAACTCCATTGTTCTAAGCATCCTTTGGCAAGTGTGTAACGTTCTACCTTTCTTACTAATAGTGGTTAATAAGAGCGGATTATTCCACCATTTTTATTATTCTCTAGTTTGAATCATTGGAGCTTGTGTTTTTGTTTCATTATATTTTTGTTTCTTCTTCTTATTTGCAACATACTATCTTCCATAATTTATTGTGCCTTTTATATATTGGCATGTGTTCACTAACCTGCTAATCATATTTTCTCCCTGTGACCATAGCTTGTAGGTTGCAACCACTCCTACCAAGCACCAGTGGTTTAGTACACTCACGCACGAAAACTACCACTACAAGATTGGTGACTCCAATTACCTTATTCTTTAGTTAAGTGGTTGTGCTCTTGCAGGGACCTCTCTTCGCTTAGGATTGTTGATGGACTATCTCTCATCCTCCTCTTCTCCCCTCATTCACCCATTGTGAACAGTTGTAGTTCAGGAGTTCTGGAAATTTCTATGCAAGAATACCGTGTGCTTTTTACATAGATAGACGCGACAGTCTGTGCGTGTTCATCTCAGACCTGTGCGCAGAGTTGCGCGCCTATGTAGGAAATTTCCGTGTGGAAACCAAGGAACCTATTTTCATTGGTTTTCTTCAGTTTTCACAACTGTAAAGTGACTGGAAGCCCAAATAAAATCTCCCAGCACTCTGTTTGGTGTACCATGACTGTTTAGAACATGCTTTTAACTGTGTTTTAGTCTTTCTAGATGCATAGTTTTAAATTTCAATGTTTATCTTCATAAAACTCACATAGTTTAAGTAGGGGGAAACTAAGTGGTGAAAATCCACCCTTGCAATATGAATTAACTCATTTTGTGAAAATAGACACCAAAACACATAGGTAATTAGCAAGGAGTAAGTGTCCCATGTCCACATATGCTTAGCTAGTTTCAATTTATTTTTTCCTAGTTGTAGCATTAATTTTATTTTAAATTTTTTCACCAGGAATCTAGACCAGGACTAAATTATCTTAGGGAGAAAGTAATATATGCTTCCCTTACAACTTTTGGTGACCTTAGGCATGCATATGAACATTTCTTTTTGATAATTTTCAATCTCCCTTTAGTCAAACATTTGGTTTAATAGGAAAAATTGTAAGTGGCCCACTATCTGCACATCATTTGATTTTCGCAAGGAAAAATCAAGACATAGTTTAATAGGGGGGCATGTAAAGGATCATCACATATCCACATCTTACCACCTTTTTGATTTTTCACTTTCACACACACATTGCCACACACTAAGAAAAGTAAGCCACTTTAAATCTAACCATAAGTGAAATCATTAAATCTCCCCACAGGGGCCACAAGATAATTAATAGTTTAGGTTAGGACCATGGGGGTAGGCATCCAATAAACCACCATGGTCAGTTTACATATTGGAACATAGAAGTTGACTTTATAGGGAGATTTAAACTCATCTATCCAACCATAGAAAAGAAAACCTGAGTGCAACAAAGACCTGATTCAGAGGGGGTTAAGCTTAGGCCGAGTGCATGATGTATTATTTAGGGCTACCTGGCCCATATAATGCACAGTACGGGTCTCTGAATACTAAGAAGATAAAGACTCAAACTCTCACTTGGGATGACATTACTTAGTGGAAAAATATACGGCATCCTTCCCTATAGCTGACAGTGCAGGAAACACTAGATGCTCTTCCAATTACCTTGGTTGATTCTTCGGCTACTAGAAGGCATCGCCAATTCTTTTGGAACATTAGCCCCAGTACCCACCAGAAGATATATTCGCAATGAACAATTATAATTGAGAGTGTGAGGATGTTTAGGTATTTATTATTTTGAGTATCATGCGCAAAAACAACCAAAACTATTTTTTGATTGATTGATCACATTGAAGTAATCTAAAGGGAAATTAAATTTTTTACTATTATTTTTTTTATGCATGTGTTCACCTTTTCACTTTGATATATAATCTCTCTCCTCTCATAGAACTGAAGAATATTTCCAAAACCATACCTACTCAACACCATCATGGACCCAACGAGACCTCGTTGATCTAAAAATATTTTGGACCTCCTCCCATTAGTGGGAAGAGTTCAAGGTCTTTCACCATTTAGGCATCAAAGACAGAACACCGCCACCTTTATCTATTCATCCTTTATTGGGGAATATTTAGTTGGGAACCCCCAAGGATCACCCAATGCCACACTAGTGAAAACCCCCGCAAGGTCACCACACACCACTCCTCCCACAACCCCTAGGGGGCAGAGGAGCGCTACCCATTCGGGGAGCCAATAAAACACATAGCCAGGTAAATCATAGAAAAACCCCATACCTAACCAGGACCCTATGTTTTCACAATCTACAATGGTGCTCAAGACACAGTTACATTTCTTGGAATCTTTGAACTTACCTGATATATCAAAGTTAACCAATGACCCCATTGCACACAACCCCTCTTGGCCTCGCATGCCCATGAAGCTCCCTTCAGAAATTCAAAAATTTGAAGGGAAGCCAGCGGAAGACCCCAAAAATCATGTAATGACCTTCTACTTGTGGTGTTTGTCGAACAATATCATTAATGATACTATTCGTCTAAGACTATTTTAGCTCACCTTAATTGAACCAGTCATGAAATGGTATGTGGAGCAACCTTCTGCTACACGTGGAACCTTTAGCACCCTTGCTGCTGCGTTCCTCACATATTTTCAGTTACCCATCCACCATGATATAGGAATGGAGTTACTAACACATTTTCGAAAGAAAATAGCCATCCATATCTCAGGCCATCTCCATGAATGGCACCGACGTAGAAGTTTGTGTAAGGCCAATATCGACGATCGAGTTCTACTGGACTTATTCCTAAAAACTCTCACTGAAAATATTTTGAAGGATGTGGAAACTCAAGTACCTACATCCGAAGAGGATTCCATTAGAAAATCCTAGCAACTCGAGCTCATATACACGCAGTCATGAGCTGATACACACACGTTAAGGAAAAAATAAAAAAACAAACAAAAGGGAAATCCTAGAAAGGGGGGAAACAACTAAAAACACCCTCTACAATCTTAGGTTAAGGGCAACTCAAACTAAAATCAAAACAAGGAGCCAAATAATTCCCAAGGGCAGAACAAGAGGGCCAATCTTCAGACAAACCACTCTTGTGTAATTTGTGGTGAGTATGGCCATTACACTCATCATTGTCTCAAACTCCTCGAGCTGAAGAGGCTTCAGGGTAACCGAGGACAAGGGGGGCCCACATAGCAAAAAATTGTAATGCAGGAGCTCTTCCCCCATGAAGGGGAGGTTACCACCCAACAACAACAAACAACCCCCGACGATTCTGGAAAAAAAAATAATGAAATCTATATGACTGGCAAAGAAAGGTTTTTTCAAAAATGGAATCTAAGTTATGATACCTTGTTAGACAATAGTTTGTTAGGGGCTAGAATGAGTGCACCAACAACGCCATTGAATATATCAAAAATGCCTATTGAGCCTTTATCAAAGATGGCTAAGGGACACACTAGGCGAGTAGGAAACCAGTCCAAAACAGCCCATAATAATAGCATTGTGGACAATTTATCCCAATCTCCCACTGCCATGTTAGCTTTGGAAGTCCTGCAATATTTCCCAAAGAAAAGGAAAGCCTTACTTTTCACATTAGCTCCCATCGACCCCGTCGATTCATGCCTAATGGCTTTTGATTTAGATAAATCCACCTCTAGGCTGCCTTCATTGGTCGCCTTCAAGATACCGGTGTTAGTCCAGAATATCACTATCCACCGTTATATCATTGACGAAGGTGCATCCACATGCATCATGTCAAAGAATGTCTGGCAAAAGTTAGGGTCTCCCAAATTAAAGGCATCATACATCACACTCATAGCATATGACGAGCACCCTTCTGCTCCCGTCAGTCTCTATCAAAATGTCTTGGTCTGCTTGGTCGGAAAGATGGTCCTTATAGAAATTGAGGCCTTGGATGCTCAACTAGATTAAAATATACTCAGGTGGAGTTATATATATGCCATTTTTGCCATATCATCCTTTGTCTTCTGAACCATGATGTTACCCCATGACGACCGCATCATTACTGCCAACCAATTGACATACCATGACAAGCGACCCCTAAGAAATTCTAACATCATTCTACCCTATGTAGACACATCTGCTGAGATTCTTACACAATACCAAGAATATGGTAGTGGCCAATTCAAACCATATTCTATCCTCAGATCATTCTTGGGAGATCCCCCTGTCATACTAGAATCATCCACTGATAACATAGGGGCTCCAGTGTGCATGATGTCTACATCAAGCACCGAAGCTATCCAGGAGGTAGAGATGAGCAATATCGACACCCATGCCTTTATCCTGATGGTCTCTCTATCCTACGCCATCTCCCAAACTCCTTTTCTATACCCTCCATCTAGTTTTTTGTCACAACAAGTCTTGGGAACAATAGTGTTTCCAAACATATCTTTTGCAATACCAATTTTGTACTTGGTCCCACCTACCATGACGAGTGTCACAGGAATCACCTCTACAACGTTAATTCCCCTCACTCCTGAGGAGGCCTCACCTATTAAGGAAATGACCGCAACCATACAAATTAAGGAAACCCCCGTCGCAAAACTAATTCTCGCGAAGAAAAAAACCCATAAAAGGGGAATAAGGTAGAAAACCCCATCATACAATGGGAATTACATACTTGCACAATATGTGACATAGTATTCAACCCTACCCATATCTTTTGAAGGTTAGATGAACTAAAACCACTCCTAAGCTTCTAAAGAAATATTGTAGCAACAAGTTCCTGTGAAAAGGAACTACCCACAAAAAATCAAGGCAAGGCATTGCGTACCAACCATGCATGTGCTATTTGTAGGAATTATGGGCATTACACCCATCATTTCCTAGAAATACTGTGATACAAGGATACATTACATGCCCTCGAACAGTCATATCAAGAGGATCCCTCCATGCAGTCAAGTGGAGAAGAACCTTGCATCATATTATACCTACAGGAAGCACGTAAGTCACCAGAATGTCTCTCATTCATATTCCCTCCACCTATCATATGTTTTTCACTCTGAGATGAACGTGACCATTTCATATACGACTGTGAAGCCCTGGATCTCATCCAAAGATGGTATCTGGTGGACCGAGTGTACTATTTTGGCCTCCAAGTAGACCAATTTTCATGTCTGATATGTTCTAGCAATCACCGATTAGAGAAGTTCCATTACATCGCTCAGTTTCGCTTAGTGCTAACTAGTTTACACACCGCCATATTTCCCCTCTCTCTAGAAGATGCCTCTCACATAGAATCCTTGGGTAGCTGGACAATGCAGGAGGATGTGACAAGTAGATCCATTCTCTTCCTGTCAGAAGAAAATCGGTCGGTTGGGGAACCCTTAATCACCGCCACCTTCCCTCCATGGAGAAGACCAACCTGTGCATTGTGTAACACATGAAACCATGTGGTTGCCACATTCCTAGACGTAGAAGTGATACGTCGTTGTTACCTGATCACGTAACCAACCGAACAGGACAAGAACACCCAAGAACGACGTTCTTTTCTAGTATGTCAAGGCAACCACATGATCAGTGGTGCACTTATATCCCTCGACTGTGCCCACAAATTGACATCATTCATTCATTACAAGCACACCATTGGGATATGATCAATCTAGAGCTTATAAAACCTAATGGATGGCATATTTCCCCTAGGCAGCCTATTGCATTTCCATACCAACATGTTGGGAGAGTTAAAAAGGCGCATCGATCTAGCATGACCCATGTCCATCCTAGGCTGGAATGTGAGCTATGTGATATAATCAACCACCATGCCAATCAGTGTAAATAACTAAAGCACCTCACGAACATCTTTCACATGGTCTCCTCCCTCCCTCTAAGAAATCTCTCTAACCAAGAGAAAATCATACAATGCTATTGACATATATGCTCACATTTTCACCATACTATGAAATATGAACACCTCCCCAAGCTTCATGTGGTAGAAGTAGCGTTAAGTCTACACTCCAAAAAATAATTAGACCTACCCAAACCAAAAACTCGGAAATGGCAGCAGAGGACTCTCTCCCCTATGTCTGATCCTTTCCAAGCGTCCACTTCAGGGATGAAGAGTAGTATTAGTTCCCACACAATATACTCAGTAGGCACAGTGGTACCATTCACCTTTTTCACTAGCCATAACCACAAAATAGAGGCATGCCCATTAATGGAGACATTTAGGCACCTTTGCACCAGGCACAACCTCCAAATCCTAGAAAGGGCTCAGCCTAATGAGGAACCTGGACTTTCTCCCGTGCAAGCTGCCACAATGGAAATTCCTCCCCCACGAAATTTCGATGACACAATACATAATATATGATTCATATCATCATGTATCAGAACCATGACTCAGGTTGTCTTCTCATCAATCATAGGTGTCAAGTCAGTTGCAACTACAAGAGTAGTTGTACCAAGGACGGTGCAAACCCAATCCATTTGCACCCTTTCAACCATGTCTGGTTCCACCACATGGACGATGGAATCCTTTTCATGTGCGTCAACCAGCTCCGTTAGGGCTGAACCTCTTCCTCACGGCCTTGCACATACTCAATCCATTTTAGGATCCTTATTCTACTCAGATGAGGGTATCTTTGAGGTCATGAAGGAGCCAAATTATCTGCGGGATGCGATGCATCATCGCTCCTATTTTCTTCCTAAAAAAATGTTCAGCCCTAGCAAGATAGGAAAACAAGAGATTTATGCAATCGAATCAAAATATTTCCTTCCATTAGGAAAAGTTGATTGGTTCAAAAATCCCATTCCAATTCTCGATGCATTTGAAGAAGGGAACATGTCAAACATTTTGCCTACCATCAAGGTGAATATCTCTCAAAATCCTAAAAAAGTCAAAGAAATTTCACTGGGGGCAGCATGTTCACCAGAAAATATAACCTCTTACACCCAGTTATTGTAAGAGTATTGAGATATCTTTGCATGGGACTAATCGTAAATTCCAAGGCTTAGTACCACTATTGTGGAGCACCATATTGACACCTGGTCTGACGCACCACTAGTACACTAGAAACAATGTTAGGTCCCTATATTACTAGTGCAGTCCCTTATTATGTTAGTGTAGACCACCTTATTATTATTCTTGTACTCCTCTAATCCCCATATTGTTAATATTGTGCCCTTGCATTATTATTGTTAGGTCGGCTAGGATTACATTGTTGCCCCATGGACTCCTATATATAGAAAGGAGGCTTTGTCATTTGTATCATCCAAGAATTTTTCATTCATGTAATGTATTAGACGTTTCCCCCTTGAAGTGACTTATTTATAAGGCATTGATATCTCTTTTCTTCTATTTTTGGAGCTGGTTTCACAACATTTGGTATCAGAGCTTTGGATTCTAGGGTTTCACTGCTCCAAACAGGTCATCGTGGAATTTTCGCTGTGACTTTGTTTCTACGAAGGTTTAGAAGCTGAAATTTTTAGAACGTGAATCTGAAATCCTGAGGAGCATCATCATAAAATTTCAAAGCTTGGTTCACAATATTTTTGGAGATATGTTCTGTGGAAGTTAGGGCTTTTTCAGGCTCCCGAATTTCATCACAAAGAGGTGATCATGGGAAAATATTCATAACTCTTTCTCTGAGAATCAGACTGGAATTCAATAAAAAATGGCTATAAATACATAGATTTTAGTTTCCTCTCTATAAATTTCAGAGTCAAAGGAGGAAACAGTGACACGTGGCAAGTTATACAAGTTTGCTCTACTGAACCAGCCCATAATTAGGTCATCATAGGATATTGGGCACAAATTTTCCTTCAAGAATCCAAATAAGGTCAGACCTATGGAATTCAAAAGATAATTCAGATGGCTAAATCAGTTCCAAATTTCATTTATTGAAGATCTGAAATCACAGAGATAATTCAATTTCAATATCAAGCTCCTCAAAAGAAAAAAAAAAGGTGCGTAATTTTTCCGAATTGCATAAGTCTTGTATAAAAAAGTAGTTTGAAGTTCCAAGGGCATATTGAAGAATTTTTATTAGTAATGCATTCTATAATGCCTCAAAAAAATAATTCCATACCCATTAAGCCCTCAGAAAGCTATAATATGGCGCATGAAGAGGAAGAATTGCAGTATGAGATATCAAAATTAGGGTACCAAGTGCAACAAATTTCGATCTTACGAAGAGAAACCAAAGATGACATAGATGGTTTAAAAGCAGAAATGGAGGCTAAGTTGGATTGTTTGAAGGATCAAATAAAATCTAGTATGGATGATAAAGTAGTGGAATGTCACATCAAGCATCAACAACAAGTCCTCCAACTCTCAAAGGATAACCTAACTTTGGTGCGAAATCAAATGAAACAACCAAAAGATCAACATCACGTTGAAAGAAGTTCTAAAGCAGTCATAGAAACAAGAAATCAAAAAGTACAATCAATTTCAAATTATCTCAGCAAGTGGAAGAAATTTTCTATAGAAGATTCCACATGGGAGGATGAGAATTTTATACAGAAGCATCAAGAAATAATCAAGTGTTGAGGACAACACTTGTTTGAAGGAGAGAGGCATGTTAGGTCCCTATATTACTAGTGTATTCCCTTATTATGTTAGTGTAGACCCCCTTTTTTTATCGTTGTAATCCTGTAACCCCCATATTGTTATTATTGTGCCCTTACATTATTATTGTTAGGTTGGCTAGGATTACATTTTGGCCCCACTAGGATTACATTGTGGCCCCATGGACTCCTATATATAGAAAGGAGGTTTTGTCATTTATATCATCCAAGAATTTTTCATTCATGTAATGTATTGGAGGTTGCCCCCTCGAAGTGGCTTATTTCTATGGCGTTGATATCTCTTTTCCTCTATTTTTGGAGCTGGTTTCACAACAAATAACACCAACTGGACCCATCCAAGGCAGAAGAAATTAATCAAAAAGTCGATAAGATTCACAAAGTCAGGTTCATCTACCCCATTGCTTAAACATCATGGGTTTCCAACCCTATTCTCGTCATGAAAGAACAGGGCAGCATACACATTTGTACCAATTTTTGTGATTTGAACAAATCTTGTCCAAAGGACAACTACCCTACCCTATTCAATGACCAAGTCATCCATTATTGTGTAGGACATGAAGCCCTATCCTTCATGGATGTTTTCTTTGGGTATAATCAAACTAAAATATGCCAAATCGGCTAGTACAAGACCGCGTTCGCCACCCCATGGGGCACATTCGCATACTAGGTGATGCCATTTGGCCTAAAAAATGCTCGAGCCACTTTCCAGAGGGCCATGAATTATATCTTTCATGACTTAGCATGCCTCATCCTCACCTACATGGATGACCTCACCATCCAATCAAAGAAGCGATCAGGTCATCTCAAGGATCCGGGACTGGTATTCCAACAATGCCGACAATACAACTTGCGCTTGAACACCCTCAAGTGAATCTTTTGCATCACAACAGTATGAATTCTAGGTTTTATTGTGTCCCAGCAAAGAATTAGAGTGGACCCCCCCCCAAGGTTCAAGCTATCAAAGCGGTACCTCCACCTCGAACCCTCAAGAAACTACAAAATTTACAGGGAAAGGAAAACTTTCTAAGACGTTTTGTCCCAAACTATGGCACTTGCACTCAAGAAATCCTGCATCTCCTTTGTCAGGACATCCCGTTCAAATGGGACGATGAAGCCCAACAATAATTTGAGGCGTTGAAAGATACATTATCTTTAGAACCATTGATCAGTCCCCCAAACTACAACAAGGACTACATCCTATATCTATCAGCATTTGAGACCACTTTGGCCAGAGTATTCATCCAGGAAGGCCCAGATGGGAAGGAACGCATAATCTATTACATTAGAAAAACCTTATTGGGCCCCACATTAAGATATGAGCCTAAAGAAAATACTGCCCTAGCATTAATACACGTAGTCCAAAAACTTTGCCACTACATTATCTTAAGGACTACAATAGTCATCATAGATATTAACTCCATCAAATACCTTTTCATGCGTCATTTAATGAAACATAAGTATGCCCGCTGGATAGTAATTTTGCAAGAATTTGACTTAAAATTTCACTCTCCCAAGAGCAGAAGGGCTTTAATCTTAGCCAATTTCATCACGAACCTCCCAAGTTATACCAAAGGATCACTAGTCAACGATTCACCACCGGACGAACATCTGTTCCTAGTAACAATCGATGACCCTTGGTATGAATATATTCTCCTATTTTTACGAACCCAAAATTTTAGACCCTAGCTCACCTGAAATGACCGTCGACGCATCCGCCAGAAGGTCTCCTGATACCTCTTCACGGGAGATGTCTTATACTGATGGGGCATCAACATCATCTTATGTCAATGCCTCACCCACGACTAAGCTGAGAAAGCCCTTAATGACTGCCACAGTGGAGCTTGTGGTGGCCACCTCTCAGGAATGGATACCGGCCAAAGATTCCTATGACCAGGATATTTTTGGCCCACGTTATCTCACTATTTCATTTCAGTAGTGAATAGGTGCGAGTGATGTCAATGCTTTGCTCATAAGGCAAGAACCCCTCCCGCTCCCCTACACCCCGTCATCATCGCTGGTCCCTTCTGTAAATGGGGGTTCGACTTCATGACTTGCAACCCGATGTCATCAGGAAATCACAAGTACATTGTTGTGGCCATTGATTTCTTCACCAAGTGGGCAGAATCCATTCCCACATATGACAACATTGCAGAAACTATTGCACGATTTCTGTTTAACCATGTCATTTTTTGATTGGGCGTACCAAAAGATTTAGTCTCCGACCATGGAAAAAAACTTCAAAAATGAAGCTTTATAGGATCTATCTCACCACCTCTGATTCACACATGAATTCATGTCACCATAATACCTCCAATCCAACGGACAGGTAGAAACTGTGAACAAACTACTCAAAACAATGTTACAGCACATGGTGAATAACCACAAAACAAACTGGCACCATATGCTTTTCTCCGCCCTGTGGACATACCATACGACAGTGAAAACATCAACGGGGTTCACACCCTTCCACTAAGTATATAGGGTCAAAGCCATAATTCCCATCGAACGCGATATCCCAAACTTACATGCCTCTATAGAACTCCACATGATGACACTCAACCTCTAGAGCAATGCTTAGTACAACCAGAGTTCGTCGAAGAAAGTCGACGACAGTCGCTCTAGCATAACGAGGCCCATAAAAAAGGGTTCAAAGCATCGTTCAATCACAACATCACCCCTTGATGATTTACTAAGGGGGAGTTAGTCCCCCACTATGATGTTTCAAAAGAAGCCCTAGGGTGAGGAGAATTCGAAACCTTGTGTAAAGGACCCTATATCATAAAACACCATCTCGTAAAGGGGGCATACATCTTGACAAAGCCCATCAGAACATTCCAGAGAAACCCCTTCAACGATCTTTACCTCAAGAAAATTTTCCCATAAGTTCCAAGAGGGCTCAACCCTAGAGTTAACGGTACATACCAAACTTTATTTTTTATCACAACCTTGTCACAAAAGCACTCTGGTGTCACAAATGAATATTCAATCCAACCATTACTTTGGATTTGTTGATGCAGCATCATGATGGTCTCAAAATTTAGCAGCATCCACCTGGGTTATCTACCACCCTGACCAATTTCCATTATTCACCAATGGAGTATGCATCAGATCAGTGACAAGAAATTAGGTAGAAGACGACATTGTCATTGGGATCATGTGCAGTGCCTTCAATCAAGGCATTCACCACTTGTGTATCTACCTTGATTCCCAGTTAGTGGTTTCATAGTTAAACCAAGAGTTTGAGGTATGGGATTCACATCTGTTTAGAAAATATTTGTGTGAAAAAAGATTAAGTTGTCAATTTGATCACATTACATTCACACATGTGCCAAGAGATTAAACCAGACAGCATATTGCATAGCTAACCACATCCAAAACTGAAATCCATCTCGAATAAATCATCATACGTAAAAACAAAAAACATAAAAAACATATATATCCATTAGAAATACACATCATCCATGAAAGGATATAAAAAATGGACACACCATATAGAGCCAAAAAAAATATGTCTCTCATATATATATATACCAGAAAATGTATATCTCTGTACAAAATAATGAGTCATGTATATGACCCATAGGTCAGCCAAAAATACTTATGCACATGTCATCAAAAATAAGGGAAGCATCCTCATAACGGGTGCTTTCCCTATGTACAAAATTCTTTAGGGCTGTGCCCCTGTAGGTAGGGCACCTCGACCCATGGTTTCTCCTGGTGCTAGTAATAGAGAAGATGTCAAAACTGAAGCTGCCATGTAGTGCAGATTCGTTCGATAGCCCCTCTCTCGATCCATCAGTGTCTCTAACCATACATTGTCTAAATCATCAACAAACCCATGGGTAGGCATACTTTGGGTCAACCATTCCACTTGGCCCGAAGCATATGCCAAATCAGTGGCTCGAGCCTCAGAGGCAGCCAAATTCTCTGCCATTTCTGCCATGCGGGCCTCCACTGCCTCGGTAGGAGCGATCACTGCAGCACACTTAGTAATAGTCAAACTGCTACTCTCTCCAGATGGGCTGGCCCTGTCACCGAGAAATCCACCTTGGGGCTGCACAAGACCTACTACCTACCCCCCAGCCAGGGGTGGAGCTCCTCGAACCCTCTGATTCAGTTGGTGTCCTACCAACCGAGCTGTAGGGTGCCCAACCTCGCCAATATTTGCAAGAGCTACAAAACTATGTCATTTTCATAATAATACACATATAAATCATAAATACTCAATAAATGTAGAATAAAACACAAATATCATACCTGTTGGTCCCAAAGAATATCCAGCAGGAAGACCCATATCTAGATCTACTCGGAAATCCATCCTAAAATATGGATAAGGAAGGAACATATGAGGTTTGGCCTCAAACCAAGCCTCTGTGGTTGTGTTCCAATGATGCCCCACCACACCTCCCCCACCGCGAGGCATCACTGGAGCCCATCTCCCCATGCGAGGGTCCCGATGACCCTCGACAGGAACATCCATCACAGGCTGCAGCAACACCAATCTCTTGAACATAGTGCTATAGAGTATGCTAGCATAGGTGAATATATTAGATCCATCACAGAACTTCACTAACTTAGCCACCATCCCTTTATAGAAATGACGGAAAAAATAAAAGAAGTGCTCGACACTCAGCCGATGCAGAACACCTATCTATAGCCATGATGCCTTGTGTAGCGATGATGACCTCATCAGTCTCAAAATCATTGCCATATCACATCACTCAGCCAAATTTGTCACTAAGGCTCTCAAAATGCACCACTCTCTGAGAGGCACCTCGCCATAATGAATATTTTAAAAACTCCGAAGATCGACCCTCCTAGGGCAAAGCGAATAGGGGAGTGCCTCACCCTAAGTTAGGAGACCTGTAACAAAACAAATATCCATCTCTAGATGGATAGCCAAGTCACATCCTTGCAGCACCATCATTATGTGCCGCCTATTCTAGCAGTGGACCAGGTACCACAATAACCAATACTGCGATGGTAGGAGGCCATTCTCAAGAAAATTGAGAAGACTCGATCGCGCCAACTACTGGAAAGGATTGGCATCTTGTCCCACAACCATGTGGAGGTCAGTCCAGTGTCTCTCCCTCCACAACATCCTGTAACCAAACAGACACAGATCAGTGACATCAAAACGCCAAAAAAAATTGAAAACTTTCCCAAAAAATTTCCAAAAATAACTTTGGCCTTTTAGCACACCTATTTCTCAAATAGGAGCATTAATAGTGCACCTGTATTTTAGATGGGCGTGGATTCCATGCATAGATAGCACTGACAGGTGTGGAATTTTCACACAAATTGTCAGCTTTGCGCGGAGATCACCCACGCAATCAAGGCAAAAAATTGCTAGGGTTCTGTACAAACCCAGTTTGCAAGGACACCTACCTAGCCACATTGAAAAAATTAAATGCAGTAAATTTTTAGGCCTACGTGACTTTAGTAGCACAAATCCCAGGTGCACAGGCTAACCACAATGGTAAGAAAATCTCAGCAACAGCCTCTGACCTCTCAAAATCTCAAACACTCAAATGTCACAAATGAGTTGAAATGAGCCATATTTTCCTATATGGTTCCCTTTTCAAATTTTTTGAAGGACCATAACAAGAGCTTAGAAGACCCAACGGAAGAAGCGAAAGGAACACAGTGATCAGCACCACATAACACCCAAAGAAGCCTCCACACATTCACACCTCCGAAAAAATAATTTTTTCAATTTCAACAGGTATGCCCTATCATATCCTTTGTTCATTCAGCCCATGTTTTCAATAATATTTGAATGAGAAATATTCTCTCACTTGGGTTATTTTGTTGTAGGTGTTGTACAACACAAAAAACTATCTATTTCCCCATGCACTGAAGGTTCCAGAGCAAGTATCATTCTACCCTTATCATGATAGAATCCCAGAGAAACTCTGCATATCTTGACATCATTTCTCCACATGTTCCAAACACCCGACCATGTTTATCATCTCCCCACCTTGCACATGGTAAACATCCTCATTGGTCGGTAGAGCCTCCCCCTCCATGGCACCCATCACTCGAAGTAGACCATGCATCAAAAAATATGATGCCATGTCTATACGATCTCAGTCCAGGAAGAACTTCATGCCCATTCATCCACCATGCATCAAGTAAAGTTATACTATATCAAAATAAAAACCCTTTTCCAGACTACCATTTATTCACAAGAAAATTGAATACACAGCACCGTGTCTCGTATTTGGCCTACCATCCCTTCATCAGCATAGCCTATCTGTGATATTTTCCATATGTTTCATTATCCCCACACTGAGACCAACTTATGCACCCCCCCTGGCACCCTAAGAAAAAACACCTTCCTCACACCATCGCTGAGAAATAATTTTCATGTTTTTGGGGCACCCGTTATGTGTTTTTTATAATCCAATCCCATTTTTTATTCTTTTGGCAAGTGTACAAATATTTCAAATGAAGAATATCCCCAACTCATCCTTCCATTTCTCTCCCATGGCAGCAGTCCCTAGTCACTATTGGTCGGACCATCACACCTTTCATGCAAATCCACCACGACATTCATAACCAACATATACCCACCCTTGAAGTCCTACCAACTCCAGGGGTTCCTTCATCAGAAATAGTTATGACTGTCACTAAACTGCTTTATTCATGCTCCAACCTTGGGCCACTGCACTCCCATCATCATGTTTCAGTGATCCATCTCCATCACTCCTATTTTAAAACTATCAAATCATACACCCCGGTCCCTTACATCAATAGCTCTCTCGTTTGGTTGAGGCTTCCTTTTTGTTGACTTCAACACCCATTCTTTGAAAATGAAGTGGTACCTTGGATGGTTCCTCACCCCAATAGGGGCATCCTCGGGTGGCACTATGGGAATCATAATTTCCCATAGATTTCATCGATCCTCCTGACATTAAACTACAACATAATATTTAATGTCAAGATGGTATCTTAATTTACAACCATTGCACCTTGCCTAGATTCGTCAAAGATCCATGCCATTATAAGCATCTCTTTCAGCAATAGTTACATGGGAATATCCCAGTCATAGACCCATGTGTACAATAAGAATTTATATTCCATACCAATATTTCACATGTGGGCAACGCATTTAACCTATTGTAAAAAAAAAAAATGCCCTTGAGGGTGTTAGAAATCTTCGTCATCAACCAAATCAGCAAATCACTACCATATCAGTGACACACACAAAACCTTTATTTGTCAGATAGATTTGTTTCGCTAGTCAAAGCATTATGAGCATGGGACATTTTTGCCTCATAGAAATTTTTTATTTATTGTATCATGCTATTTCTTGTAGGTTCCCAATAGAACATGGTAGCTATTTTACCCACTGTAAGGGGTTTCCAGCCTTGGGTTGTACATAGGTCTCTCTCTCTCTTGACACAGGTTACAAAGAACATAAACTATAATGTATTTCAGCTATATAGTTCTTCCTAGACCTCACATATTAGGGGGAAACTATTATCACTGAAAAATTCGACAAGAAAAATGACATTATTAAATTTCAATGGAGAAGGATTTACAGGGTTGAGAAACATTAAAGAATTTGAAAACTTTAAAAATCTCTAAGGTTAAGAGGAAAAATTTCAAATTGCGCACCAAAGACACATGAAAAATGTGCTTTGTGTGAATTTTTATTCGATAGATGCATTGGTTTGCATGGAATTCCCTAAAAAAGTCACACAATCCTAGGAGTGGCAGAAGTCACCATCTGGGACCACTTGAAACACTTCAGGAGAATATCCTTCACTTGAGGCCACCTAAGGACAACCACCTAGAGCCACCATGGGGACCTCAAGTGAGCACACAAAGGAATCAACCCCCACTCTTGGGTCGCTATCCACAGGTGTACCAAGAGAGGGAAGAAGGATTTGAATTTGCCTATAAATTGCCACCATGAGAAGAAAAAAATGAGAACACATTGTTATGCTGGCAAAATTTCCCATGAGAAAACTAATAGTGTGTGATCTAGAGCAGCAATAGAGTTATAGGATTTGGTTGTTGCCCACCCAACAACTTCAATCCCTCGGGAGAAGAGAGATGCCTTGCAGAAATAGATCAAGGGTAAAGCCCTCCTTGCATTGGGTCTTAGAACTCCATAGCTATAAGGATCCTTTGGCAAGTGTGTAACTTTCTACCTTTCTTACTAATAGTGATCAATATGTAATATTCTCAAATGGAAAAAGCAATAATATAGTGAAAAATGTTGGAATAGCAGTGTAAAACATCATATAAAAACATGAGGCAAATATGGAGCCTATATATTCATCATAGCAACAACAAATATGTATAATATAATGGGCCAAAAAGCACAGAACAAGATACAATAAGTCTCCAATGAAGAAAACCCTCAATAAGAGGTGTTGCTACTATATCAAAAATGTCGAAAGACTGATAAAATGCAGTTATAGAAGCACTGCTACAACGGATGAGTACACAAAAGATAATGTGTTGATATATGCCTCAAAAGATACAACAAATATAGATCTAGGCTCTATACAACCTCCAATGAAGAACCCAAGAGGGTTTTTAGAAATACACCAATATACAAGATATGAATCAAAGAACTAGGGATGAAGATTCAATGCAAACATAACAATATAAAGATGTGGCTGATATAATATGAAAAAGAATGTAGCCTCCTCCAATAGATCCTCTAGCTAAAAGGTTGATCCCTTCTCTAGAAAACCTCCTCCCCAAATGGTGTACTAAAACCACCCCTGTAACTCCTCCCTAAAATAACGCGGTCCAAGATAGAAAATGCATTGTAGGGGGAAATGATCAAGTGGCCTCATGTCAAATTCTGCAATAAGGCTCAAGGTCCTTCCTCACCAACCTCCTAATGGAAGGAAACCTTCCTCCACTAAAAAAAAGATAAGAAAGCACATGGATATAGTCTCCACTACTGCAACCTACAACTTAGCACATAATTAAACAGAAACTGCTCTGTGCCACAAGACTAAATCTTGGCCTAATGCCTGAATGTGGAAATTTAGTGCAAAGCTCTTCCTAGAGGCTTCTCAAGGAAAGAGGTGGTATTCCTGACTAGGAACACCCTGTGCTAAACAACACTGCAATCTTAGCTAAACAACTAAAGAAATATATATGTGTAAACATACCATATGTCAAAATATAATAAAATAAAAACATGAATCCATATGGTTTCCATCCTATTCCTTATATAAGTGATGAGTATCCTAACCTTAGGCCCCACTCATTTAAGAAACTACTTCCATTCAAAGAGTCTCCAACTAAAATTGCGATGTCCCATAATGAATGCCACTCCTGCATGACAACGTTGTTGATTTGGTAAAAGTTGACCCAATATTTGTGTTACAACCCCTTTTTCACACCTAAGGGTGCTCAATTAAGATGCTAAGATGTCCTCCTTTCACATGGGCATTGATTTTATTCATATTAAAGAGATTTATAGATCTCCATATCCTCTTATTCATTAAAAAAAATAGCAAAAGAAAAAATTAATATTCCAACTAGCTCATGGCTAATTGGGAATATTACAATCCTCCCCTCCCAAATGTTGTGTGTCCTCAAGCAACTGTAAAGGTGAGTGTTGAAACTCTTCTTCTCCACCATTGGTGACACCTACATGTGATAAGCTTCCCTCATAAGCCAAGTGTCTCCCAATCCATCCCTCTATGACATGCTCCTCCCAAGTTCTTATTAGATGCAAATGACTCATCCCACAAGGAAGCAAAAGTCCCAATGAATAAATCATGGTTTTCCAAATGTTCTCCCTGATAGTCTCTCTCCCAAAGGTCATGCTCAATCCTCCCCTCCTTCCTCCGTTCATTCCCATAATATGAATAAGTACATCATCAATGTATGGGATAAAAACCAAGTACATATAAACAACAATATGCAAAAATGGAGGTGGGTCATAGTCCCACATGTGGAACCAGTGCAGTATATCTCCTGATTGCATCAAATAATGATATGGTAAGTGGTTTCCCCACCACTTACTTGCTGACATTTTTTTATCACAAGTTTTGAAAACGTGAGAAATTTTGGTGCCTTTGGAGTGCACCCTGAATGATACAACATCTCCCTATATCCTCCTAGGGAGGATATAGGGAGTGGCCATGCTCAACAATGTTTATGGCCCAAAGTTGGCCATGAATTTTATATGGAAGAATGCTCATAATTGGAGAAATGGCCTGCATATATATGGTAAAGGAGTGAAAATAATCATCAATCAAAACATTATGCACATAAACATGTTCCTTACCATAATCTATGCTCATAAAAATGGAGTGGTTCATATATAGATCCCCTCTCATTCCTAAATATGAAAGAGGTGGTTGTAATAACTCCCCCAAAGAGTTATGTGTCTCCTCCATCTCCACATGATCCATGCATCTCATCAAATGTTGATATATCCACTCGTCAAAGCCTTCACAAGTGTATCCCTCCATGATTGTGTTGTAGGCTCTCATGGAATAAGTGTGGCTGAAGAGAAAGTCTTCATGTGTTGCTTGTAGCAACTTCTCCGTGAGCTTGGAAGCTCTAGACAAGAAGATCATACCATGATAGTAGACGACCTCATCTCTCATTGAATATACCTCCTCTTGTAGTTGGTCATCAAGTATCATGCAAGTAAAAATATCCTTTGAATAATCCACCAACATCTAGGATTTACAATATGGATCTATCCTCCAAAGTGACAACATTGATGATATATCATATAAAGAATATTTCATATGGTTGCACTCCTCTTTTACATCTCCCATTCCAAAGTCACATAATGGAAGGCTGCTACCCTCCCTCTGATGCTCCTTTATCAACACAAAATTTGAAATGAGAGTGGGTAATGATGACGTTGGGAGAATGTCTCCCTCCTCCTTGAGTCCACCCAAGACTTTCAGCACTGTACCATGACCTCCCAATGCCTCCAATCCTCCTGGATCTATGACTAGTGCACCATGATGAGAGACATTTCTCACCAACTCCTTATTATGTGGCCTCGTAGGTGGTTTTCCACAAAACAATAATGTCTCATCGGCCAAATTCATGTGCATGATAGATGGGACTGTTAGGTCCTTGCTTCCACTGCACCAATCCATCTATGTTTTATGTGTGGAAGTTGTATGTGATGGATATGTTTGCATTCCCTTATTCATCTGATTTTTTCCACTCTTTCTACCTACCCATTCCATCTGCAAAGTCTCCCAATCTGTGCTGACCTTCCCCAAAGTAATCAACCACTACATACCCAATATCACATTGGTGTCAGGTATGTCAACCACAAAGAATTGATCAGTCAATTTATATTTCCCCATGGTGACAGATAAAGATGGAACATAATGCATGCACTGCATAGTTATAGCTCCTGGGACCAAAACAAAAAATCCCTCAAAATCATCAGTGGGTATTGCCCTCCTCTACACTTGTTTGGCATCAATAAAATTGTGGGTAGCCCCACTATCAATAAAAAATGAAACCCTCTTATCTAATATGGAACCTCGAATGCTCAAGGTCAAGTACTTGGGTACTCCTCTCAATGATGCAAGTGCCCAACCAATTGGAAAAAATGACCCATCTCCACTTCTTGATGGTGGTGGATCATCTCCTACTATGCTAGCGTTGTGACCTCTTTATGGTTCTTCTTCTTCTTCCTCCTCATCATCTGAGAAGACCTCTATATAGTGTGCCTTTCCTACTGCACATCATTATTGGCATGTTAATCAAAGCTTCCTTATCCCCAATTCTCTTCGGACATCATCAGTAAGAGGTACTTTACTTTGGCTCTCTTTTGAGAAAGGAGCCTCCGCTTCTTTTCCCTTTGATGGAAAAGATGGATTTTGATGAAATGGTGCATTTGCTTTTGGCAAGGAATATTGTAGATCTCTATCCCTTTTAATGACATCTTGAAGGGTAGTGGGCTTGGTATACTTAACCAACCCATGAAGAGGTTTTGCTAACCCATCAATAAACATATAGACTATTATTGCTACAGATAAATCAGGAACCATAACATAAAGTTTTAGAAATTCATAAATGTAAGTTTATGGATTACCTAATTGTTTGAGCTTTGCTAACCCCATGAAAGGTGCCTTCGAGTCTCTCTGGTCAAACCTCTCCACCAAAATCCTTGTGAACACTGAATATGCAGTCACATTGGCATGACCCAATGTAGACAAGCCATGAAACCACCAATCATGTGCCTCACCCTGAAGGTGCAGCACTGGTATCTTGATGGCATCCATCTCTGGTACTTTCTTCAGCTAGAAGTAGATGTCAAGATTCTCTACCCATGATTTGGTAGTGCATTTAGATGACCCATCAAATTTGGGTAAGAAACATCTGCCCATAGTTCAGTGTGGATCATGATTCTGAATGAATCCCCCACCTTTTTTGTGATGTCAGGGTCTCCTATTGCCCTTGATTTGACAAAATTCTTGAAAAATCAAGTGATCCTTGAATCTCTGAGATTGAGACTCATACTTCATGAAATTTTTTTCAAGAGTTTCTTGTTCTTGAAACCCTTCATTTCCCACTGCTAAAAATGTAGGCATTGTAAAGCATTGGGAAACTTGCTGATGTTTCACTGGTTGATCACTGCAGTGATGAGAAATGTTGGATCCTTCACCATGCATAGATACTTTAGGGTATCCCTTGTATCTATCCATCCTCATCTCCTTTATTTCTCTAGCAATGTCTTGCATAGTTCGAGTAAGAATGTTTGGGTACTCGTTCTCCTCATCTTCTTTTGATAAAGGGGTTTTACCATTGTCTTCTTTATCATCTGTATAATAAAAATTATGGTTTATTCCTCTAAGATACCTCTTCTCTCTATCTGTGAGAGGATCTCCTTATTTCTATGACATATTGGATTTAATATGCACAGGCTGAGCCAAGATTATGCTCTAATACCACTGTAATATTCCCAAATGGGAAAAACAGGAATATAGTGCAAAATGCTGGAATGGCAGTGTAAAATATCATATAAAGACATGAGGCCAATATGGAGCCTATCTATTCATCATAACGATAGCAAATATGTATAATATAGTGGGCCACAAAGCATAGAACAAGATACAATAAGCCTCCAAAGAAGAAAACCCTCAAGAAGAGGTGTTGCTACTATATCAAAAATGCCTAAAGATTGTTGCAACGTAGTTATAGAAGCACTACTACAGAAGATGAGTACACAAAATATAATGGGCTAATATATGCCTCAAAAGATACAATAAATACATATCTATGCTCTATACAACCTCCAATGAAGAACCTAAGAGGGTTTTCAGAAATACACCAATATACAAGATATGAATCAAAGCCCTAGGGCTGAAGATTCACTGCAACCATAACGCTGGAAAGATGTGGCTGATCTGATATAACAAATAATTTAGCCTCCTCCAATAGATCCTCTAGATGAAAGGCCAATCCCTTCTCTAGAAAGCCTCCTCCCCAAGTGGTGTACTGAAACCACCCCTACAACTCCTCCCTAAAATAACGCAATCCAAGACAGAAACTGCACTGTAGGGGAAAATGATCAAGTGGCCTAATGAAAAATTCTACAATAAGGCTCAAGGACCTTCCTCGCCAGCCTCCTAATGCAAGGAAACCTTCCTCCACTGAAAAATATATCAGAAGTCACTCAGATGTAGTCTCCACTACAACAACCTGGAACTCAACACATATCTAAACAAAAACTGCGTTGTACCACCAGACTAAAACTTGTCCTGATGCCTAAAATGTGGAAATGTAGTGAAAATCTCTTCCTAGAGGCTTCTCAAAAAAAGAGGTGGGATTCACTACTAGGAACACCCTGTGCTAAACAACACTACAATCTTAACCAAACAACTGAATAAAGCTATATGTATAAACATAACACATATCAAAATATAATAAAACCAAAACATGAATCCATATGGCTTGCATCCTCTTCCTTATATAAGTGATGAGCTTCCTAACCCTATGCCCCACTCATTTAACACACTACTTCCATGCAAAGAGTTTCCAACTAAAACTACATTGTCCCATAATGAATGCCACTCCTCCATGACAACGTTGTTGACTTGGTCAAAGTTGACCCAATCTATGTGTTCTATCCCCTTTTCACACCTAAGGGTGCTCAACTAAGATGCCAAGATGTCCTCATTTCACATTGGCATTTATTTTATTCAGATTAAGAAGATTTGTGGATCTCCATATCCTCTTACTCATCAAACAATAAAGCAAAAGAAAAAATTAATATTCCAACTAGCTCATGGCTAATTGGGAATATTATACAATAAGAGGGGATTATTCCACCATTTGTATTATTGTCTCGTTTGACTCCTTGAAGCTTGTTTTTTGTTTCATTATATTTTTTTTTCTTCTCATTATTTAATTAATACTATCTTCCATAATTTAGTTTTTTTCCTATATTGGCATCTGTTCACTAACCTTCTAATCATATTTTATGCATGTGACCATAGCTTGTAGGTTGCAACCAGTCCTACCAAGCACCAGTGGTTTAGTACACTCATGCACCAAAAACACCACTACATCCCATGTGTATTTTCCTCTAGTTGATCTGGAAACCAATCCTATCCCATCACCAAAAAATAAAAAGCCCAAATTTAAGGGAGCTTCTCAATATCACAACAAGATGGTCGATTGTGATAACGCTTTAGTAGGTACATCTCATTTAGATGAAAATATCAATATGTATTTTCAAGAGAAATACATGGTTATAGTTCCTCATTTGTAATATCAAATCATCTAATTAATATATGAAAATAACTAATTGAGAGCCTCATTCCAGGAAAAGGATAAATATTAAGAGAAAAGGTCATCCAGTGCGAGGGTAAAACCCAGTCAAAGGACACTAAAATCATGATTAAATATTTGAATATAAAAGTCACCATTTCCTCATAATTAGAGGGATGCAATGTAGATAAATATTGAATATGTTTTTATCTACACATGTGAATTATTTCAGGTATGCCTTGTTTCAATATTTATTTTATATTTTTAAATAAAAGGTCGCTATAGAATCAAACATTTTGTAGAAGCCTCATTTTAGTATTATTATGAGTTTGTTTAATTTTAGTTCTATTTTCTGGTGGTTCTTTCACATGTAAAATATAGTTGTCTTTAAATTTACAACCCCATATATGCTCGATCACCATCTACATGCTCTTAGCTCCATATGGGAAATATTTTTTCTGCTTGTTTCATTTCAATTTGGTCATTTGACTAAAAAGGCCTAAAATTACAACAATTCTTCTTTTATTTTTGTAACTGATTATTAAGAATATATATATATATATTTTTATCTTAAAAGGCTAATTTCCTATGTATATATATATATATACCCCTCATTTTGATGAAAAAAGGGGGATCTAAAAGATAAATTTTTGGACAAGGAAATGTTGGTTAAATATTGACTGTGGAATACTTATAATACAAGTTCACTTATTTGATTGCACTCAGTCTAGTTCTTTCGTATTTTATGTTCCATGGTAATGTGAATTTCTTGTTCATTTTCTTATTTTTACTTTAAAGAGCTAGAAGATACTTTTTTCTTGTTTACATTTTATATCTTAAGAAAACAACTATTTGTTGGACACCTAATTCGCTAAGTGTTAAGGTGTGGGACATGGATAGTCAAAGGAAGTTCAAGAGACCTTGGAATGTGGAATCTAAGGGTCACCTAATTTACTATAAATGTATATCATTGTGAATAATAAATAAAATCGTGCTTATCTTTCCTATTTTCTATCTATTCCAGTACTGTGCTTGACATGGTATCAGAGCCACGATGTGTCTCCTTCCCTGACCACTAAATTTGTTCTCTTATTTGGCTCCTTGTGAATGATGTTTTGTTGAGTTTTTCCTCTAGTGCTTCTGTGGCCCTAAGAAACTATTCTCTGCCACTACCTACCTATTTTCATTGTTACAAATTTAATTTCAATTCCCCACAGGTCTTGCAGCCTCTCATGTTGTTTATGCCTTTCTCCTAATTAAAAATACCACCTTATAGAGCATTTTACTAAGTCTTCAAAGAGGAATATCTTCTAACTATAAGAACCGTGTTTTACTTGAGCGTTTTACAATTGTAGAGAGAAACATTGTCAATTTATGTGAGCATTGAATCTTCACCAATGTAAGATGCGTGAGATGTGGTGAACCTTATGTGGGATTTCTTTTGTGCATTCATTTATGGATATATGACCATAAAACCATGGCTCATGTTACTGCTATTGAACAATATCTCTGCATTCAAAGTCTGGGATGTGCTTGTGGCATATGTGTTATTAACATCAATGCCTTCAATAGGAAAAAAACCCTCAGATGACAAAGTGCGCCGCTTAGGCTCATGCATAGATGGAAGCTGTAGTGGAGCATAACCCATTTCTATCTACCCTACCTACAATTATTTCCACTTGAAGATACAGGAACAATGGTGGTATTTGTATGCACGAATAAATCACAAAAGCCTTCAGTCCATTCTCCATTACATATTTATCCTCCTTTTCAGTTGCACGTATATGTGGAATAATGTCAGAAGTGGTCACTAAATATTTTTTTCTCTTTAAGAGGGATCTTTCAAAAACAAAAAAAATACATGTAAGCATCTTACATTAGGAATTGCTTCCTCAATTACACTATTTTCTTCCTCCAATACTCTGCCCCTACCACCTCCCTCTCGTCGGCCCCTTCCAATTCCACCTACCCATCCACATTCTATTAGCTCCACCTCCTACCCATATAATCCCATGCCATGCCTCAAATTATTTCGTTTTTCCACTAAACAGTCGCACCAAATTCCCATATATTTCTAGTCACACGGGGTTGGTGCGTCATGCTCTCCTTCATTTTCCTCTTAGAAGCAGCCACATTTTTGGCCCTCTCATCCTCTAAATCACCGTTGAAGCCGTCATCACATCAAAAGAAGACTTTGGATCCCCTGGCCTCATAGAACCACTGCAAAAAAATAAAAAATAAAATCTCATAAGTCCACCTCTTGCATGCCCCATCGATCAAGAGTTGGAGCCATTGTTGCAATGTCTCTTGATTTAATGAACAGTTGCTATAACCTTTTATGCTTCCCCATTAACTATACTAGACATAATGTAGGATCCTTCATTAATTGTGATTACATCGTCGAAGGAAATCCAAATCCATTTTTCACTTGGGAACATCATTCTAGGTGGCAAAGACAGTGACCAACAACTCTCTCTCAACAATCTCCACTAGTTCAGTGTAATAGGAGTGTAGCAAAGAATTAAGCGTCAAATTGGAGCAAATAACTACGTGAGAAATTGAAGAATTTGATAGTAACCCACCCTTCTGCAATGCTGCGGTGTTGGAGGCTGCAATGAACAAAACTAGAAACATAATAGAGATGTGTATGGTAAGTTGAACCACGCTTTCAATGGTGCATAAATCCTGGAAGTCATGGTATGTTTTTTGTATGATGGTGAATTATGGTTCATTGTCTAGTATATAAGCTGGTTACAACTATGATGCATTGATAATTAAAGCTTCATGTTATCAATTAAAATTAAAACTTTGCATTGATGAATTTGAATTGTTTTTCTGCTACAAGTACGCCTGTTTAAATCTAGATATTTGCAAATAAACTAAAGGAGGAATTTCTCATTCTATCCTGATGAAATTTTTGATGGTTTCATTCTCATGATCTAGATATGTGATCATGTTGTTTCTTCTCTACAAGTTCATATTCGTGATAAATTTGGTACTACGGAAACAATTCATGGATTATTAGAGTTGTTAACCACTCTAATCTTATCTACTGGTGGAGATATAATTAAAATCACCAAGGAAACCTTGTCAAATATTTAGTTTTGTCTACAAAATGTGTAAAAAAACATCAATTTATTGAATATTGAATCTCTGCTACAACAAGAGGAGTTACAAAAGTATAGCCATCATTCTAAAATTTTCTTTGTTCAAGAAAATACTCTCTTTACTGAGACAAGATCCCATAAACTGCCAAAAACTAATCACATCAGCAAGGTTAAGGTTGATTCATTGAAAATTTCAAGAGTAGATTTGCATGCCAATGTAAATGATCAAGTTCCACCTCCCAAGCCCATCATCAAACCTTGGGAAAAACTTGTCCATAATAAGAAAAAAACTGATCTTGGATATGACAAGGATATGTCATTTCATATTCCAGACTACTCCAAGCCCATCAAATTTGACAGTGCCAGATTTCTTCATGATAGATCACCTTCATTTGTTTCAAATTCTGCTCCTCTTCCACAATAGATTGTGAAATTCCAAAACCGTGAACAAGTTGGCCATACGAAATATCATTATTTTGATCTTCACCCATGAAATCATTGTGGTCAGCACACTCACTCGTCACATAGATGCTTCAAAAACAAGCCTCTGACAAGAAAAAAGATTTATCTTGGATGGATTTCTTCTTGGTAATGGGCATCAAAAACCATGAAGATGTTTCATTCATATGTCATATCTTGTTCTATAGTATTAAACTTTCTTGTAGTTGAGTTTTCACCATCATCTCACCTTATATTTGACAGGGGGGTAAATTATCGTCATCTACAAGCTTCAAAGCCACATAAACCAAGCCTAAGCCACAACTTTCCATTCTAGATTCATATTTGTAGCCAGAGACACAAATTCCCATGAGAATTCCTTTGGTTGGTGGTGAGCCTTAAACCATCTATGTAAGGTTTATAATCTTCCTCTTCAAAGAATTCAGGACACTTCCTCTAGCAGAAGTCTTAACTTCCTATCAATTTTGGTAGATTTCTAGGAAATGGATTAAGCATTTTAGAGTTCGTGGTTATCTTTAAACCATTGCAGGTTGTATACCTCCCTTCTTCTAGGTTGAAGGCATCCCTCTTCAAAACAATAAGAGCACTTTCTCTAGCAGAAGAACTCAACTTCTTGTGAGATTTGGAAGAGATCCAAGAACGCCACTAAGCATTCTAGTGTTGGTCATAATCCTTAAACCACCTCCTTATACCAAAATTTTAGAGAGCTCATTCAACCTTGTGATACCATGCATACTTTGAAAATTTTTATTATGAATCTATTCTTGGAATCATACATACCCCTTCGGATTAAGGCGAGGAATGTTGGACACCTAATCTGCTAAGGGGTAAGGTGTGGGAAATGGATAGTCAAAGGAAGTCCAAGAGACCTTGGAACGTGGAATCCAAGGGTCACTTAATGTAATATAAGTGTATATCCTTGTGAATAATAAATCAACTCATGCTTATCTTTCCTATTTTATATCTATTCCAGTCTTGTGTTTAACAATCCTTATCACATTTCTTCGTTGATAATGCATTATTTTTATTTTTAATTGTTACATTTGATTGATATTATTCTTCAGTGACCTATGTCTTAAGAAGTGATATCGATCAATACATTAATTCAATTTGAAATTATGTGAGTGTTTTCCAGATATTCAAGGTGACATAAAATGTCATTGTTTGTTTACTTTAGCTACCAATTTTATTTATTATTTTCATAAAGCCAATGATTAAAGTATATGACTTTAAAATATATCCTTTGCAGTTTTCCCTTTTATCAGTCTTGTCCAAGTAATAATTAAAATTACATATTAGTTAGCATTTGCATTAAATTATTCTTAATGTAAAATACGAAAGTAAACATAGTTGATCTATGTTTGTTTTCGACAATGGAGAAAATATGAATTTACAACTAGGTATGTTATTATTTACATTGAGAATTAGTTTTTATTTAATTTATAGTTTCATTTAGGAACATAATTTTATTTTTTTCTTAAACCTTGTTTGCAAAGTTTATCGATGGTGTGTATTTCCTTTGATACAGTTACACTATGTTTTGGCATACATTATTTGTTGGAACATAATCTTGTACATTTTGTACCATAACTTGATTATGTAGAAATAATTATTATATAATGTTTATGAATTATAATTTCTAAAAGAAATATATAAATTATAATTACTTAGAATATCATATTTCATTAATAGTGAAACATTCGACCTTCTGCTTTCTTACTCATATAATATTTAGACTGATTGATTTCCATCATTTCATTATTTTAGCTAAATTCATAATTTAATTTTAGTTTATTTTAACCATAATTTAGTGTAAAATTAATCTAGATTAGTATATGATAATCATAGATTATATTAGGATTAGTTTTCCCTAGAATCACTTCTTCGTAAGAGGAAATTATACAAGGAAAACATAGCATATAAAACCATTGGGAGTGACTAATCCAAATGACTTGGGCTATTAAAAAGCCTTGATCCGGGTAACTTACCCCTTCTTTATTTAGGTGTACAATGTGCACATCAACATGGGCTAATGGAAAAAATACTAAATTTATGTATGCACATGTTTTAGCTACTACAACCACCTACAATATGTTTCCTACGATTTGATTCTAGAGCCTACCTTATGTCTATAACAACTTATCTTTCACAATCATCAAGTGTTCCTCTATCTTTTCTAGTTTTTTAATCACTTACTATTTCATGCAACACTTGTGTGATATCTCAACTAAGTCTTTTTTCCAACAGTTACATAAATTTTGAGGACAATATAGTTCCCTCCAAACGCAAGTGAACTCTTGTCTTGGTCTTACACAGATTGCTTGTCTTGCCTCTAGGAACAATGAAATACTCTAACACTAGAGACTATGCAGCTCCTAATGGAATAAAACTATGCAATATTGTGAGACACATAGTCATTGGGAAAGTAAACTACACAATCCACCCTTGAGAGTGAGAACAACACAATCCACTGAGCCAGTGAACTACGCAATCCCTTGTCACTAGGGATTGCATAATCCTTTCTACTAGTCGACTGTAAAAAATCCCAGAACAATTTAATTTCCCATTCCTAGAAAATAGGTATTTCACTTTCTTCTTTGACAAACTGACACAAGTTTCTATTTTTTATCTATGGACATGTGTCGCTTTCTCCTTGATTTTAGGAATGCATGTCGAAAACTGTAACCACTAAACCCACGGGGATAAATATATATAATGGATTCTTGTACATATCATTGGAAAAACCTAATTTGGATTTCTAACCATCCCCATGAGTTCAAGGAGATTCATATTTGGATTGCAGTGATTTTCTGCGTAAGTTTCTAAAATGTCATATTTTATAACTTTCTCCATTGCTATTGTCAATTTTCTTTTTTTAAGTGCCACATTTCCAATTTCTTCTTATAGTTACTAGTTTCTTCTCTATTACTACCTTGTACAAGTGTTTTTTTTATTTTTTCATTTTGTTTTCACAAGTCTCGCATCCCTCTCCAGTCAGTTTTTCCTACCAATAATTACCACTACTGGGTATTTTTATGTATGCACATTGTTTCCTTTAAATGATCTTTACTAGTTGATAATGGTGCTTTATCTAAATCATTGAAAGGATGATATATACTTGTATTTTCCTCATCCCCATATCTGAACCTTTCCCTTTTCCTATGCTGAACTGCTGCATCCTTAAGGTTTGGTGGCTTCTCCCACTGCTCATTGCAAAATAACAAGAATAAATCCTCCTTCTTTCCAGCAACAACTACACAATGCGTAGTCACTGTCATCCTCTATCAATGCATTATATAATCCAAGCCATAAATGGTTTAGCGTGACCACTGAGACTACACAATGTGTAATATCCTTCCTCCTCTACTACCTGAGACTCCACATTGTGTAGTCCCAAACCTCAACCCATCCCTCTATCGGTTGATATTACACAATCCCATAACTCACTATGCATTTTGTAATCCTGAAGCTTATAATTCTCCCTTCCATCCCAAAATTGCATAATATCTCTCCTCAGTTAGTGTGTCACTACTTTTGTATTGTCTTTTGCACTAATCTCTTTAGAGCTAACTTTCTACTACCATGAATGCATCTCTTGTCACAGGTACAATATGTCTTGAGCATACTTATATTTCATTAGTAGATAACATCATGCCTCCCAAGATATTAGCATTAAAGGAAGATACAAAGAGAAATACTCAAGATGTTTTTGAAAGTCCTTCAATATTAATTCCCAAAATTTATGAAACATAATTATAAATTAAGAAGGAATCTTATATCAAATGGCATACTATCAAGGATGCATTGACTGCAATATAATTCAAAGTAGATATAGATGATATACAAGTATACATCAACATCAAATGGTCAATGTTTCACAAGGTCGCTTTCATATTCCCAATATTTCCATGTGTAGATGTCATCAAATGGATTCTATAAGGTGTATATACCAAGAGCACATCTTCAAATAGTGCTAGTAGGAAGCGAATTTCCTCCTACCAAGCACATGAAATCCACTTGATCTACCAATTTCTTAAGCTTGGTAAATATATGGGCTCTCACTTATATGCTAAAATAGGATATCTCAATACTAAGGAGTGGTAAATATGTGGGTAAAGTAATCGCTAAAGTTTTGGTAGAGAAAAAAAAATACTTACAAGAAAAAATTACTCAGAAAGATGTTTCAATACTTGATAGTATTGTGCCACCTATTTTATGGGTAGAAGAATACTGAATCCTTCCCAAGAGGATAGGTTTACATGTTGTATCATATTTTCTCACAAGAAAAGATATTCATGTGGTCTGATCTTGTGTCTCATCAACTAAAGATTAAATTGAACAAGGAGAAAAATAAACCAAAAGTAAGGAAATAAAAATTTTACATGGCTTCCTACATGTTGGAAAATATATGTGCTCACAATACTTTCCTTGGCATGGAGTGGAAATGGACACCCATTGATCCTCCTATCCATATTTATTGCAAGTTGTTAGCATAATGCAACTATAGTGAGGTCTTTGAAATACTGACTAATCACTTCTTTAGAGTCTTGTACTAAATGATCTTTGAGGAATATCCCCCTTAAATGGCTGGTGAGGAAATTAGTTGAGTATCAAAAGTTGTTGATTGGTTTGTCTCACTACATGGTACTTACCTCATAGTATTTAAATTCCAGAAACCCTCTCATCTTATTCTGAGCTATGCCACTGGAAAAGTAGTCATGAAATAGTTTAAATATCATCTTGGAAAAAAATTAGCTATAGCACTACAAATAAAGAAGAAGGCACCATGGCTCATTCTCCCATTTTAGGTGGGATATTTCGAGATCAAGAACTTGAAGGTCACATATGCTGAAGAAGAATATTTGGAAAACTTTAGGTTCGATAAAATAGATTATCATCAGTGTGAACCCAGAGGTGTTTGAAAGAAAAATTGTGCCAAGTTACACTTTTTTTGGCCATATAGTACTTTTTCCAGGCCTTAGGGAGAAGAGATGAATAATTGTTATAATTCCTCTCAACCACATTCACAAGGCAACCGAGAAATACCTTCCAATACAATTTTAGAGAAAAGTGTTACCTAAGAAGTAACACAGTCTGAAGAACGCACTACAGTGAGTGCTGAGTATAAGGGTAAGGTTTTCCACAACCTAGTTGAGGAGCAAAGCTAGAAGTTCGAAGAATATCTAGCCATTCTAAAAGAGGCTTTGGTAGTAAAAAGGAAAAGGAAGGAGCGGAGAGAAGAGAGTAAATAAGAGGAAAAACTAAAACAAAAGGAAGAGAAGGGAAGGATGGAACAAGGGGAACTAAAGGAATGAGAATAACTAATAATGAAGGAGGAACAAGATTTCATATTAAAGCAGGCAGAAGGAGAAAGGAAGAAACAACTTGAAGAATAATAAATTAATAAAACACAAGATCAAGAGCTTGTTCAAGAGATAGAGGAGTAGATAGTAACCCAATACATGTAAACAGAACAAGGGAAACATAACCAAGATGTTGACCTCATTCTCAACATATAATAGATCATCAGTCGACTTCTTCCTACCCATATAGATGGTTAAACCCCAAGTGGTGAAGATGAAATCTGTAGTGTACCTAGAGAGGATAATATAGGGTACAAAGGGAGGTACCCAAGGGAATAATATGATATAATAATATAAGAATGATAAATAAATGGGCCATAGTTAATAAATAAAGTGTTTAATCCACATTATGTAAGGGACCACATGTAGCTAGGGAATAAAGTGATATGCCCATTGTATTGGATGTATGGTATTCAGAGACCCATGGTATTGCATGTATGAAACCTATATAGAGGCTAGAGACTCTCCATTGAGAGATGTCAAGGATTATTGTATGGGAAAGCATATGGCTTGTGGAGTGATCTCCTTCCTTAAGGAGTGAATGTATGGTGTTGCCCTACCTTAAGGGTTTTGATATTAATGAAGATCTGAAGTTTTATCTTCAATGGTGTTATTTCTTGGGCATATTTTCCATTTCTATACATTTTCTTGTTAGATCTACTACAAAATCACTTCCCTAGATGATGACCTCATCATTGATATTTCTAGCCTAACCTTTAATAAGCTCCATAAAATAATTGTACAAGAAATGAAAAAACACTTCCCTAATGATCTAGCACATCCTATCTTCATGCATACAGATAGGGTGATCATTACCAATAGTAGAAGGAATCATCATACCATTGTTTCCATCAACCGAGCCTTTGCGGGAGCCTCAAACAAAAATACAAATTTCCTAATGGAAAAAACAAGCAAACGGTAAATGATTCAAACGCTACTAGGAAACAATTAGAACAACTAAAATAAGAGAATTAGAAGTTTCCTTCAACACATGGTTACTTGAAAGAGATTTGGGAAGTTATATATGGCATGATCCATGCATTGGGAGACACTATGAGGCATATTTAAGAGGAGTTGGTCACTTGCATAAAGTTGTAGTTCCATTACATTATATGCAAAATAAGTCACAGGAAAATGTAAAAACTCTAAAATTTATTCATGTAGCCATTACCATGATCCATGAGTGTGGAACTATGTAAAGGAGCGCAGCAACATAATTGGTCAAGAAGATAAGGAACTTGAATAAGAGTTGGCAAAGGATAAGTTTAGAATGCTTATACAAAGAAACAAACAACTCGTCACTTGTTTACCAACATTTTAGCTGTTTATACACAATTATACAACAACATGGAATCCTTGGTTCTAGCACACAATATCTCCTAAGTAGGGACATTTTCAAAGACAAAGGGAGGGAACAATATTAGTATGATATCGAGGAATACTTAAACTCGGTGAAGCAGATCACTACACAAAACACTTGGAGGTTAATAGACAAAGCATGCAAAAGAGTATTGGTGTTGCTCCTAAGATTAATATGAATTTTTTCTTATTACAGAAATAATTGTAAACTAGTTCCAAAACATATACCCATATGATTTGAATACAAGAAAACTAGTTTTACTATGCTAGTCCCCTCATCAGTTAAATATAAATGTGTTTAGGATCGTATCAAGTTAGCCAATTGTGAAGGGATTTATGTGTCAAGTTTTTAAGTGTCTCGATGAGAAATTTATGACTTAATTAGTGTTTAAAAACTCATGTACAAAAAATAAAATGCATATAAATAACACACAACATACACATTACACAATAGTTGATAACAAAGTTCACCCCTCCTAGGCTACATCTCCATGGACCTTCTTCGTAGCTAGGCCCTCTTAGGATTAATGGTCATATGTATAACTACATTCACCTATAGTGCTCCAATGTCTTTGCAACCTGATCCATTGGATTCAAAAGACCCAAAAACCTCAAAATATACTATCCAATCTCTGAAAATTGTTTGCAGAAGATCTAGGAATGACCTCCTCTCTTGGTGGCCCTAGACTTCTTTAATCTTCAAAGTTGCAAAAACACTTTGAGAAGTGCTCCAAGATATTTGAAACCTATTCCATTGTGTCTAGGGCATCCAAAAAAAATCTAAGAATTACTCTTCTTGAGCCAAAATTGGTTGAAAATAGCAAAAGTTATGCTTCATTCAATTTTCCCTAGGAATCTCCATAAAAATAGAGAAACTCTAGTTAAGGCCACAAAATCTGGAAGTGGTGCAGAATTTTGTGACTCCGCCAAACATGACGCCAAATTAATTTCTATATAATTAAACATAACTGCAAGTTTAATTAGGGATAACCATGGTTTAACCGTGCATAAGCGTGTTTTACAAAAATCTGATTTAAAATAGGATTAGCACTTAATCATGGATTAAGGATTATCTAAGTCCATATTTAAACTTAATCTATGCCATTTGTATCAAGCCCCTCCTCTGGTTTTTGGGCATGGTCCATCGACCAAGGGCTGGCCCTTTAAACTCCCACTACAATCCAATACAAGATTCATAAGCCACACATCTTTTATGGAAAGGACCAATGATGTAGTGCAATGGTAAGATGTTTGTGTTGTATGGGGGAGGTCACGAGTTCGACCCTGACCTCTACCCAAAAATTTTTCCACCAAAAATAATTCAAATTTTCTGCTCAAATTTAAATTCAAATTTCCTGCAGTGACTTAAATTCAAATTTGGCCTTGGATGGGGGGTGGGACACGTAGTAGCCTCTGGGCTAGCCATCTGTCAGCCTCCCATTGGTTCATCTAAAACCACTAAAATTGTGCCATATGCCCAAAAATTCAAGCCATTCAGAATTCGACACTTGGCATCCCGTTATTGGGCAAAATTGGAGAAATATTCCCAAATTTTTACCTTTGACCCCATTTGACAATTTATTTTTTGAAAATTTGCATGTTTGACACAACGATCAGTAGTTTATAAATTTCACACACAGAATCTATTTTGAGTGAAATGAATTGCGCTATATTCCTAGCAATAGAATGGATCCAGTCATTATGGTTTGGTGTGATTATGAGAACTTAAAATTTTGGCAATTTTTTTCCCCCAATCTAGATTCTGATCACTTCTTCCCAATGTAGGATTTTCTATTTCACAACTTCTATGATCTTGATTCTACCTGGAAAAATGTCCATGACAAACTCTTGGGTTCACTGATAAGCTTTTCCTTGCAAATGTCTTGGTGCTTCAACCAACGTCCTCATTTTCCTACTAACCTAGTCCAACACTTGTTGGCTGCTTGTTGACTGATAAAAAACTTTGTTGTACCAAAGAAATCTCTCAGTGCTTGGAAAACTAAATGATGGCCTTCCCACTTAGAATCATGTTCCTCCTTTGCACAAACATTCATTTGATGCAAGCTTCTCCTTGGAAACCAATTTTCCAAGTTAAGCCCACATGGGTGAACTAGAGAAATCAGTTCCAACATCAGTAATAAGAATAAATGAAATGACCATTCTTTTACCTCCACGGTTCCAAATTCCACATCTGGAAGAATGAATTTTCCACCTCTTTCTCTTCTTGGTGTCAACACATAAAATGGTCTACAGTTGCTAAAACATTTTGGCTACAATATTTTTATCATTTTTTCCCTCTTTCGATAATCCTCCAGTATTGACATGCTGCTCATGCCATGATTTGACAATTAAGGCTAATCAGGAGCCTCTCTCTCAAGAGTGGGCCTTCCCAAAATCTTGCAACATCTTGTCACAAACAAAACCATCAAATTGAAAACACATCATGTAACAAACATAACTCAATGACGTATCCTTTTTATCATTCAAAGAAACAAATTTCACATCACGTGAACATCACCATGTACTCTTACATATTGGTGTACAAAACATCGACCAAACACAAGTTGACAATACATGCCTCTTCAAACAATTGACTCTCAAGTCAAGCATAAGAATGTGTAACAATTTGACGATTCTTTTTCCAAAAAAAAAAAAAAAAATCACATCTCATGAAACATTTTGTCAAAATATGCCTTTCATAGTTGGAGACAAAATCAACTCTTCCAATTTGATATGACATGCATGTAAAAATCAATCGACCAACACAAGTCAACATTCATGCATGTGCAAAAGATTAACCCTCTCAAGTTGACAACATACTTGTTAAACAAAGAAATCAATCCCACACAAGCCAATCACTCATGCATGTTCATACATAAAAAATATCATGCTTGTATAAATGATTCAACTCTCTCACAGGTAAAATCATAAGTACAACAAACCCATTCATATGTACATGTAATTAAAGAGTTGAAATGAACAAATTTCGTTGCAATAATAGTGAGTCAACATACTCCACTTTCAAACACCTTCTTGGTGTAAACATGTAATATGCATTCAATTGGAAATGAAATTCATCAACATCAAAAGACATGAAAGGCCTTAATTGGATAATAAATCTAACCATCTCTTACCAAAACATGTCAATGGTTCTTCTTTAAGTTGTACTTCATCATGTGAATCATCCTAATCCACGCTGATTATGGAATCCTCCTCTCCATTCCTGTCAAGATATCTTTCCACCTTCAAATGTCGCGGATGACTTGTTGTATGTAAAGTCAAAAACTTGTATACAAGATGACCTTGATTATGGAAACAAGTGAAAAACAATTGCATCTTCTTTTTAACATGGTTTGCCTTGTCTAATGGACCTTTGGATTTATGCCTCCTTTTTTTAGAAACTTTCTTTTGCAGGGCTATCTTCTTCCAACATCTTGAAACATTATGGTTATTCAAACCGCAAAAGGAACATGCAAAGTTTCTCCAACCCTTATGTGAATATTTACCATGTTTATCATAATCAAAAGAAACTTGATTAAAGGAATATTTATACCTTGAATATTCACCTTTGTCACCTTCTTGAGGATATGAATTTGATGAGGTAGTGGCTCTCTTCGGAATACCAACAATGCATTCAATGAATTTAGAGCTTTCAACATCCTCTTATTTTACATTCTCATTAGTTGCATGCTTATGAGCACCTTCTTGCAAATTGGGTGTAAAATTTTTGCATTCCTCATGAACATAATCTTCACAAGCTTGAGGTAATGAACATGAAACGAAAGTCCTTCTTGGAACACCTTCATGGCCTTGGAGCATTCTCTATCATGTTGTCCATAACCAAGACCATAATACTTAGGCCTTTTCTCAACAACAATTGGCTCAATAGTGCCTTGTGCATGTTTTCCCAATACTTTACCTTCATAGCCCATTTTCATCAATAATTTGGACCATATTCCTCTAGTGTTTCATTCAAAATCACCTACACATTCATATTGACAGTAAATAGAAGATAAAATTGAATTGCATACCTCTTTTTCATGCACATACTTGGCTAAATTTTCTTTGGCATCATGGAGTTGAGTCTCCATCTCATGCATCCTTACTAAGTTTTCACTTGCAATATGGAGCTAGGTCTCCATCTCATGCATATTTTCAATAAGATTTGCTTCTCCTCCTTCATGTAAATCAAGTACTCTTGAGGTATAATTCTATCCCTATTATCTTCATACATCTCTTGCACCATATCATTCATGATGTAGAGTTTCTACAACATCTGTTTATCAAAGAGTTTTGCTAAGGAAGATTGAATAGAAAAAATGCTTAATGAATTTTTCAACACACTTGTAATGCATACAAAGCTTCTTTGTTGTGATTTGAGATCTGAGCTCTCAATCTTGACCTTCTCCTTCACACATAAAATTTCACACAGTTAAATTATCCTTGCAAAAATTCCAAACCAATAGCTATTTCTTGTAGCTAACCTTTGATAAAATGAGCTAAAATTTTTCTCTGATACCAACTTCATCTCAATATGGGTGAACTAGTTTTGTTGTGCTAGGTCCCTCATCAATTAAATATAAATGTGTTTAGGATCATCTCAAGTTATCTAATTGTGAAGGGGATTATCTGTCAAGTTTTTAAGTATATTGATGAGAAATTTATGAGTTAATTATCTTTTAAAAGCTCATTTACAACAAATAAAATGAAAATAAATAACACATAGCATGCACATTACATAATAGCTCATAACGTAGTTCACCCCTCCTAGCCTACATCTCCATGGACCTGCTTCAACTGGCTATGCCCTCTTGGGATTAATGGTAAAATGTCTAATTAAATGCACTTACAATGCTCCGTTGGATTCAAAAGACCCAAAAACCTCATAATACACTATTCAATCTATGAAAATGGTCTCCATCTGATCTAGGCATGACCTCCTCTCCTGGTGGCCCTAGGCTTCTTTAATATTCAAAGTGGAAAAAACACTTTCACTAGTGATCCAACACCTCTGCAACTTATTCCATTGTCTTCAGAGCACCAAAATCATCTAATAATGACTCTTCTTAAGCCAAAATTGGTCAAAAATAGAAAAATTTATGCTTCATTCAATTTTCCATAGGAATCTCCACTAAAATTGGAAAAACTCTAGTTAAGGCCGCCAAATCTGGAAGTGGCACCGAATTTGGTGGCTCCACCAAACATGATGAAAAATGAATTACTATTTAATTAAAAATAATTTCGGGTTTAATTAGGGATAATCATGGTTTAACTACACATAAGTTCATTTTACAAAAATCCGATTTAAAATAGGATTAATGCTTAATCATGGATTAAGGGTTAACTAAACTGAGATTTAAACTTAATCCATGCCATTTGTATCAAGCCCTGTCTTTGGTTTTGGGGCATGGTCCCATGTACCAAGGGCTGGCCTCTTGGGGTTAGCCCTTTAAACTCCCATCGCAATCCAATAGAAGCTTAAAATATAAGCCACACACCTTATATTACAAGGACCAATGATGCAGGGCAATGGTAGGATGTTTGGATTGTTTTGGGGAGGTTGCGAGTTCAACCCTGACCTCTGCCCAACAAATTTTCCACAAAAAATAATTCAATTTTTTCACCCAAATTTAAATTCAAATTTCCCACCATGAATTAAATTCAAATTCAGCCTTGGAGGGGGGGGGGGGTGCATGTGGCAGCCTCTGGGCTAGCCACGTGTCAACTTCCCATTGGTTCATCTAAAACTAATGAAATTGTGCCATATGCCCAGAAATTTAGGCCATTCAAAATACGACACTTGTCATATTATTATTGGGCAAAATTGGAGAAATATTCCCAAATTTTTACCTTTGATCCTGTTTGACCATTTTTTTTTGAAATTTTTCCTGTTTGACATGGTGGTCAACAAGCTATAACATTCACATACAGACTCTGTTTTGAGTGAAACGAATTGTGCTAGATTCCTAGAAACGGGCCAAATCTGGTCATTCTAGTTTGGTGCAATTCTAAGCACTCTGAATTTTTGGCAAATTTTTGCCCCCAATCTAGATTCTGATCACTAGATGTTATGGAAGCTAGAATCTGTTATTAGCTTAACCTTCCTACAAATTTTGACGATAAAATTCCACAGTACAAAGCTTGGCATCAATTTGTAACCATAAAATTAAAATTTGAAGTTGTTGAGCTAGACTTTCCTCAAACACGAGCTTAATTTGTGTAGTTTTTGTTATTAGGCTCTACCCTTATTTTCCTACATGGGTTTTTGTATTATCGTATTTGAAATAGAATATGTAAGTGGAATTCCAAGAGTTTAATGTGGAATGTGAAAAGGAATTATTTATGAAAAATACAAAATATGTATAAGATTCATGAGGGAAACTCAAAGGCAAAAAATGGGGATGAAGGGTCATCTCATTTGTTATACATAAACCCTCATAACTCAAGAAAAGGGCTTGGAATTAGAGATTTTCTGCCTTGGATTCTCTAGTCTATATTAGGAGGAATAACATTATTTGGAGAAGTAAGTGTAGGCTTCATGTTCCACTATTTGGGATAGTGTGTTATCAATGTAATTGTATTCTTGGAACTTTTTCTTTATAATACCAAGCTCTCAGAGTCAGCATGCCTTCATACATCATGGATGTAATAATATTATTATTTATATATTTGCGATGTATGTTGCTTAATTTATCATAATGCTAATGAAATAATTTGTTTTCTTTAGTATGTATATTATTGAATATGTGTTTTTTATGGTATTACAATTGTTGTTATCTTGTGAGCTATTTTGCAAGTTAACTAACAATTATTTTTTCATCGCTCATGTCTCTTCTACTATTACTTTCATCTAAGGGGCTCACTTATTTCCCTTTGATTTGATGGAACCTTTCATCAATTACATTTGATATTTCAAAAAGTTGATACACTTTCTATCACCAAATCCATGAATATATCATCTTATGTGTTTATTGTAGCCAAGGCATATCTTTAAAAAAATTTATTTGGAAACCGGTCGTATTCTATTTGGGCCCCCTACTTTGAACGATGTGGGGTATATTTGGGACTTCACATTAGGGAGACCACCTACACTTGTTTTCATCTTCTAGGACCATCAATAGGATTTTGGAACTAGAAGGAGGACCATATGAAAAGTTGATCTGATGAATTATTTTTGAACCTTCCTTATATTAAATGGCTTCTCGCCTTACCCTAACCCCATCAACTTATTCTAGACTCACAAATATGAAATTTTGGGCTCAGAGATAAATCATGACTTGTTAAATGTAAAATTTGATCGTGAGGGTGGAAAAACCATCCTTGAGCACACCATTTTCTTTCTTGAATTTTTCAATTCTCATGAAATTAATTGTGTGATATTGTTTGCATTTTGTTCATTCTCACATTCGAAGCATGTGTTAAACAATGGTGTTATGCATTTATAAACTCCTATATTCATTCCTTCTAACAACTTGTCAATAAGCTTCATCAAGCCTTTGACATGTATGATTATGAAAGTGTGTATAAGAATATTATTCATATAAAAAAGAAACCCCCTGATTTTTTTGAATATTTTAATAATCAATTCATTCAATTTTGTTATGATTTTTTTGAGGCTGACATAGACTAGAAATTTATGAAATAGAAATTTTATTATTTGGTTCAAATTTATTTGAATTTGTATAAATCTGAATCCTTTTAAAGTATCCAAACATTTCTTGGTTATGCATCTCTAAAAAATTCAAAAGAAGAAAGTTTTTTTCAATGTGACTCTTCATCTTCTTTCAATTCTTCATCAAATCAAGCAGCTCCATGCACCCAAGTCGATGTTGGAGAACCAGATAATCAATTAGTTGATGCAACACCATCTTCTCCCTCCCCTCATATTCAGGATTTGAACTCCTATTTTAATTTTGAATCTAATTTAATAAATGACATTGTTTCTTCTCGATAATTTTGTTATCCCTCATCAGTTATTTTCTTCGATCCTCTAAATCTTGAGCTTCCACATCGACCTATTAGAATAGTTTCTTCAAATTCCCAAGAGGTTCAAGTCCAAAATGGATTCAATGGAGACCAAGAAACTCATGATAACCTTCATAATTTCTATGTGTTTGATTCCAATTATGAAGAATAATTTTCAATTAATGATGATATTTCACCTAATCTTTCCATTTCTTCCCATTTAAACTAGTTATATGACATATTCAATGATTCTATCTCACTTGTGACATCTTTGGATGATCTGGTTTTTAATGGTCTTAAATCTAATTTCAGTCAAGAATGGTGGAATTTTGATTTTAGATAAAAAGAAGGTGAGGAATAATGAACTCTTTATAGTCCATCTCATTCCTAATTCTATAAATATGAAGAAGCATAAGATGAAAATTCATGTTTTTGGTTAACCCGTCTCTATTAATTAGATCATGAGGATCCCCTTCTCTTGGATAAAAAATAAAACTCTAATCATGATTGCCTTAATGTATTCATTGAATAATATATTGATGATTTCATACCTTTAACTGTGGATTATTCCAAGCCATCATTTTTTTATGATATACCTTATGATATTTTGCAACCATGCCAAGATGTCGAGACACTTCATCCTATGTTGATGGTTATGTTAGGACCTCGCGATCTTGATGATTGTTCCAAGGATAATCAAATTTACACTCTTCTTGGGGATAATCCTCATGAGTTGATCACAAATGTTGGAATTGAACTTATCTTTCAACTTCCAGATCCTTCACTTTTTTTTCATGATCCAATTTCTCAATGGTTGTAGGAATCTTATTTGGCTAGTCCCTTCGATAAGAACAAGTTGTTATATTTCTGCATGTTTTCAAAGATTAAAATTCAGAATGCATGTTTTGGAATGAGAGTATTTCACGATGTGTATGAACATTATGTTGCATAAAAGTTTTTAGTACATGCATTTTTATCATAATTCACTACTCATGTTTTGTTTCTTTGAATTTTGGATCATGTCACGATTTTTCATTCTTGTCGTATGATTTTATTGATAATATTTCTCGCTGCTAATCCCTTCCTCAGTATAGGTCATGAGATGCTTCACTGGTTGTACTGAAAATTTCACTTCATGTAAGCCTTTCCTATCTTTGGTTAGTGCAGGAATAGGTTTGGTTTAGGTTAGTTTCTTTTAATTTTTTCTTTTGCTTTTCCTTTCATCTTGCACTTTTTGTTTACTTTATTCATAATGATCCTTGTCTAAAATTAATGTTTGGTTATAAATAAGCATGAAAAACTTTGAAAAGACATTTTAAAGCTATTAACACTTGCTTAATTATTGATTCCTCTTCTTTGCATGGGCCTTGTATATTTTAGTCTATGATGCGTAGATGGAAATATGTTCTTTATTAGAGAAACCCTTAGTTTATATGCAATTCTCGAATCTATAAATACAATCTTCTTCTTTAATCCAATTTTGTGTTTGATCGATTAACTTAGAAACTTGGTCTAATAGAAAAAGGAGATCGGGAGGAAACTTAAACCAGTGGAATGTATTTAAGAGGTGTATATATCTCCTTATCTAAAGGTACAATCTATTCTTCTCTCATTAAGTTGGGATCCCTCTTCCACCCTAATGAAATAATAATTTACTAAGAAAGTACTATAAAATAAAATAAATAAGAGGTGAAAGAAGAGAAAGGCTCCCACATAGGGAGATGAAGGAAGAAACTTTATAAGGGTATCGTTGAGGCTCCTTGGTAGGGAAGCAATGTTTTTTTTCTTATAGTGACTTTCCTAACATATTGTTTAGGCATGATGGAGGCGACGAAATAGGAGAGATGAAAACTAAAACTATAACATCCTTTTCAATTCCATATATACATACTCCTTATCCCTTGAAACAACTGAAATTTAACAGGCTTTTGTTAGTGTGTCACCGATGAAGAGAATGTGACAAAATATGTCTTTAATTCGAGCTATGTAAGGAAGCTAAGATGATCAACAGAATGAAAAATAGTTCTTGAAGATCTAGACTTAGTTCATAGAGTTATACCAATATAGATAAGCTAGAATTCTACCAGTGTGTCGCCAAGTGTTGTAGTTGCTACAACCCCCATCCAAACATTTTCATTTACTTCGATTTTGCGGCCTTCCTTCTGTCTACAATAACTTATGTTTCATGGTAATCAAGTGTTCCTATTGATTTTCTAGTGTCATAATCACGTATTATTTCATGCAATACTTGTGTGATTTCTTCACTAAGTCTTGTTTCATTAGTTATACAACTTTTGACGACAAGTTAGTTCCCTCCAAACATAAGTGAACTTTTGTCCTGATCTTTCACTAATTGTTGGTCTTTACTCTGGGAACTATGAAATCCTCTACCAAAGGAGACTATGCAGCTCCTCAAGGAACTAAATTTCGTAATATTCTGAGACAGGTAGTCATTGGGAAAGTAGATTATGTAATCCTCCCCTGAGAGTCAGAATTACACAATCCAATTAGCTAGTGAACTATGCAATACCTTCTCACTAGGTATTATGAAATCCTTTCTACTAGTGGACTACATAGCCTCCTCAAACAAGTCAATTTTGCATCCCTAGAAAATAAGAACTATACTTTATTCTTTAACCAATTGACACAATTTTATATTTTTTATTGAAGGACAAGCATTAGGGGAATTTTGAGGTCTAAAATGGGTCTCCTAAGGAAATTGTACAATCAAAATTCAATTTATGAGAACCAATCACACTTTAGGGGATGACATCATCCCTAATGGTTGAGGTGGCATTGCTTGAGTTAAAGGTGCTTACTTGTCACATTCTCAATGGTGGATAAAAACTCATGGTTAACCATGGTAGTGCTCTAAGTACTTTTAAAGTCAAAGTAAAGTACTCATAATAAATGTCATTTCACACTTTTTGAATAAAAATATATTATTTTCATTTAATATTTCTTGAAAGAAACAATGCATATCCCTATACATTTATTATATTATATTATATTATATTATATTATTTTTATATAGCGTATAATTACATGTTATTATACAATTTAAATAATATAAATTTTAATTAATAACATATAATATAATTACGAATTTATAAATCTATATTTATATTTTATTTTAAGTTATTTAAGTACAAAGGACAAATGCATTAGTTGTTCAATGATAATGAATTTTTCCTGAAAAGCTCATTCTTATTTATAGTCATATCAATACAATTTTTTCATTAATTTTATTTTGGTACAACGTTTGAATTGAATTTAACTATGGTTACATGGATTGTGGTGCAAAAAGTGAATAGCAAATTCATAAATATTATTTTATTGGTTTAGCTATTATTTTATTATTTCCTTAGGAGGCCCATTTTAGACCTCAAAATCCCCCTAATGTGTCACTTTCTCCTTGATTTTAGGAATGTGCATCATAAACCCTAAGCACTAATCTCATGGTAGTAAATCTATATAACGGAGGATTTTAGATATCGTTTACAAATTTGACATTAAATTTATAGTCATCCCCATGAGTTCAAGGAGCTTCTAATTTGGTTTGTAGTGTTTTTCCCTGTAAGTTTCTAAAGTGTCTCTTTTTACGTATTTTTTTGTTTATTTTGTCACTTTTTTCCTTGAAAGTGACGCTTTTCCCATTTATTCTTATAGTTGCTTTCTATTACTACCTTGTAGAAGTTTTTTTTTCAGACCATCATACCATTTTTGCAAGTGTCACATCCCTCCCAAGTCTTTCTTCCTACTAGCAGTTAGTGTTGCTAGGTATTTTTATGCATGCATGTTCTTTCCTTTGAATGATATTTCTAGTCGATAATAGTGATTGAAATAACTCATTCAAATTTTTATATATACTTTTATTTTCCTGAGCCCCAAATCTAAAACTTGTATTTTTCCTGGGTTGAACTGCTCCATGATTAAGGGTTGTTGGCTCCTCTGATTGAACATTGCACAATCCAAAGAAGCAAGGCTCATTCTTGCTAGATGCAAGTTCACAATGTGCAGTCACTAGTCTCCTCTAGTTGTGATTTACATAATCTCATCCATCAATGGTCCATCCTGGTGCTGGGATTTGTAATTGATACAATTTTTTTATCATATTTCTTATTTTTTATATTAGCTTTCTAAGAATTTTTTGCACAAAATATGATAACTCGCAAAATATAGATCCTAGAAAAGAGTCAATGGATTTTCATATTTTTATCTCTTTAATGAATTGATTTAAATTATGAAAGTATTTGATTACTTATGATTTGAACCATTATTTGAATAGGGATATATGATACTGGATGTTGCTCCCTGGAATATCCAAGGGAGAACAGATTATGTGGAGTTTTTCAGGTTACTTATAGCCAGCTAAAAGATATTGAATTATATCATGTATGAATAAATTGAAGAAGAGATATTGGCCCTACTATTTAATCAAATGATGGAGATTTTTGTACTTTGAATAAAGCATCCTGAGAATCTTCAGATTGTTAGGATCACCTTCCATTTGAAAATAGGCTTTTTTTGTAATATAAAAATGGGGAATTGAACCTTAATAGTTAGTTTGAGTTGTAATAATTTTGATCCATATTGTAAATATTTAGAGACATTCCTTGTAACTTACTCATTATAATTTAATGGAGACTTTTGTTATGCAACTTTACGTTGTCGCCATGAGCTAGCTATGAGGTAGTGAACTCCAGTGATTTTGGGAATGTTCCTAGAACTAATAATGTCCATTCTTGTATCGTTAGATTTTTATTCATGTTTCAGTTCTTGTCATTCAATTATGCAGTAGTTTTCTAGATATGCTTGTTGTTAATAAGATTTGTTGTTAAAGTGTGTGTTTTGCAGCAACTATATTTTGATATCACATAATTACATTTAGTGAAATTGGTTCTTTGGATTGTTATATTTCCTTGATTATTCCTATTGGTTAATGTATATTTTTTAATTCTTATGATTCAATATCAATTCTAGTGAATTGATTTCTAGCTATAGTGTTGTTCCTTTCTTAGAGACATGGTTCCCTAGGAAACAATTTTGTATTTTGTTGGATTTACTCACTGTTTTTCTAGGAGCTTCAATGATTTGATTCATTTAACTACCTTGTTTGTTTAATATTTAATTATAGAATCCAAGTGTGAGTTATTTATTTCAAAAAGCGTGAGTTTTTCCTTTCATTCATATGTATTTACTTTTCATTAGGTTCATACAATTTAGGTAATATTAGCACCATTTCTTGCACAAACTATGTGGGAAACCTTTAAATAACTAGAATAAACTATGGGTTGATTATTGAATGTGTATAGGTTAGTTGGTACCTTCGGAAAAAAAAAACGTCCCAACATTTGGTGTCATTTCTGGGGAGGTTGCAAAAAATGTGCTAATCATATCTCTGAAGTGTTGGGTATTAAATAGGGAAGGTAAGAACCTTCACATGCAAGTCTAAGTAAAAATCCATTTCTATTGCCTACCCTCAGCCGATACATTCAGATCATTTAGTATGTATGACTAGGAAGAATCCTAGGACTAAGAACGAGATAGATATAGATAAAAAAAATATCTCAAAAAACACCAAAACCCAAGCTCAAGTTGTGCTTATAAGAATGAACTTTATAAATGAAATAATTCACAAATAAGAGTCTCCAGCATTGGTAGGTCCCCGAGAAGTATATGTAAAGGGTTCTATTTTTGTCCCTCGAGTAGTAGGTTCATCTTCCACAACTAAGGCTGAGATTCACGATAAAACTGTAGGATATAAGCAAAGCTTTCAAGATACATATGCTAGGAACCTCAGTCATTCTAGTAAGTGTGAGGGGAATTCCTACAATTTAATAGAGGGGTAAGGTGAGACGAGTGAGCCATACCCAGAAATTTCACAGCTAGAATTTCCTGCAACACCTGTTGTAAGGAGAGAACCTAAAGTTCCTTACTTGAATAGTGTTGTGAGACCTAATCAAGGTTTGGAACATGTTTTCATTCCTAGAGACAACCTTGAGTTGTGAAAGACTAGTGCCTAGGACATCTTATATAGTAAGGAGCATAAGATATATTTCGAGACCATTATCAGCATGGGGCTCTTTACTACTTCAACTTTTACAAGGAGGTGAAATATAGACGGAACCAGAATACTCATATATTCAGCATAATGAAAATATGTTGCAGAGGCAAGGAGTGAATCCTCAATATAGCTGTATCAGAAAACTCAAAGACAACTTTCTATAAGGAGGGTTGGGTTCTAAAATGCTTTACAAAGATTTAAAAATCAGACTACGTTTTCTGCATAGAAAATACAAAAGGAATACTAGCTACTAATGAGATGGAATTCCATAAACATATCTAAACATGAGATGGGCTTAATAAGATAAGAATCCATACATGTCAATAGCTTTCAAATAATAACATCCCACAGTACTTAATATAGAGGAAACATGAGTGAAGTGGAAAGTGAAACAACATATCATGCCTGAGCCATATTTAAAGCACTAGACTAGTTAAGTATAAGTATCAATGGAGATAAATTTATACCAGAGCTAGTGAGCCACTCACATTCCAGAACATGATATAAGAGAAGTGGAAATGGTGAAATGAACAATCGAACAATATCACATAAGGCAGAGTTACAAACTATAAAACATTAAGACCAGAATCCTCACTTAAAATAAAACTTCTTCTCGCTGAGACCCAACGGGCTCTTCAAATTTCTATTGAGATTTCAACAACAAGCATACAAAAATTCTTACACAGTAAAATTCTTCAGAAAATATGGAACCTGTTTTTCTCTTCAGTTCTAGCTTATATAGAAGCCTTAGAAACAAGAGCGAGAAGATATTTTTGGAACAAAAATATCTTCCTCGTGTGCTGGAAATCAGTTTGAGGTCTCCATAAAAAATAACCAAAATTCATGATGAGGAATTGGGGCATCTCATCATTGACAGTTAGGCTCTCGGCCATTTTAAACAAAAATATCAAATAACAGTTTCTGATAGAAGGTAAAATGCAGGAGTGGAATGTGAATTCCACTTGAAATTTAAAAGCAACCAACTATAATAGAAGTAAAAGACCACTAAGGCCAAATCATGAACTGACAATGTTTGCTGATGAGGTGGAGTTGAGGAGGTCGCTGTCCCAGATGGCAGAATGTTGGTGAAGAGGAATCAATTTGCCCATAATGTGACAGTAGAGGCTTTTCTACCTGTAGATCTTCACGATTTTCTCTAGTTCTAATTTAATTTTGAGGATGGGCTATTTATAATCAATATTAGCCGAAATCCCCAAGTTTGTCTTCAATTCTTTAGTGTCTTTCGTGGCAGGTCTTCAGTGCTGATACTCTGACTGCTGCTATAATAACCTCTCTGCGTTCCGAATCATAGTGACCATGATTTTGGAACCTTGACTGAATTCATCACTCTGAAATAACCCTGCACAATATGATAAACTCATCAAGAACCCAGGGAGCGGCAGAAGGATGCTATGGAGGCCTGTGGAATGATAGCGTGATTGTGAAAACGGGAGAAAATCTATGTGAGACGGTGGAGAACAGAGCAGCTGACGGCTTGGGAAAAAATGGAATAAACTCCAATGTGAAACATTAAAGTTTAAATGTTAGCGGAATGATGCGATGTTAATGCATGACAAAGGTTTGAAAGGAGTTTGGATATGGTGGGACCCGACGATGGCAGAGGGTGATTTAATATGAACCGTTGGATCGCGTGAGGAGATCGACGGTGGTGACCAAGAGATGAAGTTAGAGGAGGTTCTGATGAAGAAAAATGGATGGGGGCACGATGCAATGTGGGCCATCGATCTTGAAACAAATGGACGGTTAGGATGGAATCGGGAGATCAGGATCAGGGGAGACGGAGGGTGGCACCATTAAGAACTTCCGATTGGCGATGGAGTGATCAAGCGGTGACTGTTGGATCGCGTGAGGAGATCAACGGTGGAGAATAAATTTGTGGGAACAAAGGAGTGGAGCGGGATAGATCTGAACCGTTGGATCTAGAGGGATGTCAATCGGCAATCGCCAATCGAGAGTGCGAAGGGAGGCGCATTTTAAACCTGCGATTTGCGATGCTCCAATCACACGATAACCTTCGGATCAGGGTGTTAGATCGACAGTTTAAATATAATCAGAGGGGAAAATAGGGAGGAGCGAGGGGTGCTTGCGGAACATGCGTTGGCCATCAGATCTACTCAGATCAACGACGGGAGATAATATCAATAGCCGATGGCCCCAATACACTATCGCATCAGTGGTTTCAACCTTGCAAAGAAAAAATGCGCTTCACTCCGCCCTTCTGATTGTTATTAGTGCCTTTTGACTTAGCGCTTGGTCTTAGCGCCGAGATTTATGGAGGGGAAGTGGTTAAGGGGCTGGCCTAGAAAGGGGCTTAACCTGTTATAAGGTGGGAAGTGGGTTTTTAGCTCGTTTTTCATGCATTTTAAGGCCAACAAGGGGTAATGGTAAGGGGGATGAAGGGACTTTCAGCCAAACAAAGGGTGTTTGTGAGGTTAAAAAGGGGGATTGGGGTGATTTAAAGGATAAGTGGGGAATTTAGAAGGGGAGGAAAAATGATGAAAACAGAGGTTTAGAGGGAATGAAATAAGATGGAAAGGGAGGCCTTTTGGGAATTTTCTTCTCAAACAAAGAGGCCTTAAAACGAGGGAAAAACAGTGAATGTTAACCATATGATCAACAGAACCCATCCAACATATTACTTTCCAGATAGTAACTCATGATTACGAGATTCCTTAATATTACTAGTATATATTTAACCAAATGGAAAATAGAGCAGCAGGAAAAAAAATTAAACCATAGAATATCCTATTGTTAATCCACAAACTAATGCACCAATGAAGGCTATCATGTTGTAGAATATTCTATTGATTCTGAGGATCTTGATGCATTTTTATTTGAGTTTGATGTCTTATGCCAAGGTTTTTACTATAATACTGAGTGCCAAAAATTATAATTATTTCTTTCTACCTTTAATGGAGCAACATTACGCTGGTTCATGGGACTAGGAGGTGGTACTATAACCTCATGGGATCAAATGAAAGAAGTATTCCTTACTAAATATTAGGACTATTGTCGATCTAGGGATTTAAGAGAAGAAATATTTAAAATGATGTCAAAATAAGATGAAACTATAGAAGAATATGTTTAAGGATTTCAATATAATTTGAAAATATCACCATACACTACCCTATCACGAGATGTATTCAAGAATTCTTTGATTAGTGGCATGATAGATGAATGGATAGACAAACTTAATATAATTGGGCAGGGTGCTCTTTCCAAAGAAAAATATGATGGCATCAAAAAGCTATGTATCAAGAGCTCATGAGCGAGTACACAGACCAAATCTAGAATTCACAATCCTCAAAGCAGATCTAGGAAAACTACAGGTTGAGGAGTTACACGAGTAGAAATTGGAAATATTTTAGAATATTTTAAAATTGATATTTTGAGTAAATTGACTACACAATTGGATTATTTATGGGTGAAACAAAAATAGGATGACATTGTGTAGGCCCTGCTTCTTTGTTGTCCTTGTTGTCAGAAGAAGCACACATGCAAATAATGTCTATTGGATACAGTTGAAATATGTGCTATATGCACTAAATATCTCTCAACTTAATTTTTCAACTCACTTCTTGTATTTAATATTGTATTCAAGGAATCCAAGGAAGACCCAAAGTTGATGTATATCATGGAAAAATGACGGTAGTGGCAGACCTGTCCTTCAGGTATGATGAAGGATCCTTCTCCATTTTATTTTGGATAATATGCTTAACAAAATATTCATGGATCAACATGTGAGGGCCATCAACCTTTTAATATTAATTGTAAATATCAAACATACTCTAAACCATTTGGGATAAATCAGCCATTTTCTGGACCTTTGTGGAAAAATAAAAAATATCTTATATTTTCATGGAAAGATCCATCAAATAATTGATACCCTTCACAATGGACAAAATCACCTATTCAAGGACCAATGTGGTTTGAGAACTGGCAACATCCTATGGGACCAATTAATCAATCGATCAGAATTTTACCTTAGTCACAACCACCATTGAAAGCTCTACGTCAATTTCCCCCAAATGTCCCATAGCCATTACATCATCAATTACCTTCTCAACCAAATCATAATGCGAATAACAAGCATGCCCATTATTTGGATATTTTTTAAAAATCATATTGTGATTCTACCTCCTTTGAATGTAATGAGTTTCGACTAAAGTCTAGAAAGATTATCTTTCTAGAAGATTGTAAAGAAAACCAATAGTGGGAAAACAATCAAAATCCTATTGTTGAGAAGTCCTTAGTGGAACACCCTTATTCCACCGTAGTTGTCACCAAAAAAATGGAATCTCACAAGAGAAAGAAACATAAAGTGCCTTTTTAAAACTACGGACGTTGCTCCTCCATTCCCTGCGAGGCTTACTATGATCAAACCACTTGTCTATCCTGATTTCGATCTCATAGGCGAACTAAAAAAAGTTGTGTATTAAAATTCCTCTTCTCCAGGGTATCCCTGATCTATGCTAAAATTTTCAAAGAACTGTGTGTCAAAAATCTTCGGACAAAACCGAAAGACCCTTGTGCAATCCATGTTCTTGGGACACTGTCTGATATAATTTTGGGGAAGAAAATACCTATTAAATATCAAGAACCTAGGAATCTAGTAATTATTGTTCAAATTCATGGTCATAACTTCCCAAACACCTTAGTGTACTTAAGAGCTACAATAAACATTTCGGTTGTAGAAAATTTTGGAATCCTTGACATCACAATGTTAAAAATGACCTCCATTATGTTTGAATTGGCTGAAAAATCGGTAGCAAAACCAGAAGGAACTTTGGATGATATTATCATTTTTGTATATTCACGGGAGTACCCAATGGAATTTCTGGTTATTAATCCTAGAAATACATTGGATGGACACCCTTTTCTATTAGGAAAGCCATGGATGGCTACTGCAGATGCATATATTGGGTGTTAGACAAGAAATATGAAAATTTTAAAAGCCACTAATGTTACAATATTATTTTATAACCACCCTCGAGACCCATCCTATTCGTCAAAAATTATCAATTGTTCCCTCCCAAATATTAGGATTACAAATTTGGTTCTCCTCTTACTCTTGGTGAAGCTCTTATTTTTAAAAGGAAAAATGAGGATGAAGTAATTAATGGTTTTATTAACCAACCTTCTATTATTGGGAATTAAACATGTGAGATGTTAAAATATATGCTTCACAATGAGGCACAAGGAGATCTAATAGAGGTTCTAAACAATGAGCATATGCCCACAACTATAGTTCATAATAGTGTTTCCATCGAAATTGAGTCTCGTAATACTTTGAACATTAATGTTACTCTGAACGAACTGCAATGTAAAAAATTAATTCAAATCCTCCATAAATATAAACATGCTTTTTCTTTGAAATATTTTGATATGAGAAGCATCGATCCGGAACTATGTATACATCACATTTATATATAAAATAATTCCCATGTCATTAGTTAGCCTCAAAGAAGACTAAATACACACCTTCGGGATATAGTAAAATAAGAATTGTATAAAATCCCTAATGATAGTTTCATATACCCTATTTCTGACAGCCAGTGGGTTTCAACGCTCATTTTTGTCCCTAAGAAAAATGACTAATAGATAATTTGTGTGGATTACAGATAACTGAATAAAGTTACACAAAAATATCACTTTCCTCTTTCATTTTTAAATCAGGTCCCCGCCACTCTTGTATGAATTACTTTTTCTATTTCTTACATGGTTTTAGTGGATATAAAAAAATCCATATTGCTCATGAAGATCAAGACAAAACCACTTTCACCTATCCATGGGGAAAATTTGCAAACAAGGTTTTACCATATGGGTTTCTCAATGCACCAACTACTTTTCAGAGGGAAATATTTAGTATTTTTTCTAACTTGATCAGTGAAGGAGTTGAACTATACATGGATGATTTCACTCATTTCGGCAATGATTTTGACCAAGATTTTAAGAGTGTAGAAAAAATTAATTAATGGTGCATAGCTACCAGATTATGTCTTAGTAATGAAAAATGGCATATGATGATGACAAAGGGAATAGATTTGGTGAATTACATCTCTATTGTAGGCATTCAAGTAGACCCAAGAAATATTGGGGTAATTCTAAATCATGATTCCTACACCTCGTACACCAATTGAAATGCATAGTTTCCTTGGATATTTTGGTTATTATCTTCATTTTATAACAAATTTGTCAAAAATAGGAGCAAAATTGTATATATTGACATGAAATGTGGAATTTGAGATGATTAACAGGTGGGATGCTGCTTTTGCAGATCTAAAAAATTTGGTCTCAACAACCTTCGTGTTACGAGGGCCAAATTGGAAGATACCATTCCACATCTCATCTGATGCATCAGATACAACAATAGGATATGTAATTGGATAGGAAGAATATAAAAAGGCTTATTCCATCTACTATATCAGCAAGAATATTACACTGACAAAGCTAAATTATATAGTGACGGAAAAATAAATTTCAGTCGTTTTTTATGTTATCAATAATTTCGTCACTACATAACAAGATAACCAACATTTTTATATATTGATCATTCTGCCATTAGGTATTTAGATAATAAACCTATTACTAATGGTCCAACAACTCATTGGTTATTGTTATTATAGGAATTCAATATCACTATAAAGGATCGATCGGGGAAGGATAATCTTGTTGCAGATTTTCTGTCCAATTTTTTTCTAGTGGTCGGTTCTTTACCTGTGGAAGACCAGTTTTCAAATGAAAATCTATTTTGTATGAAAGTTAAAATGCCCTGGTATGCTGTTGTCGCCAATTACCTTGTAGTAGGAAATTTTCCAACACATTTACCATCTTAGGAAAACATGGTTATAGTTCAACGAATTGCGCGGTTCTCTTGGATTAAAAATTACCTCTTCCCTACAGGTTCTGATCTTCAAATCCACATATGGATAAGGGAAGATGAAATTTATGATATTCTTAAGGCTTGTCATGATCAAATTTGTAGTGGGAATTTTTCTAATCGAAGAACTGGGCATAAATTGTTACATATGGGTTATTATTGGCCCACAATATTTAAAGATGCAAGGAAATATGTGTAGAGATGTGATAATTGTCAAAGGACGGGTCACCCAATTGAAGCCAATGAAATTCCCCTCCAGCCACAAATTGTACTTGATCCTTCTAAAATATGTGTGATGGATTTCTTCGGCCGCTTCAAACCAACATCAAATAAGAAGGTGTATATTCCGGTTTACAGGGACTATGTAGCTAAATTGGTGGAGGCATTAGCTCTCTCAAAGGCTACAAAAAAATAAGTTACGAATTTTCTATTTGAACTATTTTTCTAGTATGGATTGCCTAGAGAGACCGTAATAGATGGGGGATCACAGAGTATTGCCCACAAAATTTCTGCTACCTTGCAAAAATATCACACTAACCACTAAATTACTTTTCCTTACCATCCTAGAGAAAATGGATGGGTGGAAAGCACCAATAAATTTGTTGCGGAAATATTAACTAAAAGAGTATTTGCGAACCGTCAAAATTGGGCCGCCAAAATTCCTGAGGCCTTACGAGCCTATCGAACGACTTGGAAAAACACTACTGGTTATTCACCATATCATATTGTTTTGGTAAAGAGCCCATTTTTCTAATTTAATTACATCAAGATTCTCAAAACTTCTAGGGGAGTCATATTGGATTTTATAGAAGCACAAAAACATCATTTGTAGCAACTTAATGAACTAGATGAAATGCACCTATTTTCCTTATAATTCATATATGCTATTTAAAAATAAATGGATAAATGTCATGATTGACTAATTAAGAAGAAAACCTTTCAGAATGGAGATTGGACACTATTATATTACACCATATTCCAATATTTCCAAGGGAACCTCCAAACAAGATGGCTAGGACAATGGCTCGGTGAGCCTTATAATGGCACGGTGAGCCTTACGACAATTGGCGGTTTTGAAATCTTTTTTCCTGCTAATGCACAATGAATTCCTCTCTATCACCAACCACTTACAAGGGAGTCTTTTCTTCACAAAGAAATTAATGATTCCAATTTTCAGGTTATAGTTGACCAGGGTGGTAGCCCCGCAACTACAGCCAGCTGAAGTATTTTGAAAATTATTTCATTATACATATAATTTACACACATTTTATGAATGTTTTTATTGAATTTTTCTAAAAGAAAAAATTGAAAAAATGGATGACTTTGTTCCTTTGTCGTAGTTATTGTTTCCTTAGTCACAATTTTTTTTCCCTTGGTCATGATTGTTCCTCCCTTAGTCATAGCTATTGCTCCCTTGGTTGCATTTGTTGTTTCCTTAGTCACAATTGTTGCTCTGTTGGGCACAATTGTTGTTTAATTTTTCACAGTTGTTCTTCCCTCAGTCATAACTGTTGTTTCCTTGGTCATGGTTCCTTTATTCTAGCCACAAATTTTTTTAGACATATTTATTATTTTTAGTTTGTTTATTTGAAGCGCTTCTTTGATACCATGTTGAGATAATTAGTTCACCCAAGTCATTGCTATAATATAATGTTTTATAATTTTATTTTTAATATAATTCTAAACGTCCTTAAACCTTAACAACCTTGATATTGAAAATTATACATAAATATATTTATAATGAATTTCTCCAATCACCACTCGAGGAATTTTGTTTCATTCTAGTTTCTCATTCTTCTTAGATCTCCTTGACAAATAAATTTTGGGAAGAAAAATGGAGAGCTAAAAAGGTAATTATTAGAATAGTTTTTACACCATCCCTAATTCATAAGGAGTTGATAAGCCACCCCATTTACTAATATTTTTTCATAACAAAAAAAAGAAAGAAAAAAAAGAGAAATGAACAAGGGATAGGAGGTCTCATCATGAGCTGACCTACCATGATCATAAGACTTAATGAGGTGACATTAATGCCGTGACCACCAAGCCAGGGTAATGGCCTTCAATATTTGGGTCGAACAACAAGAGGTATCATCATGAGTCGGTTTGTTTGTCTCATCAACTCTAGTGAATGGCATTGTTATCAATTGGTCACCACACCAGAACATTGGCCTTTTTTTGATAATCGAAAAAATAAAGTTATGAATGTTTTCTAGTAAAATGGGACACTAGCATATGAATGGTTTAGAAGAGAACCCTATCGAGGCTAAGAACACCTGCTAGAAGTAGAGGAAATTCCTATAGTATTAAAGTACATTTGAAATTACTATTTAAAGTGAACTATTTTTTCCTTCCCTTAGAAATAATAAAGGAAAATCGTTGAATTACTATGGAAACTTATTAGATATTTCCTTAGAAACTAGTGATGATGATTATGCGTAAATGATTAATTATAATTTTACATACAAGGGAAGTATTGTTTTTTTTGAGAGGCCACTAAGTCTATTAAAAATTTCTTTCGTGTTTCTCTAAGGGTAATATTTTGGCGAAAATTTTCTTATCCATTTTTGGAGTTCAAAATATCTCCACATGATTTTACTCTGATTCAACGTTTTTGGTGTATTAATATATAGTCCTGTCAACATGCTTTATGATTAATGCTTCCAATAATTATGTCACACGCCTCGCCCTCTATTTCTATTTTTGGTGGTTCCTCCATTATTTTTTATTAATATATTATTATCCATTTTTCATGTCAATTGTATTAATATATCAAATGCATGATGAAAGGTTGTGAGCAACTTCTAACTTCATGAGGTGGGGTGGTGAAAGGCTAAACATAGAATTGGACACTTAAATTTTTAAAACATCATTGCATGTTATGGATGTTGAATTTTTCACTCTATACAACATTTATATCTCTATATTTTCTGAACTCTGTTGTGTCTAGTTCAAAATTTCTCCCTATGGAATAACTGAAATGGGTGGCATGCAATATCCTGGATCAAGTAGGGTGGTCAAATTATTGCGTACGACTCCAAAGATTTGATAATGAAGTCGCCTTGGAATTTACAAGGAATTTTAACAATGGCATAGCAGTGGTAAAGGGACAACATATATAGTTATTTGAAGATGAATTGGTAGAAGTGACAAGACTTTCCACAAAAGGACAGAAGTGGTTCGAAATACATGCTCCACTACAGAGCACAACGTTCATGTTTATGAACCCTTGAGAGAAATTGGTCATGACAAGAAAAGGGTACAATTTTGCCTCATTTCCTGAGCCATGGAGGGAATTAGTAGGTATCTTCCAAAGGTACATTACGTGTGATGGTTGGTATGATGTGGTAATAGGTCAAAATTTGAAATTAATTGCACCATTGAGATGGAAGGTAATCCTAAACCTTCCCTATTTTCTGAATTCGTTATTTCATTGAACTACTTTAGGACCCAAAATATCTAAGGACCAAGCATTAGTTAGAAGTCAATATGGGCTCATAAAAATGATATTTCTTATAGTTTTGAATCAATTACAATTGAGGTGGGATGATTTCTTAGGAAACCCTAAGGCTCCACCAGAAAGTGAAGCACCCATTAGAGATTCTATAAGCACCCTACTTAACAATGAGCAGCCATTGGTGAATGAATAGGTAAATCAAGAATAAAACTTCATGGTAGAAGGTACCCTATAGGAAAAAACACAAAACTAATCCCCTCAACAATTAAAAAGGGCATGGAAAAAAATGGCTTCCCTCTTGGCCTCCCTACCTAGAAAAAGGTGAATATCAGCTAGGCTAGCTAAGTCAAAAAATCCTATAGTTTCCTCTTAACATCTGGTGGATGAAAGTGGGCCTCAAGGATTTATTAATAAATATGGAACATAATAGGAGACCCATCAGGAGTATTCTCCTCAAGAGAGGGAAATGGAGGCAAACCAAGCTCTGGAAGGATTGGAGAACTGTCTGAAGTCTGTGAATTTAGAAGAAGTTGCAACTTATTCAAAAAATCATTATGAAAATAAGACCTTGCCTAATTCTATAACTTCTCCTTCTAATTCTAAGTTTACTATTATTTTAGAGTCATAAGGATAACCTAAAAATTATTTTCTTCAATAACATTCTATAGATTCTGTTACAACTGTCATGGAACCCTCCTCCCCTGAAGAAGTAGCTTTACAAATTCCTTCAAAAAATGTGAAACAAGAATTCAATATTGACTTTGCAATCAAACCTCAAGTTGATATATATCTCATGGAAGATGTAATCGATGTCACAGTTAAGTCCACCAAAAAAATTTTGGTTGAAAGACATGAGGCCATAATTGTTTCTTCCCTTTCCTTTTCTCCAGTTACTCTAGCCAAATTTTTTTCACAGAATATTAATAGAGACCTTAAGGATAAAGGGAAAATAAGGACTAGAAAATAAATGGATTTGTTGAGAAATTAAAATAGGAAGCTACAAAGGTAGGTAAGACAACTAAAGAAATGGTTAGAGGACAGTAAGTGTCAAAAGTGTTATGAGAAGAAAAATGATAAGAAGAGAGAAGTCCATGAGAATGAAACTAAAACCAAATTTGAAGACTTTGCTGCTACCTCTACTGTTGAAAATCAAACTGAGCTGGGCCCATTAATAATTTATGTTTCAACTAATGAAGTAGGGACCCAAATAGATTATCCAATCTTCATTGCAATAGGAGCACAAACAAAACATGTACGTCCATATACTCCTTTAATCATGGAAGATACTATCCATGTTTTAAATTAAATGATGGATAAACAACAAGAAACTATAAATCGATACCAGAAGGAGCATCAAGAGTTACTTCAAAATTTTAAGGCATTGGAATCCATGAAGTATAAGGCTCATTCCAAGCTTAGAGCAACTAAGAAAAAAATTCAGACTCAAAAGGATCACCTTGGAAAGGTTATGGAACAAATAAAGGAAATATGTTATATATATTTGGGTGCTTTGTCCTGCAGATATCCAACCCGTAATTACATTTTGTTTTTGTTAGAATGATATTTACTGCTTAAATTCAAGTCGATACGGTTGGTAAAAATATATGAATTAAACAATGTTTTAGACTTTGTTACCTCTTTTCATAAGCAGGATGATCATACAAGGTACTTTTTATGTGAGTTGTACATGCATAACTTCTTCCTAGGAGAGAAGGTAGATGAGAATCATGTTCCTTTTATGGGGTATGTGTAATTTTAAGGTTTTATATCATTATATCGGAATCGTATAAAGCAGGATAAATCTTATATTATCTATCAAAGAAGAGAGCATGGCATGGACCTGTATGTTAGAGGGGAGACATGGATCCTTTTGTGCACACTTATCCATCATAAGAGGCTTATGGAATAATATATTGTTGTTGTTGCCTTGGAACCCATTCATAATGATGTTCTGCATCAAGATTGGAATACCTAGGAGACATTACGATTGAAGCTCTCTGAGGAGCCAAGAAAAGATGTCATCATCCGGTGAAATTAAAAATAGAGAACCTTTTCACTTTAATAATTTCCAGCATGAAATGATTATGACACAAAATTATTTTCATATAATGTTGGAAGAAGGTACTAGTTGGATAGGTTGAAGATACATATCCCCCATAACCTAGTTTCCTCAATCCTCCTACAAATCGAAATATGACTTGAAAGAAGTAGCTAAGTATGTTTCCTTTCGAGAAATTCAGAGTAGGAACAGATTCTAGAATGTAGGAAAAGAGCCTTACCCAACCTATTCCCAAACTACTTTTCATGTCAATCATTTTTTTTCCTGAGGTCATGCAAAAAGGTAAGTTGGGGGGTGATGTTGGGCTTTGTAATTGATACAATTTTCTTACTTTATTTCTTATTTTATATTATTCTTCGAAGAGTTTTTGTGTGCATAATGTGATAACTCACGCAATATCGATCGTAAAAAGGAGTCAATGGATTTACATTATTTTATCTATTTAATGAACTAATTGAAATTATGAAAAGTGTGGTTTACTTATGATTTGAACCATTATTTGGACAAGGATATCTGATATGGGATGATGTTCCTTTTAATAGTCGAGGAAGAATAGATTATGTGGAGTTGTTTGGGTTAATTATAGACAGCTGAACAATATTGAGTTTTATCATGGATCAATCAGTTGAAGAAGAGATACTAGCCCTGATATTCTAGGAAACATTGAAGATTTTTTTTAATTTGAATAAAGCATCTTGAGAATCTTTAGATTCTCAGTATTGATTTCCATTTGAAAATATGATTGTTTTGTGATATAAAAAGGGGTAATTGAACCTCAGTAGTTAGTTTGAACTACAATAATTTTTATCTATATTGTAAATATTAACAAAAATTCCTTGTAACTTACTTGTTATAATTTATTGGTGACAATTTTTGTTTGACTTTAACTTATTGCATTGAGTTAGCTATGAGGCTGTAAACTCCAACTGTTTTGGGTGTAGTCCTATATCTACTACTATCCTTTCTTGTATCATTAATTTTTTATTTTTCTTTCAGTTCATGTCATTGAGTTATTCAGTTTTATTCTAGATATACTTGTTGTTAATCAGATTCTTTGTTAAAGTGTGTGTTTTGTGGTAGTTACAGTTGGATATCATAGAATTAAATTTATTGCAATTGGTTCTTTGGAGTGTTCTATTTCCTTGATGATTCCTATTGGTTAATGTATATTTTTTAATTCTTATGATTTATATCATTTATGGTGAATTCATTTCTAGCTATAGTGTTGTTCCTTTCTTATAGACACATTTCGCTAGGAAACAATTTTGTATTTGGTTGGATTTCTTCACGATTTTTTGGTAGGAGTCTTAATGATTTGATTCCTTTAACAGACTTGTTTTTTTAAGCTTGAACTATAGAATCCAAGTGTTAGTTATTTATTTCACCAAGTGTGAGTTGTTCCTCTCATTCATATGTATTTACTTTTCATTAACTTCATACAAGTTAAGTGATAATAGCACCATTTTTTTCACAAATTGTGTGGAAAACCTTGAAATAAATAAATAAATAAAACTCTAGGTTGATTATTTAATGTTTAGAGGTCATTTGGTTCCTTAGGAACAATAAAACATCCCAACAGCTGGGCACTAAGACTACACAATGTGCAATCCCCTCCCTCCTCTGCTTGCTGAGGCTGCACATTACTCATTCCCAAGCCTCAAGTCATGCTTCTGCCAGCTAAGACTATGTAATACCCTCACTCACTATGCATTGTGAAATCCCAAAGCTCATTCTACCCCTTGCAATTTGTCATTGCACAATATCTTTCCTTAGTTAGTGTGTTGCTTCTTTTAGATTAATTGTTGAATTGGTTTGTATAGAGCTAACTTGCTAATGCCACGAGTGCATATATTTCCACAGGTGATGCAGGTCTTCAACATACTTCTTTCTTATCAACATATCACATCATGCCTTTGAGGAGATCAACATTAGAGGCTATGGAGCAGAGTACTGAGGAATTTGGTGAAATTCCTTCAATATCAGTTCCAATTCTTTCTAATATAGAATTATATATTGATAAGGTAGCAAATGGAATACTATAAAGGATGCATTCATTGCCAAAAAATTCAAAGCATATATGGAGGGTAAATATGCCTACATCAACATCCAAGGGTCAATATTTCACAGGGTCTCTTGTAGATTCCCCGTCTTACCATGTGAAAATGTCATCAGATGTATTCTCCAAGGTGTATATACCAAGAGTGTGTTTTTAAACAACTCTCATCGGAAACAACTTGCCTCCTACCAAGAACATGACATACACTTGACCTACAAATTTACTAAACCTAAGAAATATATGTATTCTCACTTCTCTATAGCAACAATATATCTCAATACTAAGGATGTTTTCAAGATGCAAGTAACAAAACCATCAATGTTTCTCCATATATGAAACAATACTTATAATAAAAAATCACTTAGAATCTTTTTTTAGTAAATGATAGTGATGTGTTGTAAAATTTCTTGGAGCACGATTATTGAATCCTTCCCAGAATGATGGGTTTACATGCTATATCAGATTTCCTCAGAAGGGAAGATATTGAATAGGTCAAATCTTATGTCTTAGAGGCTAAGGATCAACTTGAAAAAGGCTAAAAATTGACTAAAAGGAAAGAAAAAAAAATCTACATGTATTCCTACCTATTGCAATTTATATGTTCTTGGAATTATTTTCTTGTAATGGAGTCGAAATGGACACCTAGTGATCCTCCTATCCATATTTATTCCAAGTTGTTATAAGAATGTAACTATAAAGGATTATTTGAAAATTATTTTATCACTTCTGTAGAGTCTTGTACCAAATGGTATTTGAAGAATATTCCCCTTAGATGTATTGTGAGGCAATATCTTCAGTATCAAAAGTTGGAGATAGGTTTTCTTCACCCGATGCTTCCTACCTCAGAGTGTGTGGGTCCCCTAATTACTTTCATCTTTTGTGAAGGTATTCCATGGACAAAGTAGTCCTGCAAGAGGTTGGATATCATCTTGTCATAATTTTAATTTTAGTTTTGTAAAGGAAGAGTAAGGAACCTGGCTAACTCTTCCCTTGTAGGTGGGATCTTACGAGATCAATAGCTTGAAGGCTGCAAAAGTTGAAGAAAAATAATTTGAAAAATTCAGGTTCTGTACGATATATTATCATCAGTACGATCCCAGAGGAATTCTTAAGAAAAATTGTGCCAAATTACACATTTTCTAGACATATGGTACATTTTGCAGGTGGGAGGAAGGAAATATGAAGAATCACTATAATGCCTCTCGACCACATACACTAGGAAACTAGGCAGGCCCTTCTAACACAAATATAGAAAAAAGTGTTTCCTAGGAAGTCAAGCACCCAGAAGAACATAACCTAGTGAGTATTAAATACATGAGGAAGGTTTCCCAGAACCTGGGAGAGGAGAAAAATAATAATTTCAAAGCACATCCAGCTATTCTAAAAATGGCTTTGGAAGCATAAACGAAAAATAATCAGTGGTAAGTATAGAGGAAACAAGAGGAATAACGAAAATAAAAGTAATATAAGGGGGCAGAAACATGAAGCTGGGTTACACTTTTGTGAGAATCGAGGGTTGAAAACTTTTTTCAGCAATAGTTCGGCCGAACTCTGTAATAGTTCGGCCGAACTTTCTTAGAAAGTTCAGCCGAACTGTTGATTCCATTAAGATTGACGACACATAGATGGCAAAGGCCAACAGAATTTTTGCCGGAGATTGGAAAATCGGCAACAAAAGTTCGGTCGAACTCGTACCAAAAGTTCGGCCGAACTCGTACCAAAAGTTCGACCGAACTCGTACCAAAATTTTAGCCAAACTAATTCCAAAAGTTCGGCCGAACTAATTCCTATAAATAAATCGCCTGCGAGTAATGTTATTTTACCTGTTTCATTATTCCCGAGAATTTTCGCTGCTCTCTTAGCGCTACTGATGTTCGCACATTCCGATTGCTCCGTTCAACGCTGCTGATCCCCTCGTCGGCCGAACAATTCAATGGGTATGTTATAATTTTACACTCATAGGCTTAAGATATTTTACTTTGGAAGTGAAAAAGTGTTGGTGAGAGTATTGATAGTTTACTGGATTTACAGTGACAGTTCTTGAATTTCTGCCTTAAGCTGTTCATTGAATTCCTTCTGCTACTGTGCCTTAAACTTTTTTGTCTCTTCCGGCTACCTCCATAGTATAGATGCTTGAATGTGTCATAGCTGCCTGCATATGCCTTTAGGGATCCCCGGTTTATCACCATTTCAAAGTGTTATCCACCCTTTTTTCGTCCAGTGACAGTTCTTGAATTTCCCATCCCTCTTTAGCATCTTAAGTTATTGCATCATTACATAACAATGCATTGTGATTTGAAAGGAACATTATGGTGATTTGTTGCTTGGTTAAGGTTAGGTGCTTTTCTTTTTGGAAATTTTGTATTTCACCCCTAGATTCAGTAACATTATGCTAATTATAACAGGTTAAGAGTGAGCCAAAAATATCATACATATGTTCTCGCTATTATCCTACTACAGAACTTATTTTTGGAGCAACAGAGTATACGACAACATAGCATCAGAGTCTCTACGTGCTCATGTTACATAAGGTCATATATGTGAATTTTCCATTATGCCTGCCTGTTTTTTTCACTTAAGTGCGGATTACTTAGGAAAAAATGATTTATATCTCCCACTTTATCTTTGATATCATATAGCTAGTACATAATGAAGTTGAGTCTGTATAACACCCTGCTGTATACAACACATGCTAGTTTGTTTTAAGGTACGTATTCTCCATAATATACATAACCCTATCAATGCTATGAACTAGTCTTAACTTATAGCTTTGTTCCAGACCTCCAGTAAGTTTCCAGACCTATTTAGTAAAGACCTCTATGCGCAGGTTGTCCAGGTCTATTCAATAGGCCTATATTTTGGTCCAACAAAAACCAAATTTTTATGTGGCTCGGTAACACGTCCAGCGTGATAGTCCTGGGAGGATCCTTTGGTGGTAACTTGCAGCATGCATTAGTTATCGTGGGGGATCTAAAAAATGGTTTATATCTCCCACTTTATCTTTGATTCCCTTTCCTTAGATATACCCTCATTTTTCAATTCTGGATTCCACTTTGAAGATACACCAACTAATGGGTTTAGCTAGCTTAGCTCTAGGTATTCCTAGTTGCCAGTTTAATAAACTTTGAAGATTAGCCTCTAAATATTATACTCAGTTGTTTTTGTCCCACATAGTTTGGCATTTATTTATTGATATTAAGAAGTATGTATTTTTTCGGTCTTTTCTTCTAGGTAGCTGCCTTCTTGTTCAACACTTGATTTGATACTATCACAGGCCAAGTTATCCTTAACTATACAACATTTTTGCTTTTGCACCTATGCAAAGTTAGTCTCCAAATGGGCCTCAACCTATGTGGTCAAATTTTTCCTCATTGTGTAAACCCCATGATTATTTTTTGGCAAGAAATTTCACTAGTGTTAATTGAATTTTTTAAGAGGTTTATAGTTTTCTGAGATGATTGGCCTTAGGTATATTATCTTCCCATTTAAATTTTCATTTCTTTCTCTCTTTCTACACTCATTCTACTTATCCCACCTATTTACTTGCATATTTTTAATGTTTTAATTGGATATATGGAAATTTTTGTCCCATATATGAAGTAGATTATAATAAATTTATGAAAGCTAAACTGAGATATAACATTCTAATGCTTGAATCCACATTTTAATTTTTCTTTTAATGCACTTAAGGGCAGTAGTTTCTGAGATTTAATTTAAACGAATTTTTCCTTGTTGAATTTTGTTTAAAGTTTAAAATTGGTGAAATCTGTTTAAATTTTAAAATTTAGTAGATTTTATCAAAATTTAGTAGAGATTTATAATAATCATAAATTAAAGTCTAAATAGTTTAATTTGTAAAGTTTAAGTATTTAAAAGGTTTTCTAGATCTATTTATGTATTTGAAAATTCATTTAAATCATTAAAAAAACAAAATTTAGGAGAGAGAATATGGAGAAAATGAAAAAACTAAAATTTAGGAGACAAAATGGAGAAAAAAACTAAAATTTAGAATAGACAGAAAATGGAGAAAAAACTAAAAATTTAGGACAGACAAAATGGAGAAAAAAACTAAAATTTAGGACAAACAGAAAATGGAGAAAAAACTAAAATTTAGGAGAGACACAAAATGGAGAAAAAAACTAAAATTTAGGAGACAAAAAATGGGGAAAATGAAAAAACTAAAATTTAGGAGAGACAAAAAATGGAGAAAATGAACATTTATTAGCAAGAAAGCGCATACATTTAAGGTATTACAAATCTATTTAGGAGAACTGGAACAACTTCCTCATAAATAAGATTTGCATCTTAAATAAATCTCACAACTTGAGTGAGACACCATAATCTCAAAAACATCTAATAATACATTCTACAATACTCTATATGTCTTCATTAATTCCAAGTTCAAGTTCCTCTCTTAAAGGAGAAATGAATCAAAGCACAACATGAATAAGATACCTCTGTTGGTCTCAGTCTTAGCTACACTTATAATGGTATATAAAATAACTTGATAACTAAGCTTTAATTTTGTCTTCTTGCTAAAGGGTCCATGCTTGTTCATTTGTTAGTGAAGCTTCATCTCCACCTTTCTTGTCCAGAAAATTAAACTCTTAATCTCCTTTTTCTTGATCTTGATTGCATGCTAATATTCTTTGTATTCAACATTTCTCTAGGTTCTTGGAACTTATACTTGTCCTTGATGTTTGCAATTTATTCAAGTTTTATTGCTTATTTCTAGCCGTAAATATCTCCACACTTAAAAGCAATGTTAGATTCCTAAAGAGAACCATATTAATTCTTGTCATCATGCTCATTCATGGAATTCACATGTTATTTTATGTGATGTTTGATTGAAACTTCTCAAAGTTTAGATATCTTGTTTTTTGTAAATTTCTACATGAATTCATGTGTTATGTGTATTGTTAATTCTTGGAAATATGGTAATTGACATACCATTTAATTACATACTATAGTTTTTTGAAACTAATGCTCACTATAATGCCATTTTTTTACTATCTTGCCTCCCATAATTAGGTATAATGTCATTTTATTTGCCAAATGACTTGTGCCATGGGCCTAGTAGTTTTGTGGATTATGTCATATACGAAACCCCTATTTCTAACCAAATAGTAACTTTTTACCTCTTAAATGGCCATGGCCTAACTTTGATCATATATCATCAACCTTAACTCTAAACTTTGTTATGCAAAAAAAACCCATGCAAGAGAATTGTGTGAATGGAAGGCACCTACTTTTCGATAAAATTCAAATTGATATTTTCTAAAAGGATTTAAATAGAGATTTACATCTCCTAACCTATAAGGATAATAGAAAAAACTTTTATCATAAATTTACTATACAACCATATCTACTTTCATGAACAAGTTCTCTATTGAAGTCTCATGTAAATGAAAAATGAAGCAATGAACCTTGCTATGATAATGATTGTAAAATTGCTAGAAAAGAAATAAGGGATGCCATTAACAAACTTTAAATATTGATAAAATAAATACATACAAAGCTCGTATTAAAAATAAGAAAATGTACTATATAAATAAAAAGCAAGAGAAATTGTTGCACCTATCTAAGCCAAATCCCGAGGAACTTTGGAGGAAAGTTCTAATTTGTAATACTAAAGGAAATAATTTGATTTCCTTCAAGCATTTAAATTCCTAACTTAAAAAATTGTATGAATATCCAAACACCATGGACACTATGTTTAGAATGCTCCAATAGAAGTCAAAATATTTCATCTGGAAGACATTAGGTTTTGGATTAAGTGATTTGTAAATGGGAAATATAAATATGTATTAAATGCTATCAACTTGAATTTTATTAAAGAGGATCTATTTTCATCCCTCACATACATAAACTCTTCAATTTGGTAGTGAAGCAAGGCTTTCTTAACCCTAGACACAAAGCTTCATTACACCTATATTTAAAAGTGGGGATAAAAAAATTCCTTCTAATTGTGTGAACATTATGATTAGCCACATTTTAGCTAAGTTGTACGAATTTATTTTGGAAAAAAATATTAGTCTATGGTTAGAAAGTAATGATAAAAAAATTAAATGCCAAGCCAAATTTAAGATATGTCATTCCACTATGAACCTCTGTTACACAACATTTTTTCACTGTCCCTGCAATCCCCACCTCGCCCATTGGAGGGTCATTTCTGTGATCAATAAGTAGTGGCATGCGTTTCAAATACCATCATTGCATCCCTTTACATGAGAGCAATATGCCTTTTGTGTTTTTCCTTATGGGTGTTTGTACTAACCTGTTTTGGTTTATATACATTTATTCACCCTAGCTGAACCCAGTAACTGTCAGTCATGTCGAATTTATAGTTTTCCTCTTGAACAAGGTGGAATTTTATCTCTTGCTCGGATAGATCCTGTCACTACCCAAGACTTAGACAAAAATATAATTATGGATTCTATACCTAGTCCTCCTTGTAGTGATTTGGTTTCCATCGAAACATTGCTGAACAATTATGGCTCTCTTGTAAATCCACCTTTGACCGATCCATTAGAACTATAGTTACTGTGGCTAAACCCAGACAATACTACACCTACTCTTAAATTCCTATTTTACCAATGAAGGATGTTAGTTCCTCTTTGCCCTCTACATCTGAAGTTTCTGTTGATATGTCATCATTGCCACCATTAAACATGGTAGGAGCTACACCTCAATTGACACCTCTCACATATTCTTGGGACATTTGACTGATATCTTATATGGATATTACAAATTTTCCTAGTGTTCCTATGCCTACTTCTTCATCTTCACCATCTATGGTAGTTAAATCTAGTTATCCTATAGGATCAATTATTTCTACTCCAAGTTTTTCCTAACCTACTATTCCTATTACTTAGAATTAGTATATGGGGGAACCTCACTGTTGTTCAAGGTGATCATCCTCCTATATCATATTTAGTCAAATTCATAATCCTTTCTTATCCTCCATTTTTCTTTCAAATTTGGAGAATTTAACTAATGACCCCATTCATCATGATCCTTGGTGGCCACCCATACCTTCCAAGTTGCCTTCCAATATCCCCAAATTTGAAGGGAATTCTAGAGAAAATTCATTAATGTGCATTACCACCTATCATCTGTGGTGGTCATAAAATTATTTCATGGATGATTCCATTAAACTACGTTTATTATAATGCACCTTAACTGGAGATGATGCTAAATGTATATTGAATTAGACAAAAAATATTACATTAACTTTTCGTCGTTAGCTCAAACTCCTTTAACTCATTTTTAGTTACCGATGAGGTATGGCATTGATTTTGATCTCTTTTCTAATTTAAAACAAGATGATGCCATACTGATTTATAATCACATCCATGACTGGTGATGTCGCAAGGGGTTAATACAAACCAAACTCCCTGATGATATCTTATGTAAATGGTTCATTCGATCATTATGTCCTTAGATAGTCAAGGATGTGTCCATGTTCAGGGATGTTGTTGAGGAACAAGCCATATTTTCTTCTCAAAAAATTTATTTGATATATTCTTAAAAAACCAAGTACAAATTGTAGTAATCCTAGAATCATGCTTTACATAAGGTAAAATTGGGGAACTCATGACTTGTACTATAGATAAAAAAAACATTTACCCTTACCAAAAAATATATGATAAAATTTGACAAAATACATAAGCTTAAGCTTAAGGGGATATAATCCTTCTTGCCTTCCATATAGATAATGAAAATGATTGTTCCAAGTCTCATGTTGCTTCTCATGTTATTTTATAAACCTTGATTGGAAAGAAAAATAGGAGGGCATAAATGTAAGAAATATAGAACATACTGGATTTAACTGCCCCAAACTGGATTTTACTCTCAGGTACTGGAACCTCTACAAAGGTTCGACTTGGAAACATAGTTTTTCCTTAGGTTTCTCCACTGGTTCTATGTCCAACTTGGATAACCTACAGTTCAATATCCTTCTTTTCATTTTTTATATCCCCTCTTGGATAACGATAATATCTTGAAATGGAGCTAGCCAACTCAAATATAGTATTGTAAATCCCTTGCTAAGTTAGATGAGGATTACATATGGTCTTGAATGAGCATTTGGACTCTTTAGATATATATCTAAAGAGTCCAAAAGCTCATTCAATACCATATGTAATACATAGCCTCCTCATCTAATATATAAAACTTTAATCCATATGCTTAACCTTAACATTGACACAAATGGAATACAATTTTACTCACTGCTTTATGATAGAAAAATATGCAGATGAATATTGCCCACATATCCGAAGTCAAAAGGGATAGATTAAAAAGGGATGCTCCGGTCATCTATAAAAGATAAATTAACGAAGCATGGCATATTAAAGTAATGTAAATTAGATATGCGTACCAATTATGTTCATATAACACAACAAATAGATGATTCAATACAAATGTCACATAGAAGTCATATTTATCTCATGGGCCTTCAACTTAAATTATATATCTAGCATAATACATTAAGCTATAGGAGATAAATCAAAGAAGCATTTGAATGTAAATTAAACAAGTGTAATAATTATGTCCTCATTTAATATGTACAATATGTTTCGTTGAATCCACATGAAAAACAAGACTCCCAACCATGAGAAGAGGAAATTACATCCTATTTCTCCCCCCTAGCACAATTACCAGTATAGTTAGAATTTAATAGCCCCAAACTGGATTTTACTCTCAGGTACTGGAACCTCTATAAAGGTTCGACCTGGAAACATAGTATTTCCATAGGTTTCTCCATTGGTTCTATGTCCAACTTGGATAACCTACAGTTCAATATCCTTCTTTTCATTTTTTATATCCCCTCTTGGATAACCATAATATCTTGAAATGGAGCTAGCCAACTCAAATATAGTATCTAAAGAGTCCAAATGCTCATTCAAGACCATATGTAATACATAGCCTCCTCATCTAATATATAAAACTTTAATCCATGTGCTTAACCTTAACATTGACACAAATGGAATACAATTTTACTCACTTCTTTATGATAGAAAAATATGTAGATGAATATTGCCCACATATCTGAAGTCAAAAGGGATAGATTAAAAAGGGATGCTCCGGTCATCTATAAAAGATAAATTAAAGAAGCATGACATATTAAAGTAATGTAAATTAGGTATGCGTACCAATTATTTTCATATAACACAAAAAATAGATGATTCAATAAAAATGTCACATAGAAGTCATATTTATCTCATGGGCCTTCAACGTACATTATATATCTAGCATAATACATTAAGCTATAGGAGATAAATCAAAGAAGCATTTGAATGTAAATTAAACATGTGTAATAATTATGTCCTCATTTAATATGTACAATATTTTTGGTTGAATCCACATGAAAAACAAGACTCTCAACCGTGAGAAGAGGAAATTACATCCTATTTCTCCCCCCTAGCACAATTACCAGTACAGTTAGAATTTAACAGGCCCAAACTGGATTTTACTCTCAGGTACTGGAACCTCTACAAAGGTTCGACCTGGAAACATAGTTTTTCCTTAGGTTTCTCCATTGGTTCTATGTCGAACTTGGATAACCTACAGTTCAATATCCTTCTTTTCATTTTTTATATCCCCTCTTGGATAACCATAATATCTTGAAATGGAGCTAGCCAACTCAAATATAGTATTGCAAATCCTTGGCTAAGTTAGATGAGGATTACATATGGTCTTGAATGAGCATTTGGACTCTTTAGATATATATCTAAAGAGTCCAAAATCTCATTCAAGACCATATGTAATACATAGCCTCCTCATCTAATATATAAAACTTTAATCCATGTGCTTAACCTTAACATTGACACAAATGGAATACAATTTTGCTTACTACTTTATGATAGAAAAATATGCAGATGAATATTGCCCACATATCCGAAGTCAAAAGGGATAGATTAAAAAGGGATGCTCCAATCATCTATAAAAGATAAATTAAAGAAGCATGACATATTAGTAATGTAAATTAGATATGCATACCAATTATGTTCATATAACACAACAAATAGATGATTTAATACAAATGTCACATAGAAGTCATATTTATCTCATGGGCCTTCAACTTAAATTATATATCTAGCATTACATTAAGTTATAGGAGATAAATCAAAGAAGCATTTGAATGTAAATTAAACATGTGTAATAATTATATGTCCTTTCTAGTTCAATAAATAGATAATAATTTGGCTCAACTATGCCTTGTATGTGTTTTCCTTTAAACCTTTACTTTCATAGCACATTTTCATCAAAAATTTTATTTGTCAAATTTCTATTATATATTATGTTTTTTAATTAATTAATAACGACCATTATTACCGAAAGGGATTTTACAAATTTATCTTTTATAAAATGAATTATGGGGGGCATATTGAGATGGTTATCTCACTTTTTACTGATTCTTCTAATATTCCTAGAATTTTATGAAAGAAAATATGAAATTCAAATGTTTGCATAAATTTAATGAGGATACATGAGTTGATTTGGAGAAGACCATCATCACTTGTGTCTAGATTGAGACAGGGCATCATCACAATAAAAAACCAAGTACAAATTGTAGTAATCCTAGAATCATGCTTTACATATAAGGTAAAATTGGGGAACTCATGACTTGTACTATAGATAAAAAACATTTACCCTTCCCATAAAATATATGATAAAAATTGACAAACTACATAAGTTTAAGCTTAAGGGTATATAATCCTTCTTGCCTTCCATATATTTATTGAAAATGATTGTTCCAAGTCTCATGTTGCTTCTCATGTTATTTTATAAACCTTGATTGGAAAGAAAAATAGGAGGGAAAAAATGTAAGAAATATAAAACATAATGAAACACAACGTAAGAAATAGAGAACATAATGAAACAAACACATACATATATCTCTAGACAATCAATACAATTATTTTCCTATGAATCCTTATGGGAGACAAGCAACCCTAAAAATTAATGATGCTCTAGACTCCTTTTTCCCTAGGAAATCCTTATGGGAGAAAAACAGCACTAAAATGTAAACATGCTATAGAGTTAGCTACTAAATTTTAGCATGTAAGGTTGCTATAAAAACTTAACTTCATACATTTTTCTCTCTAACTTCACACTCCTAGTTGTACTTTCAACTATGGAACAAAATACAATAACACAAAATGGAACTCTTATTCCTCCTAGTGGCCAAGTATTTAACATAGCATGATAGCCAATTAGGTGTAAGATTTGACTCTGTCAACCATTAACGAGGTTTGTGATTTTAGACCTTTTAGAGTCTTGTTAAAATTCCACATGTAGCTAGCTTTCCATGCATGAGTAATGGGGCTAAAATTTCATTCTCTCATACCATGACCTGGTCAACATGATAGGTCAACTTACTAAAGGCATAAATTTTGAATGAACTTCATTTGATGTTTTTCTTGCACCATTGGATATGTCTTTAAGTGTAGAATAATGGTCAAGATTTCGACACAAGGGATAATTGTTTGACCCCTAGAAATGTCATTTAATACCTCAAAATGACTCCAAAAGGTTTTAGACCCCAATTCTCCACCCACCATTAAAATGACCCTACAAGCTGATTCTTTCAGTTTTTTCACTCTATAAGCATCAAAATATAATACATGAAAAATAATATAATTATCCAATCTTATAATATTATACAATCCTAATATATTTGAAACCTAATGTCTTTCCCATACCAAAGTATGTTCTTTTAAAACATGTTTTCTTGGTGATATGGGTGATTTAGAAATGATTGGGAGAGCGAAATTCCTCATTTAATATGTAAAATATGTTTGGTTCATGCCACTAAGCCAAGAATTTTAAATTCAACTGACTTTTAATATAACCAACTAAATCCTACAAAAAAAGAATAAAACAATTTATGTTAGGATTGTGGATTCAGGGATTGAAACAACACACCATGATATTTCAAATTTAAAAATAATGGTTCAAGTCCTAGGTAGCTCAGAATCCTATTTGTTTTCAAAATAAGGATGCACTCCCATTTGATTCTCATGATTATGTTGTAATCATGAGGCTCTCGCTCAAGAGTGGACCTTCCCAAAATCTTGTGATGTCTTGTCACAAACAAAACCATCAAACTGAAAACACATCATGCAAGAAACATAGCTCGCTGACATATCATTTCTCTCCTTCAAAGAAAAAAAATTCACATCATGTGAATATCTCCATGTACTCTTACATATTGGTGTACAAAACCATCAACCAAACACAAGTGGACAAAACATGCCTCTTCAAACAACTGACTCTCAAGTCAAATAATAGAGCTCATGTACAAATTTCCTTCCTATATTATTTGTCAACCTCTTCTAGTGATTCTTGAAAGGTGTGAGAAGAGAGTCATGGTCACTGAGTTGAGCAAGAGAAATAGTTTTGTATGACAACATTACTTGTGATAGGTCTAGCTAGCAGGCTACCAAATTACGTGGTAATAGCATTCAAAATGTAAAAATTCCCATTTCACTTGGAAATAATATGGTAGAGAAAGGTATAGATGAAAGGAGATATCCATTTATGGTACAAATAGTTCTATCAATTCCACCTTGCAACTCTAAGAGACATTGAATTAAATTATCTCAAGATAGGGTTTTCAGAGAGTGACATTCTCAAAGCTGGGACCTTCTATTGGTGGCTTTGAAACACATGGTAAGTATCAAATGTCTTATGTAACTTACTGTATTGACTTTTTCTAGCATGGACCTTAATTTCATAGCTCTTCTTCTCTCCTAAAATGAATGTAAAGGTCTGCCATTTGAATTGTGATATTCATAATTACAGTTCATGGAACATGATTGTGTTGTAATTTGGTGGATAACATTTATTTATGCTTAATAAAAGGATCTAAAATACATTTTACTCGTTTTTTTGAAGATTTAAGGAACATACACCAAGTAGCTTCCAACCTCATATGACCATCATGTCAAACTCATCTCAAGATATTGTCCAAGTAAGAGCCACTTAAGCAATCAATCTAGTATACATGACTCCAATTTCAATTAGCAGCAATGATAGTTCTAAGTATGGTGCAAACATTCCTCTAGATCCTCAATGGGGCATGTTTGATGACAATAATTTGGGGAGTGAGAGAGGGATATGGTAGGAGAAAAAATTCAAGGAATCCATGGGAAATTGAAATATATATAACTAATAAGGTGGAAGAGATTTGTAACCTAAGAGAGAAAACTGTTGGGAAATGGGTGAAGTTGGTATTCCACACCCAATTGGATGAATCCCCATGAAAAAATATCTCCCACTTTATTTGTTGGCGTAACCTTAGTAAGTGTTATTCACTAGTATATGTATTGATTGCAAAGGTCAAACTAGTTTCCATTCAACTCTATCCACTGTGTTGTAAGCATTACCAAGCCTAATTTAAGGTAAGTTGGAGATGATCACATTGACTTTCTGAAGACATGTCTATGAAGATTAACTACCTTGAACTATTTTTTTGCGTAGGGAAAGAGACACATTCCCATGTCTGAGCATGAAAACGTTCCTTGATATTGTTAATGCCTCTAGTGTTTACTTCTACAAGTTCTATAGGTAGAGTCTATAAAGGGCCAGGTAGCCTTTGGATCTCATATTTTATGAAAGGTGACATATCTAGTAAATGCCCCTACAGTCAATCTCCGGAATGGATCTAAATAGAAGTTCTTCATTTTAATATCCGTAAAACACAACAACTTTAAGGTAAACTATGTACATGTGTCATTTCTCCCACAAACTAAAGTGTATAAGTAGTAATTTTTATACCAAGTGTGCTCCCACCATGTAAAGCTTAATTATGAACTTATCATTTTATCGCATTCTTTCTATTTAAATTTAGTTTCTATACATGATCAATTATTGCTTGGTGTTGTGTTCTATAATTTGTGTACACTAAATTACAAATTGATTTTTTGAAATCTATTTTTTGAATGCCAACCAATATGTATCATGGAGGATGAAAGACGAAGATCAGCTGAATCCCATATAGAGGTTCAGGGATCAGAGGATGTTCACGGTATTTAAATATAATCTTAAATCTCCATACATGTGTGTACATATGGAATTGATTTTTTTATTAACTTTGTGAGTGAAATTAGTTGTTACTAAGTTTCATATTTTAATTTTTAGGAGGCAAGAGGAGAAGGGTTTATACTCCATCCATGGAGCATGGCCAAGGTTCAACCGGTCGAGGTATGAGTGGTAGCAGGTTGCAGGAAGGGGGTGATATTTTTTCCCCCGAAGGCCAATCAACGGTCATGGCCTTGGAACAGTGTCAGCATGGGTCTGCTTCTTAGCAGCGTCATTCTAGGTCTGGTTCTCAACAAGGTCATGTTGGAGAAGATGTTAACCAACAACATCAAGGTTTCCATCAATTTCAATATTTTTTCATTAAATTTGTACAACTTTGTTTACACGTGTTTTTTCTAATATACGAAATTTTATATATATTGATGCAGAGGCCGAAGATGTTCAAACTAGTGGTCAAAATAGACGTAGGGCAGCTCGCTACATTCAAGAAGACACACAACCCAAATACAACGATCCTACTGAGATTACCGATATATCGATGTGGAAACGAACATGGCGGGAATGCACCTTACAAAGGTGTCAAAGCCTTCATGCAGCCTGCAAGAGATCTTGAGGCTTTGTCTCTACCTGCTGAGAGTAGACAAAGCCTCGAAATAGTTACACATTCATTGGGTGAAATGGTAAATGTGTACAAAAATTTGGGGCCAACGACTGATTCATTTGTAGAACTGATAAGAAAAAGAAAAGAAATAGTGATAGGTCCCGATAAATGGCAGGACATAAAAGAAAGAGTTACAAGAGTAGAGGCCAAGTCAATGTCTAATTATAAGGAAGGGCCAAAAAGAAAAATGTTGAAGGTGCAGTATTTCAAGCACCCAGACAAAGCTGCTTATTTGTATGATCGACATCTTGCGACCTTTAGAAGGCTTCCATGGAACGATGAGGTTCCTGTTTATTTTGCATAGATGTTTTATGCAGAATTTTTTTTGGGTATGAAACCCGACTACAATGACCTTCCTTCAAAAATTTTTGGCCCAGGGAGAGGTCGATTATATCAACGTAAGGGCGCTAAGTGAGATGTGGAGTTGCTTCGCCCTGAGCCGCCATTGGTGAGTCGACCGTTTCGAGTCGAAACCCTGTGATCAGAGATGGATGCGACTTCTCAAATAAGTCGAGAAGCAAGAGATGTTATGATCGACAATGTTCATAGCGGATTGAGTGGAGTCTATATTTGTTTAAATCGATAAAGAGCACGTGAAAATGCACGTGCCAATTTTTTTTATTCAGATAATATATATCATAGCATAGTCATAAGATCTCCGAACATATGCAATAAATTGTCGCAATGGTCTGCAAGACCTAATTTTTCATGAGGAAGAGGGCACCAGAATGGTATGTGTTAGTGACCTTAGGGTTTGAAATTATATTTACATATTCATGTGTACAATTTGTAATAAATACATGTGTATGTACATGTATACATTTATTTGTACGTGTACATTAATCTAACAAAAATGTATGATTATATGTTAAAACACCATTAGCAGTTCTCAGGCATGATGCGTGATGAAAATGTTAATATTACGTTCAGGACCTCCGGTTCAAATGATGCAGATCGGTCTGACCATCATGATATGTTGGCACATGTATGTTAGTGTTTTTTAAGTGACTATAAAATAAATAATTTTTGCCACACATGTACATATATGTATATATATAATTTGATAAAATGTTTTAACAGGTACTGATTCCGTCTGATGTTTTTGGGATGGCGGTACCTTCTTCTTCCTTAGGAGATATACCTTCTACTTCATTGGGAGATGTGCCACACATATGGACAATTTTTCACAAGTTCAAAATTTATGTTTAAAATTTATATATATATATATTCTACCTCAAAAATTTCCATTAAAAATTGAGATATATAGAGAGAGAGATCTATATTTTGAGTTATTTAAATTTTTTTGAATTTAGGTTCCTATAGAAGATTTTTTTAATCCGGGGACTCTAGCGACGGAGATAGGAACATCCACAGCATTTGAACAAGTTGTCTTTAGTTCCTTTTTTTAATATTATTGAAAATAAGTTTATATATGTACACGTGCATTTTCATTTGAAAGTTTTTAATATATATATATTTAATTGTACTTGTATATTGTACAGCTTACCGCTGCAGATGTTCCTATGTGAGAACTTGTTCATCAAATGGAGAGGGAACCTTATGAGGTATTGCATGATTTTTTTGTTATATTTTTTTTTTTTACATGAAGTTCTAGATATATATATTCTCATTCATTTTTAAAACATCAAAGTTTAATGTTCAAGTATATGTGCATTGTGTATGTAGGTTTCCCATTCACATGATAGGGCGCGGACTGAGACCCTAGTAGGGAAGACGCTAGATCTGTCTCCATTTGATGGACATGATTTACAGTAGATTTGATTTCAAAATTTAGATGGTTTTAAAATTTGTTAAACTTGATACAGTTTGATACTTGTGAGATTTACAATTTTTTGACATATTTTATTACATTGTTATTATATAATTTGTTTTATTTAATTTTTGGATGGTTTTAGTACTTTTGGCATGTGAATGTGAAGTAATGTTGTCATCTGAACTACATTTGGCATGTGATATTTAATGTTAAATGTTTTTTTTGGATAGTTGAATTATAATTGGCATGGCATGTGAAGTTTTTAAAACTACATGAATGATAGAATGTGAACCTACATTTGCACATGTGGTAAATTGAAACGTTACTTGTAACAAGACAATCCCCATTGATTTCATTACAGTATATGTTGATTTCTGATTTGATATAATTGCATGTATGATGGTACATTACTTGTAAAGTCATTGGATTAATAGTGTTCATTGATTTCAATGTAAGCACAAAAAATTATTGACAATGTAGAACGATTTTTGTGTTATAATAATTAAACCTAATAATATTGGAGAGCAAGAGAGACTTGAGGTATGGTGTTTACTACAAGAGTTCGAGCTAAATATTTAAATGGTTTATGATTTATTATTTTTACTTTCTTTCTAATATAATCGATACGGAAAGATGACAAAACTAATAAGGGTGACAATAAGAATAGAAGAAGAAAATAGTTTAAGATTGATCACAATAAACGCTATTTGTAATTGATTACATTCTAATTATTCACATTCTATCATTCAATATTATTACACTGTCACTTTGCATTCAAAAATTTTATTTGATCATTTTCCATTATTAAAGTTATTCTACAATATTTATCATCTCAACAAATTGAGGTAACTAAGAAAATTTAAAATTAAAAAGACTTGATAAATCTCAAACATATTTAGCATATTTAAAATGGTTATATTAATATTAGATGTATTTACATATTATTGATAAAATTAATCATATGTTTCTCATATTATCGATAGTTTTTCCTTGGTTGCACACAACTGAAACCAACTTAGATCCATCTTAACTACAGATCTATCAAGTGCTGAGATGGATCAAATTTCTCGAGGTGCAAACCTTTCCTCAAGTTTTGCACTCAAAAAAGAGGTTTTCACCTCCAGATATTTGATCCCTCTTAGCGCTTGATAGATCCATAGTTATGATGGATCTAGGAAAATAACTTTCTAAAAATAAGTAAGGGAAAATCAGCATAGGGAACAATTAGGAGTAGATTTAGGGCATAGGGAACAATTAGGAGTAAATTTAGGAACATGTGATAGTTGGGTGAGATAAAATCATATATTTTAATAAAATAATGGGAATTTGTAGGAGAGAAAAATAGTGGATATGACATGTATTTTGGTGAATAATCAAATTTATGGAATTAAACAATTAATTATTTTTGTATATGAAAACAAGATTCACACTTAATCCTCACCTAAAAGACTAAATTAAACACATTATTATTAAGGGGACGAGGAGCTTTCTAGGTTTTGAGCTCCCCATTGTTAGATGAGTGTCGTAATGGAATTCCAAGTATTTTTGTGAGAACTTATGATATTGTGATATTCTAATTACGAAATAGTGATCTTGAGTACATGCTGGATAATGTAGTAGATAGGAACTTTTTGATAAGGGGAGATAAGGGATGTGACCAAATTCCTATCTGTGAAAAAAAATTTCTTCACCTTCCTATAATTCCATTGTAGCTTTGGGGGCCAAAGGTAAGAAGAGTACCTTGGAATTTCTTGGGTGAAAAACCAAGTGGGTCACCAACTTTGGTCTACTGCATTGGAATTCATTAAAGAATTGGTCATTGGAGCTGCTTAAAGCTAGGAGTGAGCATCGTCACCAACCTACATTGAATATTTTTCACTCCCTAGGGTGAATGATACTTTAAATTGATTGACAGTCTAAGAATTTCGAATTTTTCCGAATGCCAAATGATTTTACAAAGCTAGTATTTATAATATCCTAGTAGGTCATTCCGTGACAAATTTTACCGGACACTTGAAACAAAGAGAATCTATCCTTGGCTAGGACATCATGTAAGATGCCTACCATAAACAGTAAAATTGTACTTAAAAGCTGAGATTCGGGCAAGTGGGGACAACCACTTGTTATCTCGTCGCTTGGAGGCTAGGCCATATGGGGACCGAATCTGACCTTACAAAATAAAGTGAAATAATTTGTACCATACGGTCGGAAAACATATACAAGAACAATTAATTTCATTCTAGAATATATATATATATATATATCCAATACATATAACATTTTTCATCAATGCACATGTATAGAAAAACTACTTTTAGTTGATACTAGAGCACGTGCTTGTACCCAAACAATTTGTAACATGTGCAAACCAAAAATAACATAAGCAACTCAAATTTTAGTTGAGTACTGGAAGTTCTAAAACATGTTTAATCCAAAGATAATAAATTTTTGGACACTTCACTCAAAAAAATTCTAATGGAATTCCATCCTCAATAATCCGTTCATGATCGGATTTTGACATTTTCCATTTCTTAATTTTCGATTTTTTCTTTGATTGAACTTCTATCAACTTTATGCGTGCTGCACACACCAAATGACTATATTGACAACTTATGGAATCAGGTTCATAGTCTTCAAAGTAAACAAAGTCTCCACTTTGATGAGTTTGTCTGAAAAAATAACCTTTCAGTATAATAGACCCTCTGTCATACTAAAATCCGTGATCATTATAGTCTTGTAATAATTTCATTTTTTGTTCAGTGCAACGCATCAAATAATACTTCACATTTTCATCGTTGTCAATAGGTGCAATTACAGCAAAAACATCTCCTACACAATAAAATAAAAATTTAACATTTAATTATGCATATTTAAATTTATTTCTAGATCTTTAAATCATTAGAAAGTAATTCAAATGTTACCTTCTCTAACAAGATCAGAAACTCGATCACCATCGGATGATATTGTAGTTTTCTCTGATTGTATTTCTTCAAACATTGCAACAGACATTTTGCCCTTTGTATTTAGCTCTGTATGTTTCCAATCGTTCACATACATTTTGTTTTCACAAACGTCATTGGATTTTGTGTTGTCTATGCAAACATCACAAAAACAAGAATATTTTCTTTTATCCAATGAAAACACATTTCTGGACAACTTTGTTTGAATTGAATGCAATTTTCGATTCCCTTTTATTGTTTCAACGTCATTTCCAATTGATCTATCTACGTCTTCGATTCCAATATGCCAGAAAAACCTTTATATGGAAAATTAGAAAAAGAATTTGTAAATATGATATCAAAATACAATTAAAAATAATCATTGCATGATAAATGTACAATGTTTAAAATTAGATTTCTAATATAAATTAAATTGAATGTACCTTCGCACTTCTCTTGATGGGTTAATCTCATGGCTTAGAGCAGTTTTGCACCATTGAACAACTTCTTCAGCGTTCACAAGTCGGCGTGCAAAGTGTTTCATTTGATATCTTCGAAGTAGTCGTTTTATGCATGCTCCTGCACCATCATGTTCTCCTTTTCCATGGCCAGTCTCAAAGAAATTCCAACAATGTTTAATGCAGGTTTTCTTATGAAGACAACACAACCAAAAAAATGATCGTGCAGAATTGAATTGACCTGCGCATCCGTCTGACCATATCCAATGTTCATTGAATGTTATTCCACAATTTTTCAATGAATCATAAATTCTTCCAAAACAATGTTGTACAAAACATGTATCATGTGTATGATCGTCACTGATATAAAAGTGATATTCTTTAATGATATGTCGATTTTCACTCGTGCTTTCTATATGATCGACATTTTGTTCAGCATGTCTATATAGAATATGGACGAGCATGGTGACTTGGTCAGAATGATAGTATTCACTCTGAATTTCTTTTTGTGGAACAAATGTGTAGTTTTCTGCAAAATCAATCACTGACAAAATGGTCCCTGGTGGAAAATTTTTTGAGATTTTTTGAATTGAAAGTCTTGCCATCGAGCTCTATGGGAATGCTTGGTGTATTTGTAAATTTCTGCCTCAAACTTTCTCAAAAAGTCTATCAGAAAAATTTCATCTTCTCGTAATTCGATTCTTTTAACACTATCTGCACCTTGAATCGATGTACCGATATATTCATATCTCTTCCATTTCACTTTCATGTTGGACAATGATTGATCATTTATATCAATACAATATTTGTTTTGAAATTTAGTCAAATTTCCACAATCATCGCATTTTTTACCACCAACACATTTCTTTTTGTAAAATAGTTCATTGCTTTCTCTTTCACATAGAATTTGAGATATGAAATCACGGATAGTGGAAGGAGGAGGTGAATCCTTCCATAATGTTCTACCAAAATCAAGGAATGTGTCATAATATAACTCAAATTCCACATGATAATAGCAACAACAAGTGTCGCGTACGGTGATAGGTTTTACATACCATGGTTTTTGTTGAACAAAAGCACTGAGTGAAACATGAATTTGACGATTCTCTTCTTTGAACTTGTTGAATAACTCTATCTGAGTGGTTTCCAAGAAATATTTTTCATGTTCTTCGTACTGATTTCGTGCTTTTCTTCTTCGCATCACATGCCTTGCAATTGGCGAAACACGCAAATTGTTCTTCCAATATTCATATATTAATTTTTTAACATTTTCTCCAAGTCTATCTTTGTATGGTTGCCTACAAATAGCTCTCCAACAAGCGAGTTCATCATTTACATCTATTTGCAACCAAAATTTCCAATGTTTGTGCAAATTTTTTCGTGAGGTTCCCAGTGCTCGTGCCATAGATGTTACCAAACGATTCTCTTGAGTACTTGAGGAAACCATTGCCATCTGTATTCCTCTACGTACAATTGAAACATCTTTCTCTCTAGATCTCTTAATTGACTTTATAGCACTACTCATATTTTTTTATCACCTCTTCCTTCATTTTTTTATCTTTGGTTGATTTTCGAATACCCAATAGTGTCGTCGCTTCTTTTAATTTCCTTGATGATAGGAGACCTTTCAACATTTGAGCCTGAACTGTCACTCGCTCATTTAAGAAATGCTTTTCAAAAATGCGGTCGACACGATATCGTATAACATGGTCAGGTTTTTTATCTCCATATGTGTGAGTGTCAACATTTTCTAACATCTCATTATCGATAGTGATTTCATTTGTACATATTCGAAAAAATAGTACATATTTAATAAATCACTAAATTAATAAATATGTCAATAAATATTAGGAAAATTTTAAATATATCAATAGATCATAATATATACATTTACATACCCGCTTCAATTTCTGCTTGAGGTTGATTTTCTTCGTCAATATTTTGAGGAGTATCTTTGTCTGTTTACATTAAACAAAATATTTTTCAAACTAGTTCATCAAATAAAAATTAAGCTTCACATTTTACATTGGGAAAATTTTAAAAATATATCAATAGATCATAATATTTACATTTACATACCTGCTTCAATTTCTACTCGAGGTTGATTTTCTTCTTCAATATTTTGAGGAATATCTCTGTCTGTTTATATTAAACAAAATATTTTTCAAACTAGTTCATCAAATAAAAATTAAGCTTCACATTTTACATTAGGAAAATTTTAAATGTATATCAATAGATAATAATATTTACATTTACATACTTGCTTCAATTTCTTCTTGAGGTTGATTTTCCTCTTCAATATTTGAGAGGGCTTCTAAATTTCTTTTGCGAGATTGTCTAGTCTCTTCTCTACGTGTCTCAGGGTCTCTTTTTCGATCATATTTTCTTGCACAAGTTCTTCGATTTCCCATGATAATAGGGTATGAAGTTCAAAAAATTTCCTTCAAAAAATTGGACAATAACTCAATTACAAAAAATATCACAAAATATTTAATTTAAAAAAATTCAGTGTAAATTTTTTGCAAAAAATACATATTCCAACTCAAAACATTTACTTTAAAAAATTTGAGAGAAAAATGACTTATAAAAATGAAACGAAGCTCAAAATATTTACTTCAACTCAAAACACGTACATACCTCCAAGAAATGTCTTTTGAATGTACGTCCAAGAAATTTTTTACAATTTTTGCCAAAATCACGCCGCCTCTAAGAAATGTCCTCCAAAAAAATTCTTTAAACCCAAAATTGTAAAATCAACCAAGAAATGCTCTTAAATCCAAATTTTGAAGAAAAGTTTTTGAACCCAAACCAAGATCTTTGTAAAATGAGAAGAAGTGTGTGAAATGTGCGAAAATTGTGAATCATTTCACGCCAATTTATATTGACGCGAAATGTGTTTTAGTAGGGGGCTCCACAAAAATCTCAGGCCAACAGAGAGTTACACAATAGTTCGGCCGAAATTTTAATCAAAAGTTCAGCCGAACTATTAAGACGTTAGATTTAACGGGTCTTAAGTGGAAAACATAGTTCGGCCAAACTTTATTAAAAGTTCGGCCGAACTAACGCGTCATCAATTACGCAAAAACCAAGTTCTGAACACAGTTCTGCAACTTTGGACTGATTAAACTCCATGAAAGGTTGTTAATTAACTGTTGGAACCAAGACAAGAATTTTCAGAATTGAATCTACATTCAGGAAATATAACTTTCATGGAATTTCATAAACGTTTAATAATTTTAATTATTTTTCTAATAAAATGGGTGCAAACAATTTCTGAGGGTCATTGTGATTTAGTGAAATCAAAATTTTGTATCTCCCAAAATACATTGTAAAAAAAATTGAAAAAATTATGGGGCATTACATTGGTCCGTCTTCTCTAATGGGTAGCTTTCAAATTTTTAGTTTATAACTTATATGTTAAGAAATTTCTTGCGATGCAAAACATATCCAAAATAAGCAGTTTTTCGTATTGGACCAGTTCAAAAAATTCTAGTAATTATGATATGCATCCATTGGCTTTGTAAATATGAAAAAAACAAAGTATACTATGTCTAGATTGTTGTAACACATTTTGTTTTTTCAAAAACACAAATTTTCAATGAATACAACATTGCATCATAACATGACTTCTTATGAATCCTTTGATTGTTAAGAAACACACACTCAAAAAAACGCTAAGTTGACATATCAAATCTGCATAAAAAAATTTCAAAAAATAAGTAATAGAAAGCTAACAAAATTTCTCACAACTTTTATTTTTATCACAAAATGAAATTCTACACAGAAAAATTGTTATAGTTTGCAGAAAGTTGAAGAACCGAAAAAAATGAAAATTTTTTCTCAAAAAAGGGCAAAAAGTGTAACCCAGCTTCACATTTTCACCCAAGGAAAGAAAGGAACAAGAGGAATTATAATAATGAGAAAAAATAAGAAGGAAGGAGGAAGAATAAGTCAAACTACAGCATGAAGAAGAGGAAAGGAAGAAACAACTTGAAGAAAAAGAATGTAAGAGGAATGAGGATCAAGAGCTTGTTCAAGAGGTACAGGAGCATATAGTAGCTAGATATATGGAAAAAAAATAATGCAATGATAACTAAGATGTTGAAATAATTCCCAACATAGAATAGGTCATTAGCTAGCCTCTTCCTCCCCCTAAAGATGGTAAAACCCTAGGTGGTGAATATTAAATCATTTCTCTAGATGATGACCTAATCATGGATATTTCTAGCCTCACCTTTAATGAGCTCCAGAATAGAATTGGACAGAAAGGAAGAAATACTTCCCCATTGATCTGACACGTCCTGCATTCATGCATAAAGAAAGGGTGATCGTCGTTGACTCCAGAAGGAATTCTCAAATCATTGTCGTGGAAAACCTAACCTTTATGGGAGCTTCAAAAGGAAATACATATTTCCTAATGGTAGAAAATAAGAAAATGGAAAACAATTTTCAAGCTATTAGGCAACAAATAAAACAACTCTAAGAAGAGAATCAAAAGTTTTGTTCGAGACATGCTTACTTGCAAGACCTTCGAGTAGCTATATATGGAGAGATCTAGCCATTGGGAGACACTATGAGGCATATTTATGAGGATTTGGTAATTTTTTATAAAGCAATAATTCTCTTACATCATATGTTTAATAAGTCGCAACAAAATGTCAAAGTTATGAAAGTCATTCATGCAACAATTAAATCAATTGATGAGTGGGAAACTAAGTATAGGAGCACACCAACATATTTCATCAAGAATATAAGGAAGGAAGCAGAGTTGGAAAATATTGAGGTTAGAGTTATTAGAAAAAAAAAAACAAATAACTCAACACCTTTTTGGCCAACATTTTAGCTTCATATGCACAATTATAAAATAGGTTGGATTACTTGGTTCAAGCACACAAGATCCACTCAGTAGGGCCATTTGTAGAGACAAAGGATGAGGACTTTTTCAGGCAGGAGATCAAGGAATACTTGAACCAAGTGTAGGAGATCACTAACACAAAAAACTTGGAGGTTAATAGAAAAAACACACAAAAATATATTGGTGGTCCTACTAAGATTAATATGAGTTTGTTCTTATTGCATAAAGTGTAAACTAGTTCCAAAACCATCTAATGTTAGGTATTGATAATACTAGTGTACCCCATTATTGTTATTATTAGTGAAACCCCCTTATTACGATATTGTTATTATTGTGCCCCATAGAAGCCCAATATTGTTATTTTTTTTCCCTTACATTATTGTTGTTATGTAGGCTCTAATTATACTATGACCCTTTAGACTCCTATATATATAAAGGAGGTATTTTCATTTGTATAATATAATAATTATTCATTTATGTAATTTAAATGAGGTTTATCCCTCAAAGAGGATAATTTTTAAGCTATTCATCTATCTTTTCTTCTATTTTGTGATTTGGTTGCATAAATTTTGGTATAAGAGATTTGGATTCTAGGGTTTCGCTTCTTCAAATGGGTCATTTTGGAACTTTTGATATAAATATTCTCTAAGATACTTAAGAAGGTGAAACTTTTACCAGGTGTAGAAGAAATATTGGTGAACTTCGTGGAAAAAATTTGGATCTTGGTTCACTATATTTTTCGAGATATGGTGTGAGGAATTTACGGTTTTTGCAGGCCCCCAAAATTTGTCTCAAACAACGACCTAGGAAAAAGCATCATAGCTTTCATTTCAAGAATAAAATTTGTATTCCGTAAAATAAGGCCAAAAGTGCACAAACTATAGTTTTCATTTTATCAAATTTAGGGTTGAAAGATAAAACAGTGACACATGTAATATTGTACAACTTCGTTCTATTGAAAAAGTCAATAAGACGAACATCGTAGGACATTTGACATAACTCTTTCTTGAAGAATCCAATGTCGATCAAAGTTGTGGTGTTTGAAATTTGAGATACCACAAGAATAAATTTTAGATCTTATAGATATAAAATTAGAGAGTTACATTCGTTTCAAGATCAAGCTCCTAAAAGCAAGAAAAATCTGTATATTTTTTTAAAAATAATTGCATAAATTTTGTTTGAAAAATATGTTGAAGTGATTTGAAGGGAAAATTAAAGCATAGATATTAGTATTTGGTTGTAAAATTCCTCCAAAAAAAATAAAATTACACCCATTAATCTTTCAGAAAGCTCTACTATGACACATGAATACGAAGAATTGCAACAGATATATCAAAGTTAAAGTACCAAATGCAACAAATTTCACTCTCACAAAGAGAAAGCAAAGATGACATGGATGGATTAAAAGGGGACATGGATAGATTAAAATGAGACATTGGTGACTTAAAATGGGACATGGATGGATTAAAAGGAGACATGAATGGTACAAAAGGAAACATGGACACTATTAAAGTAGACATGGATGTGATGAACTTCAAGTTGGAAGGGTTGAAAAAGTTGTTGCAAGAAAGGCTTCCCGATGGTTAAAAAGTAATCCATGAAAATCATGATGAGGAAAAAAGGAATATGAATCATGATTTTAGAGACTCCAATGTGGGGTTTAAAAAAAACCACATTCCTATGATAGATATGAGAAATTTTGATGGCAAGGATCTGGTAACATACATATTATATATGGAGAAATATTTTGATGTACATAACATGAAACACACACAAAAGGTACTCACTGTAAATTTATATTTAGAACACAATTAGTTTATATGGTATCGGCGAATTTGTTCTTGTAAAACACTTGTCACTTGGTCAATTTTTATGCTGGAAATGGTATCACAATTTGAGGATACAAAGAGAAACACCTTCTTCATCCAATTGATAAATATCAAACAAAATGGTTCAATTACAGAGAACATTGAGGACTTCCAAAAATTGAATATAAGGGTAAATGACATTCCATAGGAACATAGTATTTATGTATTCATAGTTAATTTACAGGATAAAATCCAACATTATGTTCGCCTTTGGGAACCTAAATCACTGGAAAAGGTATTCAGGGTGGTAAGAAAATCTGAAAGAAAAATTATGGCAACACGAAAGTCTACCACCAAAACTATAAATATGGAAGTGTTGTTTCTCCTAGCCTTTCACAACCTCAATGGTTGACACCACAAAATCTAGAAGAAGAAAGAGAAAAAGGGTTATGTTATAGTTGTTATAGAAAATGCACAAAAGGTAATAAGTGTGCTAAGAAGAAATTATTTTACATATATTCTAAAGAGGAGGAATAAAAGGAACAAGAAACATCAAAAGAAGAGGATATACACCAAGAACCAACCCTAGAGAAAGAAGAAATGAATCCAACCATTTGTTGTAATGCATTGGCATGAATCACCACTCCTCAAACTCTCAATATATAAGGACATATAAAGAAGAAAAACGTAACGGTTTTTATTGATACAGGTAGTACCCATAATTTTATTCATTGTAAGATAGCCAAGGAATTTAATTGCTTCCTATATCCAACACTAGAATGTCAAGTGATAGTTTCAAATGGATGAACTATAAATTTCTCTGGAAATTTCCATAATATCAAGCTAATCATGGGGGAATATGTATTGAATATTCCAATGCTTTCCATTCCAATGGGTGGTGTTTACGTTGTACTAGAAGTTCAATGGTCACAATATTTGGGTACGATAGATTTTAATTATCAATAACTTTTCTAAATTTTTTTGGAAAGGAAAAGAAGTTGAATTAATGGGTATTGCAAGGAAACCAACAAATATACTTAGTGCTAATGGAATGAAAAAAATTATAAAGAAACAACAATAGGGTGTAATTGCACAGTTATGCTCAGTAGAGGTTCAAACATTGAAATCATATATTTATCCAGATCTCAAAAAAGTCTTGGATAATAATTCCAATGTATTTGAGAATCCAAAAGGCCTTCCACTTATTCATGATCATGATCATGCTATTAATTTGATTCTAGGAATTTTTCCTCCAAACATCAGGCCTTACAGATACCTCTATTCCCAAAAGCGTGAAATGGAACACATGGTTGCAAAAATGCTAGACACCAATATAATTAAACCTAGTGAAAGTTCTTTCTCCGCTCTAGTAGTATTGGTGCATAAGAAGGATGGATCATGGTGCATGTCTTCAGATTATAGGGAGCTCAATAAGCTTATTATTAAAGATAAATTTCCCATTCCTTTCATTGATGAATTTTTGGATGAATTACATGGAACAATTTACCTCAAAAAATTTGATAATTTTTTAGGATATAAAAAAATTAGAATGACTACTGAATACATTACAAAAAAAAAAATTATAACTCATGATTGTTGTTATTACTCGGATTGAACCTCGAGCCAAGAAAGGCAATTCCGACATAACCTCAAACCACACTTATCCAAGTAGCTAGCCCTACTAGGCTAGGAGAGGGCTCTCTCCGTATAGATCACAATCAAAATGACTAAGGAAAGAAGATATTAGGCTAGTTATATTAGCTTAGGGTTTTTAATTTTAATTCTGTAGGGTTTTGCTGGATCAGGAGGAGTCAAACAGCTAGGGCAAGAAAATTAGGTCAAAATTTGCAGGGTGTTCTATGGGGCAAGGTAGGTACAATGTTTAGCACTTTAGGGTTTTGATTATGGGATGATCAAGATAGGTGAGGAGCTAAAAGGAGCATGGTGAATTCATGGTTTCTTTCTAAATTGAAGAAATTATAAATTATGAATGTTTACCCAAAATAGAGCATAGAAATTATGGATTCTATTCATCTAACTTGAAAAGATACATTCAATAGAAATGAAATGATGGATGAAATACACAAAACATTCTAACATATGAGTACAGAAGAAGAAACTAAAACTAAGAAAAATACTACATGGATTCCATAAAAATAGCTGCAAATTTGATTAATGTCCAAGCCAAAACTGATACAAAATAATGTCTCTAGACATGCCAAAGCTCCAAGTGAATCCAAACATTACAATGAATGAGCAAATACATCATATAGACCTCAAAACCACTCTCCCTAGCCTCATGGAGTCGAATGCATGAGATATGGATCAATTTCACCTACTCCCAAACAAGAAACTAAAGACCAGGAAGCCCAAACAATTTGCCTCTAAAAGAGAGGAAACTGATTCATTTGACCACTAGATGACTTATCTAATGTATCTACCTTAGATAATAGTAAAAGAATGACATTTAAATTTATATTGAACTTTTACATTAGTAATTTCTCATTTTCCCAAGTAAAAAGTCAAACTGGAGTGAAAATAAAAAAAATTGTTGAAGATGGTGAAAACACAATTTTCCTGGCAAATGCACAGTGTTATAACACGAAAAATAGCCTCTTTTGCAAGAAACGTTTGGAAGCCTTCCCGGTGTCCAAATCAGATCCTAGATAGCTCATTGGAAATCGTTCTGAGTCTAGTTTGCAAATATGCCTCTAGTTTTCAAAATGATGCTGATCTGCCGTGTCAAAAAGTGAATCTCCCAAGACTAGTAAATGCGCAGCACCAAGGTCAAAACGGAGGCGGAAACATGAAAATTTGGTGGCTTTTTGCACTTTTGAGGGACCATTCCTCCTCTAAATTTTATTAAAATTTCTATGTTTTATTTATTCATCATTTGTAGCATGATGGCAGTGGCCATTTGTCATTTGGATGCTCCAAAAAAGAGCGTAGAACCAAGGACGTTGTGCATTTGGAAGAATTTCTATGTGCCAAAATTGCTCAAAAAACCAAAACTCCACTAAAGTGCCAAATGTGCCAAAAACTTGCCAAAATTGTAATGTTACTTGTTGATCAAGGGCTTGAGGCATGAAGAGACACCTCAGCAAGTATGTCTAACCTCTCCTTCTCCTTTTTCTTGGTCAAAGCTTGAATTTTTGCATGGGCTCGTTTGAGCTTGGCCCTTGCAATTTTGTTCGTCATGGCATAGTGTTTTTCCATTTTCCTCTGAATATCATTGTCCTTTTTGTCCTTATATAACAAACTCCCTAGATGAAAATTGTCTCTATCAAGCCATGACTCTCTATCCCTGCTAATCTCTAAGGCAAGCAACTCACTTGGAGTAAGCTGCTCTACCAACTCAACTTCTCTCTGTCTTTCCCGAGCTAAAGCTCTCTTTAGCTCTACTGTCTTTGGTCTCTGTCATGGAGGATGATCCTCCTCCTCATCAATCTCACCAAATATATCCAAGGTCTCTTCCAACAAGGCCTTGGCCTTTTTGGCCTCTCTTTGTGCTTTGATGGTCCTGACCTCATCAATGATTTTCTTGGTTTTCAGCTGCTAATTTTCTTGCTCAACAAGATCAATCACATATTGTGCTCTGTCAAGATTAGCTTCAATTTCACTAATATTTTGTTCTTTGCCTCTGTTTGCTACACTAGTGGTTCTGTCGTCATCCTCCTCATCAAATTAAATCAGCTGAAATTTGTGCCCTGTTTCATGTTTATCCTCCTCCTCAATGATTGGCTCTTTAGCCTTTTCCTTTCCCTTGTCTACATGTTTTTCTGATTAAGAAGGCATGTCCCCTTTCACTCTAAGTGAATAAAAAACATGCCTGTGGCCTCTTTGATAGGTCTTGGGAAATGGCTCAAAATCAATCACATTAGCCCAAGTTGCCTCAATGTCCTTCTCACTGCTTGATGCCTCAGTATCATGATGTGATGATGGTAAAATATTATGGAAAGGTGAAGAAGTAGGATCAACATGAGGCGAATGGATCTAAGTAGGTGATGATGTATGAGTAGCAGGATGAGATGGAGAAGTGGATATGGGAGGATGACATGATGAAGGGATACTCTACTCATGCTGACTAGGTGGGGTAGTGAAGACTTCATTTGCTATGAATGTGTCCCATGAAATGTTATTTTGCTCAAGTTGATGCATGACTATCATCTTAATGAGGGAATGGTGAAAAAGACTTTTCATTTGATAATTATAATCCCTCTTTTGTACAATGTATGCCATCTTGTCAATGCTATGGAAGAGATAGTAGGGTATGTGAAGCATTATGACTCTAGTGAGGTGCATGGGGAGTCAGATATGATATGAATAGAGTCAAGAAAACATGCCCTCATAGGTGAAGTATTTCATGATTATATTCATCATAGGGACATATCAGTCAAGGAGATGAGAGAAAGGGAAAATGGACTTCTTTTCATTCTTGTATCTAGGTTTGAGATATGGTTCATAGTAGCTCAGATCAAGGTTTACTTTTTTAAACCATTTCTCTCCCACATTAGGGATCCTTGTAGCAGCTGGAATGGCATTAGTGGACATGGTAAAAGTCATCCCAGAAAGAGTGACCTACCTATCATGAAGATTAGTGATGAACAACCTTGTCAAAATAGGGTGAAACTGAATCTACTTCACTTTCTCACAAAACTCAAAACAACCATCATGTTTAAAACATGACACACTAAGAGGAGAATCCATGAGATCCTTTGTGATTATTGGTTCATATCTATTGATTTTCCCTCCTTTTTGGTCACTTCTCTTTGGTGTTAGTTCCTCACTGACACCTCTATCCTCCTCTTTAGATATTTTGAATTTGAAGGCTTTGGAAACCCTAAGGTAAATGGAATGAGATTAAGGGAGTGAGAGATGAGATGACTAGCTTAGGAAAATGGAGGGAACAGAATGTAAATGAAAACCTAGGTCAATGAAAATCCTAGGATTTAACAATATGTATGACTAATATGTGTTTTAGGGACATAAACCTGGATTTAGTGCATGAAAATGGGAAGGAAATGGAAACTAGGGTTTCATAGCAACAAGCATGTCACATATTTTATGGAACACCAAATATATTTAGAAGAGAGGTGATTTAGGGTGCACTTACTATTTAAAGCCTCTTGAAGAAATTGGTGAGGATATTTGAGCTTGATGGAGGTGATGAAACCTTTTGAAACCCTCATTGTGCAAATGCACAACACTTTGGATGAACGCGCAGTGGCAAGTCAAACACGCAACGCCTCTCTAAAAAAGTGCAATGACAACGTATTTTGGTCTAGAGTTATCGGGAAAATGCGTAGCACCAAGACAAATGCGCAGTGCCTGGGTGCAAACTCGCAGTGCCTTGAAATTTGACCCAAAATACTCAAAGAACTCGAAATTTCTCCTTTGTTGGAAAATTTTGATGGATGAATGGCTACAATGAATTGCTTTGAGGTGTTTTGAAAGGCATTATAGCATAGTGGATTTGAAATTATAATTTGAATCACCCACTTTGGCACGATACTCTTTAATTTTTTAACTTTTTGGCATTGTAGGCTGACCAGACATGGAGTTTGGATTTCTTTGCTCCACTTAGGATGGATTATTGCATTTGATAACTTGGGATTGAATTTATTACATATGAGAACATAAAATTACATTTGGAAAAACATAAATTTATATCAAAATGACATTTTGATATAAAAATCATTAAACTGAAAAAATACAACTTTGAAAGTATGATAATTACATCATGATAATATTATTTAGTCCCTCTCATATATGTGATGACCTCATCTAAAATGAAATATTGACCTTGAGAAATATAAAACCTAATGACCTAATGGGAATTCTTTTGACCTGACTTTCATAAATGAGATTTTGACTTAAAAGGCTTCCAAGTGAACAAAGCATTTCCATAGGTGTTTTTATGCTCAAGGAGACAAGAGAATGAGTTAGCCAATATGATCTTCTAAGGGACAATGAAGCTTATTAACAAGGACAACCACTAGTGGAACAATTTTATATCATGACCGAAATGATAGAAAATTTCTTCACAGTGGGACACCTAAGATGCACATCCAAAATGTGTTTCGATCCTTGGTGGAAGTATCCAAATAGTAACTAACAATGGTCATTATGAATTTTTGGTCATGCATTTTTGCCTTACCAATGCACCTTCTACGTTTATAGCTTTGATGAATTCCATTTTCAAACCCTTCCTTATAAAATTTGTGTTAGAATTTTTTGATGGTATGATAATCTATATCAAGTCTTGGAAGGATCATATTCAACATGTTGACAGGGTGGTCAAACTATTGGAGGAGAAACAAATATATGTAAAAACCTCCAAATGTTTCTTTGGAGTATAGGAGGTGTAATATCTGGGTCATATTTTATCTCATGAGGGTGTTAAGGTAGGCCCTAAAAAAATTAAATCCATTAAGGAAAGGAAAATCCGCATAACCATAAATCATCTTCAAGGATTTCTTGAGTTGACAGGATATTATCGCAAGTTTGTTAACAATTATGCGAGAATACAAACACCTCTAACAAAATTACTGAATAAAGATGCATTTTCTTGGACTATAGAATAATCTAAGTCCTTTGAACATCTTAAAGTGGTAATGTGCCAAGCATTGGTCATAGCTACTCTAGATTTCACAATGTTTTTTATTGTGGAATGTGATGCCTTAGGAAATGGAATTAGTATTGTTTTAATGCAAGAAGGAAGACCCATTGCTTTTGAAAGTCGTCTAATCAAAGGAAAGTATTTACACAAACCTTACTACATGCATTAAAGAAATAATGACCTTACCAAATGGGAAGACAATTCAAGGTAAAAATAGATCATCATAGTCTTAAATACTTTTTGGAAAAAGTATTATCTTCATAAGAGCAACAAAAATGGGTCACAAAGATGTTGGGTTATGACTTTGAAATAATGTATAAATAAGGGAAGAAAAATGTTGTTGCAAATACACTCTCAAGAAAGGATGAGGATGTCAAAGAATTGCTTTGTGTCATTTCTATTATCCAACCAGATTGGATAATAGAAGCAAGGGATGAATGGAAGAATGACAAAGAAGTGTGGAAACTCATTCAAAAGTTGCATAAATTTCCTAGTACATATGATACATTTATCTAGAAAATTGATTCATTATGGTACAACGAGTGCTTATATCTTTGTAATAATTCCCAACTCAAACAAAATATTCTTTTGGAATTGCACACCTATCCCTTAGGAGGGCACTCATGATTTTTAAAAGCTTACCATACAGTAAAGAAGGAATTTTTTTGGGATGGCCTTAATTTTGATATGCAAAAGTTTGTGGTAGAATGTTTGGTTTTCCAACATATTAAAGTGAAGAAAATTATGTTACAACCTTTAGCCATTCCAAGTCAACATTGGGAGGAGGCTTTAATGGATTTTATCACAGGTGTTCCCAAGTACAAAGGAAATAGTGGCGTCATGGTGGTAGTTCATAGACTTACCAAGTATGCACACTTTTGTGCATTATCTCATCCATTTAAAGCTAGTAAAATAGATATTTCATTTATGGAAACAATTCAAAAGCTACATGGTATCCCAAATATTATTTTAAGTGACAAAGATCGCATTTTCACTGGAAATTTTTGGAAGTAAATATTTTCTTGTCTTGGTGTTTAATTAGCTCATAGCTCATAGCTCATCTTATCATCCTCAATATTATGGGTAAGATGAGATAGTTAACAAATTTTTGGAAGGATATCTTCATTGATTTATATATGATAAACAAACACAATGGGTCAAGGGGTTACCTTTAGCCAAATGGTGGTATAACACTTCCTTCCATACTATAACAGAAATGACCCCATTTGTGAAACTTTATGGATATCATTTATCGTTCATCACATCATCTCTAAGAGAAAATTCTAAGGTTCAAGTAGTAGAAGATCACATCAAGCATCAATAACAAGTTATTGAACGATTAATGGATAACCTCACTTTGGCACATAATAGAATGAAACAACAGGTAGATCAACATCGCAGTGAAAGAAGTTTTGATGTAGGTGACTGGGTATTTTTATGCCTACAACCATATAAATAAATGTCCCTCAAGAAAGCTAAGAAGGATAATAAATTATCACCAAAAATATATGGTCCTTAATTTTTTTTGCAAAGGATAGGTACTATGGCATACAAATTGGAGCTTCATGCATCTTCTTGAGTGCACTGAGCTTTCCATGTTTCATGCTTAAAGAAGGTTATAGGTGACAAGCTCCTAGTTTAAACAATATTTTCAGAACTTGATAATGAAGGAAAAATCATATTGGAACCTGAAGCATTCATAGAAACCAAAACTTAGAAACTATGGAATAGATCAATTTCAAAGTATTTATTTAATTGGAAGAACTTTCCTCCTGAATATTCCACATGGGAGGATGAGAATTTTATACAGAAGCATCAAGAACTACTCAAGTGTTGAGGAATTTTTTTTTTGAAGAAGAATGCCATGTTATGTACCTTTTATACTAGTGTATCCCCTTATAGTTATTGTCAGTGTATCCCACTTATTTTTATTGTTGTTCCCATGTATTCCCCATAGTGTTATTATTGTGCCCCATAGAAGCCCGTTATTGTTATTGTTGTGCCCTTACATTATTATTATTATGTAGGCTCTAATTATATTGTGACCCCTTAGACTCATATATATAGAAAGGAGGTATTTTCATTTTCATCATCCAAGAATTGTTCATTTATGTAATGTAAAGGACATTTCCACCTTGAAGAGGATAATATTTAAGAAGTTGATCTATCTTTTATTTTATTTTTTGATCTAGCTGCATAACGTCTACCCGGATTTTGTGGAATATGGAGTGTGTTATCATCCTAAACTTCATACAAATATAGAGGATACAATTTCATATTACGAAGCGTGGAGTCAATATGTAACCACTAAATTACAAGTTGAAGATTTTTAGCTATAGTTTCCTCAAACTCTAGATGAATTTGTCTAGTTTATGTTATTAGGATCTACCCATTTTGTCCTATACGGATTTTTTCATTATTGTATTTGAAATAAAATATGTAAGTGGAAGTCAAAGAGTTAATTATGGAATTTTAAAATTCATTATTTAAGAAAAATACAAAATAAGTCCAAGGGTCATGAGGGAAACGGGTCATAAAGGGAGATGAAGAGTCATCTAATTTGTTGTAAATAAACCCTCACAACTTAAGTGAAGGTCTTAGAACTGGAAATTTGGATACTTGGCTTCTCTAGTATAACATAGGAGGAATATCATTATTTGGAGAAGCAAGTGTTGGCCTCATGTTACACCATTGGGGTTGGTGTCTTATCAATGTAACTATATGCTTGGAATATTCACTTTATAATAAGAAGATCTCATAGTTGGCACACCTTCATTCATTTATCGTGGATCTAGTAAGAATATTACTTATATATTTGTGATGTATTTTGTTTCATTTACGTTAATGCTAATGAGTTTGTTTATTTTATTTAGTATGTATCTTGTTGAATGCATGTTATTTATGCTATTATGATCATTGTTATCTTTTGAACTATTTTTCAACTTAATTAACGATTATTTTTATATCACTCTTATGTCTTGTTATACCTTGAGAGACAACCCCCAACTGAAAAGAGGCTAGTTCCCAAGACATTTATTAAAAACCATGATGAAAATATTTTATTGTCCCAATGCTATTAAACCCCAAATATTTAATCCTTATTAGTATCTACTGTGAGAACAATCTTTCAAAGTGGCCTTCTAGTGTTGAATACAAATATAAATGTTGTAATGTAATTAACCCAAATTTTGTAATGTAATTAAGAACATATAATGTTGGAGTTCCAACATTTATGTTATGATGCAAAAATCTTTATATTAGGTAATGTTTATTTTTATCAATAAAAAATTCTAGATCTAAAGAAAGGGGAAAATTGAGAGATTATGATGCCATGGAAAGGGGAAAAACTGGAATTAAGAGGAAAAATATATCTTGGGTAACTATTTCCCTTTGATGTGTATTTTAGTCTTCTATCAAGCTAAAATTTTGGGAATATGAAGTCTCAAGGTGTGATTATTAAAATAAGAGGGAGGAGAAATCAAAGCATTCATATTAATGAAAGAACATAAAATTTGTATTAATGAAAGCGTTCATATTTGTATTAATGAAAGAACATAATACAAAAATTACTTTTGTTTCTTTCCTGGAATAGCATATAATGTAATTAAGAACATTGTAATCCAGGCATGCCTTTGATGTGCATACCTTGCAACCTCAAAGGATTATTCCTACTTTTCCTATCAAGATCATGGTTAAAATAATATCAATAATTGTTGAGGTCATTGATGCCCCATTAGAATATAACCTCTTGCTAAGATAAAGCTATTTTTCAGCCATGACTACTTTTTTTTCATTTGTCTTCCACATCATGATATTACCCCATAGGGGAAAATAGTCATTATTCACCAATTGACCCTTTTGAATTTTGACTTTTGTTTCCATGATAGTTAGCTTATTCCATTTGTAATATATTCTGATTCTAATTATGAATGCATTGGATGTAATATTCCCATTTTAGCACATAGGTAAATGGAATATTAAATTTTTTCTTTTATCACCTAGCGGCTAAATAAATGGGTAAGGAGGCCCGTGTTGATTGAAAACATGAATAAAATACCTCACATGTGGAAAGGGATAGACATAAGAACTTGATTTTTCACCCTCAAGTGTGAAAAGGGGAAAATGCATGAAGACAAGGTCAGGCTTGACCAAGTCAAACAGCGCTTCCATAGGAGGAGTGGCTTACTTTAGAAGACAACGCAGTGTAAATGAGGAAGAGGATATTTGGTGGAGGAAACCCCAATGGATGGGGCCCATGGAGAGAGAGCTTTCACTTGTTTAAAAGGAGGGAAAGGAAACCATTGTTTCTCATGCTTGTTTTGTTCATCTCAATTGTCAATTGAGACATTTGTGCATTCTTTTTTGTTTAGAAAGAATTTTCGGGAGGAATTCCTGTTTAGGATTCTTTCACCTTCTTGAGAGGCCTCTTGAGGGATTGCTCAGATTTTCGTCACATCCAAGCTCAAGTTCAAGCATCCTCCATCAAGACAGCATTATTTCTACCACAGAGTAATGTTGTGTTGTAGGGTGTTGCAGTGAGGGTTCACTACATCACCTCCATCAGCTATTTTCAGAGGAGGAGCCTCTCTTTACTTTGAGATATAATATTGGTGATATCTCGGAGCTTATTGCAGACTTTGGCATCAAGGCCAAGCATTTATCTTCAACAACAGCGCAGTCCCTTCTCTAAACTACACTATTTTCGAGTGTGTTTGCAATGGAGACTTGCTCCACATCTTTGGAGGGTGAGATCTTAGGTGAGAGGATCAACCTTTCATTCTAGAGATCCATTGGAGGAGATATTGTCATTTATTGTAGCATATTCAGTCTTCTCCATTTGTTTGCAGTTCTTGAGTTGCTGCAGCTACCTAGCAACTCTGGCATTTCTGCAGATTTTCCATTCTGTGTATATTTCATCCAATCCCTTTTAGGATTGTGTATTGTATGTTTTCAGGGGTTTATATCTTGCTCCCCCTTATTTATTTGAGCCATTATTGTCACATCTATGTATTATTGAAATTTTGCAGCAGTTCCCCCTTAAGGATTATGTAGTCATAGCCAGGGCCTCTTTTATATAGCAGTATTTCTCCATATTTCATGTACATGTTTCATTGAGGCTACATTGCCTAGCTTGAGAGATCATTTCCTCAAGATCTTGTATAAATTTGTTGATGATATAATCTAATGTAATGGTTATGTGGATCTTCTAGAATTTTGGGTTTTCATGCATTCACTGCTATTTCCAGCTCATGTTTATGTATTGCTAATCTCCACATTGGTAATATCTTGAGATATTCCCAATAGTGTGGAAATTCTAGATTTGGAATATTACAGTGGTATCAGAGCATGATCTCTAGCTCAGCCTATGAGTCTCAGCCAAAGAAGATCAAGATGATGAAGAAGATGAGTTTACTCTCATCTATTTTCAGGTCCAGAGGAGACCTCTCCAAGGAGGTCAAGTAGATTGAAGAAGGAGAAGGGGAAGGACCATGCACTTCCTACTCTCACAGAGAATAAGACCAGGAGCATGAAGGACACTTGGAATTCGAAATTCTAAGTGAGTATCTGGCTGAATACCAAACAAAACCTAGAGCCTTCCAAGAGACTCTAGCTTTTCCACAATTTATTCAGCAGAAGGAAGGAAGAAGACCCCACAGCTATGGGATGATGAGAGGCAATAGATTTCTATTGTCCACATTTGATGGATCACTCACATGTGCAACAAAGGTTTGGGTGAAGAAAATAGAGGCTTTCTTCCTGCTACATCCTATAGTAGACAGAGAGGCTATAGAAGTTGCAGCGCTGCACCTTGGAGTTGAAGCAAAGAATTGGTGGATCAGACATCGAAGCCATACAATGGTTTCTACTCTTGTTGAGTTTTCTTAGAGATTGACCAGGAGGTTTTGAAAAAGGAGGGAGGAGCCCTCACCACCAGCTAATGAGGCATGTACCAGCGCTATTGAGACCATGAAGGAGAAACCTTCATCTTCAGCAATTTAGGAGGCCAACACTTATGAGGAGGAAACTCTTGCAGCCCTACAAAGAGCTTCAACATTTCACCAAGGTATGATTGAAAATCCATCACTTTTCATTTCATCAAACACTTTGTATGGGTCTTTATCATTACATGCAGTTGATCTAGAGCAGAAGAATAACATTGTGCTAAGCAATGATGGCGAAAGGATGAATCATTCCTCATGTGAGCATTGACAGGGAAGCTTCATTCAAGAAGCCATGAAGGAATCGATGAGAAGGAGTAGACATCTGGAGATAAGAAACTCTTTCTCCTCTTTAGATGACACTCTCTCAATGAGCATGCCACAACTCAAAGAGAGACTTCTAATTGCAGCAGACCCAAGGCCTATTTGGTTTTGGAAGGACATGCCTGAGGAGGAGATCTCCTAGAGAGATTTCAGTAGAGGTGCACTCCCACACATCATGGAGTGCAAGATTATTCATCAGTTTGTGGAAGCACTTCCCTTCTCATAGGAACAGATAGTAGATGGAGGACATCCTCGGATGGATAACATCTCTCATGATTGTGATGGAAATTCCTTGAGCCATGCACATCATGATGGGATGTTTTTTCCTACCACCTACTTGGATCCTCATAGGGTCAAATTGATCCTCATGAAGATTGCATTTCAAGGTCCCATGAAATGCAGGAGATTGATTTGGGATGATGGTAGCCCTCATGGGAGGAGTACCAAGATGAAGGGTTGGAGAATACATCCACATTTGGTTGAGTGGATGTGGATGGTGAGCAAGAAGCTGGTAAGCTACTTGCATATTTATGATACCGGGCAGTAGGAGGCTTGGTTGCACTGGTTATTCTTGAAGGAGTTTGGCCATAACTTGGCATACACTCTTTCCAAAGGTATAAGGATGGAGAAGATGTGGTAGGATGCTGGCATCATGGATTAGCAAAGAATATGGGTGTATAGTGATGATGAAACATTCATGTCATTCACTATGTCTTCATCACATATATTGTATGATGAGAGCATGAGGAAGCAGAAAAAAAATTTGTTGCTGGGGTTATTCTTGGGAGAGCAGGAGCAGATTTTCTCTCATTTCTTGTATGATGTTGCAGGAATAGGAGATGGCACCGTCATGGTGCAAAGGGATACTCATTGACCTTTGATGATCAGGAATTACTTCCACCTTGGGAGAGATTCCATATTTGTAGCAACATTATTGGAGGGTTTCCCATCTATGTTGAGGAAGATGAGGGCAACAGTGCTGTGCCATCTAGAGATTATCTAGTGCCTCATGAAGAGGAAGGAGGAGCTCTTACTATAGATAGATGGATTCTTGCATCTTTGCAAGGAAGTCCCTATGATCTCATGGGTGGAGATCAAGGCACAACCTATGTTCTATATGTTCCATTGTTGAGGAGGTGTGGAACCATGGAGACAGAAGGAGAAGATAGGGAGGATGAACATCATGATGTGATGAGGAGCACACATCCCTATCTATTTTGTGAGGTTGATGCACCTAAGAAGGTGACTGGATTACGCAGTGGAAGCATGGACAGACTTGTTCATTCATATATTTAGTCATCTCTTGTTGAGGATGTCTCATTGCATGGAGACATTTTGTCGAGGAGACCACTATATCAACAGATGGTGAGAGATGCTTCACATGTTGAGGCACCATTCATTGATTTCAAAAGAGTGGAGTGATCCCAGGATCACCTTGCTTGCATGATATTGACAAATCAACATATGAGGAGATGCATAGATCATGTGCAGATGGAGGAGATACACAACTCTTTGGAGGAGTTAGCACATGCACCTCTTTTCTCTTTGAGGGTGAGAGGAGACTCATTTTTGAGCCATTCCATTTGCATACACAAAACTTATGGTAAGGGTATTGTTTATTTACATGATGATTTGTATATCCACCCTTAACCATATATGAATAGTATGTTGCTCCAAGGAGGAGCATTCTTCTTTCTAGACCCAATGGTGTACTTAAGGCCATGAGCACTATTGGTGACCACTCCCTAGGAATACTTGTGGAGGAAATGTATTTTGGAGGACCTACTCACCTTGCACCATGTATCATGCACTTCCTCCATACATTCGAGGAGAGTAGAACAACAAGAAAGTGGTTGAGATACCACACTTTTTGTCACACTCTTTTGCAGTTGAGGGTCAAACTGCATTGGTTACAATTGAGGGACCATTTTCCTTCTCCCTTGCCACATATGACAGCATGCATGGTTCTGATTATGGTTCATTATGTTGTTGTTGTCTTTGTATTTGTTGAGAGAATGATTGGGGGAATGGCACATTGGTTGGATGTCTCCTTTGGGGGAGAGATCTCCCACATTATTTGCATTGCATGTTCTAAGGGGAGCATGAGAGCACATGTGGCCACTATAGAAAAAAATTGGTTTCCATTTGAGGTGAGCCATATGATTGATTGGATGCCATATTATGGTGACTTCCAACTCATCACATATGAGATGATTTGGGACAACATGTTTCATAACGATGGGGAAGAGGTCCTAGGAGGTCTAGTCTTCAACTTGCCACTGGAGGGCAACTTTATTGCAGCCCAAGATCAGCATATACTCTACACTTATCCTAAGTGGAGAGGAGGACATTATGGGGTAGGCTATTTTTTCTACCAAGATCAAATTTTCAGCCCACCTACATTGCTAGAGCCAAAGGTGGAAGATGATTTTCATGAGTTGCCATGTTGGGAGGTAACTCACTTTGTATGGATGATTGCTTGGGGATGGAGGATACACATGCGGGAGATGTTTCCCAACATATTTCAGACTATATGCCTTGAGTGGAGGTTTCTCAGTTTTATCCTTGCAGTTGCTCGAGGACAAGCAACATTTGGGAGAGGAGTACTGTAATATTCCCATTTTAGCACATAGCTAAATGGAATGTGAATAGGCAGCCATGAAGGATCTGACTGGAATGTCAGTTGGGGAGGAAAATTTTCACACCATTTAGTAATTAAGAATTATGTGGATCCAACGCACATCAAATCCGATGCAGAGGCATTATTTCCCTTCGTCCAGTGGTAGAGGTGGGAGGTGGCTGAAGAGTAATAGATGGGATCAAGATGGATTCACCATCACCATATATCTTGTAATTTGGCAAGGGAATTTAATGAGAATGTGTGGCATTCCCATTAAGGATGTTCGCATGGGGCTGGAAGATCCTCCCCACTTAATGGCTTATTGGACTGACAGAAGAGATGATTGTAACAGTTGGAGATCTCAAGCCAGCTACTGAATTAATGGCTTCCATATTATTTATAAGTGGCAGGGTTGCCTAGAGGAAGGCATTGTTTCTGTGCAGAGAGTCTCGGGTCTCTTTCGCATATTTCTCTGTCTTCTTGCGCCCATTAGTAAGCCTAGAGCTAAGGTGTGTTGGCACAAGATGTCTCATCATTATTTGCACAGCGCTAGGGTAGTTTTGGAGGTTAACGAGGCTAAGCATGGTTTCAATAGGTCTGTATCCCACAAAGGTAAGCAAACCATTGAGACGTTGCAGGCGGTCGTGGTTAAAGACAGAACAACAGTGAATGATAAGACCATTCATGAGGAGGTGGATTGGATTTCAGACCTTGGCACCCCTACCACTAGGGCCACACAATTCCTGCGTACCCAGGCTTTGGCATGGCTTTTGAAAACCCTATTGGCTATATCAATGAATATGCAGGAGGCTTCGAACTGGGTGGCATTCCAGGAGGGTACTCTAGGGTCAGCTAGAAATTCGACCTGTTTGGATACCTTAGAGGTGACTTTGAAATATCTAGTTGAGGAGATGAGAGCTCAATCTAGGTGTCTTGAAGGTTTTGTGCAAATGCTTGAGACCTACCTCATGTACATGGTTAATTTGTCCATCCAAATGCCTGATGCAACTCATAAGACTACAATCATCTGCCATTTCAAGCCTCGAAAAGCCCTAATCCAAGACGAGGCTCCCAGTCCAAGTGTAGCTACTGCAAGTCCGAGTGCTATTTCCAACAAAGAGGAAGTGCCTGTAGGGAGTCATGATTGGTTTTCCTGTCTTTTTTCTTTCCTTTCATGTGCTACTGGTTTTTTATGCTTTTCTTCTCACGGCAAATAGTTTCGGCTGGTTAAGCTTTTGTGGCCTTCTACCTATTGAAAGGACCAAGTTTTCTAGCAATTCTTGGGGGATGTCTAAGCCTTCGAAGGCTGAGTATAATGTCTATTCTATGTTGGAAAATGTCTTCCTATGATAGGCCCGGGGAACAAGTTTCTCATTTTTTACTGTTACCAACTTGGCCGTTTTTGTAACTCTAAGTAAAATATTTTCCTTTTAATACAATTTGCTAACTTACACAAAAAAAATATATACATTGAAATAAATTCATGTATATTAAAATAGAGATAAAATTGTCATTGAAATAGAAATAAAAATAAAAATAAACATTTACACTATAATCGATAAATATGTATAGTGAATATAAATAATAGTGGATATGTAACAACACATAGAGAAATCGTTATGTATATGAGAATTAACACATTAGAATTTGAATACAAATTAAAATAGAAATGAAAATTTACATTGATATTAACATATACATTGAAATAAATGCATGTATATTAAAATAGAGATAGAATTGTCATTGAAATAGAAATAAGCATTTACACTATAATTAATAAATATGTATAGTGAATAGAAACACTAGTAAATATGTATAATGCAATTAATATATTGATTCATTTGCACATGCATTGATTTCAATATAAAGCATTCATTAACATTGTTGCTTCATTTCTATTCAACTTACTAATAACGTAATTATTCAAATATACTTCTACATAATATTGCCTATGTTATCAATAAACCAAAGAAACTAAGAAAACTTAAAATGATCATTTCATCTCAGATATATGCATAAATGTATTTTTTATCTTCTCTAAAATTTTCACTATACTAAAACTTGAATAATATATATTGACACTGATGAATATCTATTGTGTTGGAAATGATTAAAAATATTAATCATGCTATATTTTTATTATTTGGCATGTTTATCACTAATCATGACATTACTTCATTATTATTTGGATTCATTGAATTAAATTTCAAGGAATCATTTAAGATGGATTTACATTGATTAACAATAATTTTTTAAACGAATTTAATAAGATATATTTAGTTAATTGTATAAGAAAGAATTGGTCAAAGGGTAATACAAGGGAATTGATATTTTCTCCAATTAATTAAAATATTTATTAATTTTATCTTTTTCTCAAAATTTATAAAGTTGATAGAAGTGTATTAACGTTATCACTAGTTAATCAACAACATTATTGTTTTTAAGCTTTCCTCAAAATTATAATTTTTTTTATGTACCTAAATTCAAAGTAATAATATTTATTTAGAAAACATAACATATTTTTTTTTTTTGTCAATTTGGTAGGTCCTTACTATTTTCTATTTTTCATCAAAAAGCATGTTAGATTAGATATTAAGTGAGTGGCTTCAACCTGCTCGAAGGAAACCAGGTTTGTTGGCCACCTTAATGCATTGAAAGCCATCAAAAATTGATAATGTTCCATTCTTCTATAGTTTCCGTGCTGGCCATTTCACTGTTTAAAACATTAACTAAGTACCAACTATGAGCTAAAAAACTATCCACAAAAGTCATAAAAAATTAAGCTGGGTTATTATCCATCTGAAGAGTCTATTGGTGATGAATCCTTTGCCATAGAACCAGGCATGTCCACTTGCTACAGTTGTTGAATCTTCCATTCAATTCGTCCGATTCAATAATATCAATAAGTAAGATAATCGTATATTCCTAAAAAAAAAAAGAGAGATTTGTGAAATACACATAGTTTTATATCATTGAAACTCATGCATGAAAATATTAACATGAAACAAGCAAATCTTTTTCACCTTTAAATCTAATCTCAAACTAGAACTCTCAATTGAATTCTTCACCTAAGATACATTTTTTCCTTAAAATACATTAATGAATTTTATTATATCCAATTTTGCATCAATGAAACAAATGAATTCACATCTCAATTAGTTGAAGGGTATTTGAAGTATTATCAACTAGTGAATTTCCTAACTTTTAAGTATAAAAAGTATTGGATATGAGTGTGGAAGAGGGGAACCTTTCAAAAATGGTATTCATTTTTATTGATAACTTGGAAATATATATGCTAGGAGATTGAGATCATATTGAAACCTCTTATACGTTAGGATTATTATTTATGGTTGTACACATTTATAACATATTTGTGTGATGCCCTTTTTGGTTTTTATTTTTTTTCACAATGAAAATTTCTATGTTTGGTTGATTTGATCACTAATTATTTATGGCTTTTAAAATGAAGGATTATCTCATCAAAAATTGTATAGATGGTTTATGTAGATAAATATGGGTATGAATGCTTTTGATAGTGTCATTATTATATAATGATTATCTATGTCCAAAAATTTCAAGCTAACTAGAATGTATAGAACCATTACCAATATTTCCGGTTATGTGACTACAACTAAAATGTGTTAGTATTACAAGTAGCATAAGAAAAAATTTCGACAAATAAAATTACACAAAAACAAAATATACACCAAAAGAATTACATTGTATTAATTACAATAATGATACATGACTCTTACACGCACTCCACTATAATACATGAGGCCTCATATTATAAAATTTAGATGCCAACAATGATTTTCCAATTTGAGTGACTGATTTAACCATCACCATAATGATCTCCACAATATATGTATGAATATCTACAAAAATATCATAACTAATTTTATTTGATCTCCATCCATAATTTCTTTCATTATCATCATATTTGGTCATGGGTAGACTTCTAGAGTAAGTATAATTTGATTATCATTAGTTTCCTTATATCATAAATATGAATTATACCTTTGTAATCCTCCGTAATGAATACTTATGATTTAATCTATATGTCTTGAGTTTTCTTCATCTTTATTCTCCCATATTCAACATCATCTTCAATTTCCTTTCCATTGTCCTAATGCATAGATATACATTTCACCAATTCATCATCTTCAATAAATAATCTCGAGTACATCATCTTCATATCAAGGATTTATTTAATATTTATCATTTATCCTGTATGTCTGGAGTTTTCTTCATCTTTATTCTCCCACAATCCACATCATTTTCAAATTCCTTTCCATTGTTGTTATGCATAGATATACATTGCATCAATTCAACATCTTGAATAAATAATCTCCAGTACATCATCTTCATATCAAGGATTTATTTATCAGATCCTTGACCTTTGCATGTTTTTTTTTATGGATTAACCTTTAACAATTACTATCATAATTAAAAATTTATTTTAGTATTTTGTGCGAATTTTTGAACGCTTTTACGGTGGCTTTTTCCAGTGTAATTTCTCTAAAATCCGGCAGGAATTCATTGAAAAGAGCAGTTTGATTGCTAAGTTTTCACAATCTAAGTGCCCTACGGATTTTGAAGGGTGTTGAATCCATATATATAGTCAAAAAACCAGTTTAAATAACAAAAACCAAGATTTTACCTCAAAATTTTTAATCGAATTCCGGCACCTAAATCTCCAAAAAGTTGCACTAAAGGCAACTCTAGTTTTATTAACTCACAATTAATTTCAAGGTGGGATAACTTACCATGAAAAAATTATTACATAAAGTGGTTTCAACTAACTAAAATCTTATATCTATCATTACAAAGTGGTTTTTGGTTTACCATGAAATGATACAAAAATATGGATGCCTCATTTGACTCAAGAAATGACTTTAACAACTCCTTCATTAATAAAAAATAAACTTTATGGGGCCTATGGCTCATGGATTTTGTATGGGATATATTGGTGTAAATTTGGATATTTGACCATATAAAATATTTTCAACATAACACTTACTTTCTGCGATGATCCAGGGTAAATTCTTGATACCCTTAACCAAGACCTTTTACTTCAGCTAATAAATAGAATTTCATTTAATTAAGACGTTAAAGAACATAAATGAATAAGTGTATGTTGTAAATAAGAGGGACATAAATGAACAAGATCAACAATCATAAGAACACATAATTTGATGATGGATTTCGTCCAGGAGGGACTACATCTTTGGGCCTCGGTGTCAAGATGGTGTAGGCCGCTGCATTATGTGTTGTAAGAAGAAGATGTATATGGATGTGTTTCCCTATGAAATACAAGGAAAAATTTCCCTCACGCATGAGTGGCTTGACTTCTTGAAGAGATGTTCCACTGCAAAACACTCATACATAAAGAAAGACTCCTTTCAATATGATCATAACTGACTTGTGATAAATAAGAGTATCCTGCCAATCCTGGAAAACAAGGGATATCAAAAATACACATATGAAAACGAGCATCCTACCAATGTGGCATAAAATGGATCTCATACAGAACACAAATCCATAGCTAAAAGTACATCAATAACAAAGCAAGGCAAGATCCCACTGCTCATGTATCAACCGGGATCTACAAGACATAATGCATCTCAAAGAGAAAGAAATGACGAAGTACATGGAATCCACATTATATACCTCATGTTGCCATTTTTTGAAGGTTGAGATGCTATGCGACTGAATCTGAAAACACCATCAATCTTGTGGCATCGAAAAATGTGAAAACGACTGCTCACACGAGGAAATCTGACACCTGGATAACCCACTTCCAAAAGTGGCTGAAAAATCAAAACTCAGATGAAGAAACTGAGCATGCCATCAGACTAGTGGCGTCGAGTAGTGCAAAAATGACATAAAATTTGTCCCATTTGGACAAAGTCAAAATTTCACCCTCCTAAAAGTTAGCTTCATTCAAGGTTCCGCCTGCCTCTTCCTAGGCTCATGGTTCCATATGAACTGCAATAAAAAATATTAAATTCTGAATTCTGTGTGCGTTCTCTCCACTCTTTCATGGCCTAGGCACACTTGTAAAAAGACGAGTTTATATGCATTTCTTGGGCAGAATTACCAACAGAAAAGTTGTTGGTCTAATGGTTGTAGGCGGAGTTAATTGGGTGGGGGGTAGGGGTTCCAACCCCAACGACCTGCCATACTTAGAATTTTTTTTTTAAAATAGCACATTTTTTTGTTTTAAAAAAATCGCTCGCATTTGAATGGAGCCGACACCATATGTTTTACGCAGAGGAGTGGGTTGGTTACGTAACAATTGTGAAGGGTTGGCGGTGGGGTTAATGACTTGCACCACCCGTATTATATATTTAGCTCGACTGTGTGATATGGGGCCGAGAAATGTGGAGCCACGGTGTGGGTGGACTGGCGGACCCGCTGTTGGAGGGTTCGACTCCCATCGGCTCCAGTTTATATATATATATATATATATATATATATATATATATATATATATTATATATATATATATATATATATATATATATATATATATATATATATATATATAACATAACAATATGTTGCCATGGGTGTCGAGCACCCCAAAATATTTTTTAATACTTGTTTTATGTTTCAAAAAACAATTATCCATTTTTAAAATACCAGATTTTTTTGATAGTAGGAGTCATTTTAACAATCCCACAAATTCGCCCAGAATCTAGCCGGAATCTGGTGGCCAGGTTTCATCCAAAATGCTACCTCCTTAACCTGCCCACTCATCCAAGTCAAACCAAAACTTTTACCACTCCTAACTCCTTCATACGGACTAGGAATTGAGTGATGTCTACGTCGTTGGAATCAAAATGATGAGATCTACAATCTGAACTTAGTTCGAGAAACTTTCGAACACTTTGATTTTTTGTGCCCTCTGTGATGAGCCACTTGTACTTGTACTTTTTTAATCTACCTGGATCAATCCTCCCCACTGAGGAGCTTTTGGTCCTCCAAAAGCATCAAGATTTACCTATCATCAACTGTCTGCAACTGTCATTAAAAGGCACATCCCCACATGACTCCTTCACATGGCGTACTTCAGAATCAAGATGCAAAGCCATCATCTACAACTGCTACAATGCAATGTCTGAAAAGACACATCCCTTCAAGACTCCTTCACCTCTCGCACTTCGGAATCAAGATGCAAAGCCATCATCTACAACTGTTACAATGTAATGTCTGAAAAGGAACATCCCTTTAGGAATCCTTCACCTCTCATACTTCAAAATCAAGATGCAAAGCCATCATCTACAACTACTACAATGTGATGTCTAAAAAGGCACATCCCTTCAAGACTCCTTCATCTCTTGTACTTTAGAATCAAGATGAAAAGCCATCATCTACAACTACTGCAATTCCATGCCTGAAAAGGCACATCCCTTCAAGACTCCTTCACCTCTGTTCTTCGGAATCAAGATGCAAAGCCAAATTCTACAACTGTTGTGGAACAAATGTGTGAAAGGCACATCACTTGAAGATTCCTTTATCTGTCGTATTTCAAAATGAAGATGAAAAGCCATCATGTATAGCTGCTACAATGCGATGTCTAAAAATGCATATCCCTTGAAGACTCATTCACCTCTCGTACTTCGAAATCAAGATGCAAATGCATCATCTACAACTGATGCAATGTGATGTCTGAAAGGGCACATCCCTTGAAGACTCCTTCACCTCTCATACTTCGGAATCAAGATGCAAAGCCAACACCTACAACTTTTGTGACTCAAATGTGTGAAAGACACATCTCTTAAAGATTCCTTTACCTTACATACTTTGATATCAAGATGCAAAGCCACCAACTGTGACTACTATGACGCAAATGTGTGAAAGACACATCTCTTGAAGATTCCTTACATAATTTGGAATCAAGATGCAAAGCCAACACCCGCAACTATTGTGGCGCAAATGTGTGAAAGGCGCATCTCTTAAAGATTCCTTTATCTGTCATATTTTGGAATCAAGATACGAAGACATCACCTGCAATTTGTTGCAACACAAATGTTTGAGAAGGCACATCCCTCAAAGACTCCTTCACTTCTATCCATCAGAATTGGAATGCTAACACCTACCTGAAGCTGCAACGAATATTACATGCTCAATGTGACCAACAATGACCCAAATTTCCATACTTGTCACAATTTTATAACATGTACTCAGTCGTCAAGATTACAGCAAAATGGAAATCACACCTCAGTAAAATTACAAGACCAGACCTCATTGTTGCATTTCAAAGTGATGGAAAAACCTCATCACTTTTACAGGAAATAAATGCATCCTATGACTCATAGAACATGACCAAAACATAATCGTCACATCTCGAAGTGATGGCAACACATCATCACTTTTACATGAAATAAATGCAACATATGACTCATCAAACAAGGCTAAAAAAATATCATGGTTGCTTAAATGAGTGATGGAAGCACATCATCACTTTTATAATAAAAATGCGACAAATGATTTAAAAAAATGGCCATGACAAGATTAACATCTCTAGAAAAAACAATCTAGAAGAACCACTTCTCACTTATTAAAGCGGGTGGATCATTTCCCTGTGGTGAACTTGCTTGTCGATCAGCTCTTTCAACTTGTGTATGCACGGGCGCTTTTTCTTTAAGGCACTTCTATGGATGAAGTTTTTAGCATGTGGCTATTTGGTGGCCACTTTGGTTGCAATGGGTGCAAAAGTTATTTTTCCTCCAAACCTGCTTAATCGATTTCTTTTCCTGTTGGAGAGAAGGCTTCTCATGCCTCTTCCTCCTTTGTGCTACCATCCTCTTCCAACACTCAGAAATCACATGGTTATTTAAACCATAGAATAAACAAGTTTTACGATGTCATATTTTACGACTGTGGTTATCAACATTCTTATAATCAAAATGCACCCTGGAATAATGAGACTTAGTATACCTTCTAGGGTGGTCTCTGGTGCGATCATGATGATGGGAGATCACCTCAGTTCCTTCACAGCAACGTGCGCTGTGATGGGATGATGGCGAAGTGTCCCCATCATTCCTCTTCCTTGGAGATTTCATCAGTATTTGTTTGCCTTTGATGTCCTTCGAACATCCTTCATTAGCGTACCCCAAACCTGCATAACGAGGTCATTTCACAACCTCTAATGGTTCGGTTATGCCTTGGCCATGAACACCAAGTCCTCCTCCTCTATACCCCATCTTGGTGAGGAGTCTCATGCCAGTTCCTGCAACGGGTATCTTCATACTTCCAACTGAAATTATATCATGTGAAGAAACTAAAGAAAAATCAACACCGTTTACCTTAAGTGTTGATTGCGAAATAGATGAAGAAATTTGTTCTAAGCCTTTGTTGCACTTCACTTCTATCAATGCCTCTGACATGGCTTGTAGCTGAAGCTACAACTATTTCATCTCCTCCTTCTCTTCCTAAAGGGATGCTTTCAATGCATCATGATCTACCTAAAGATTTTTGTTGTTGTGTTTCAAATCTTCCCACGCCTCTGCCGTGGCTTGCAACTGAAGCTGCAACTGCTACTTCTCCTCCTTCTCTTCATGTAGGAATGCCTTCAAGACATCATGATCTTCTTGCAAAATTTCGTTGTTGTGATTCAATCCTTACCACTCCTCTGTTGTGGCTTGCAACTAATGCTGCAACTAATGTTTGTCCTCATTCTCTTCATGTAGGAGGGTCTTCAATTCTTCGTTCTCTGCTGCTTGGTTTTTATAAGCCTTGTACAACATGTCCACTTTCTCAGACACCCTGAGCATGGTTTTGTACATGTCCTTGACATTCTCCATGGCTCAACTTAGCAAAAGTTCAATGTTCATGCCTACAATCCAATCAGCAAGAATACTTGCTCTGATACCACTTGATCTAAGGTAAATTCTTGATACCCTTAACCTAGACCTTTTACTTCAGCTGATAAATAGAATTACATTTAATTAATACATTAAAGAACATAAATGAATAATTGTATGTTGTAAATAAGAGGGACATAAATGAACAAGATCAATAATCATAAGAACACGTCGTTTGATGACGGAGTTTGTCCAGGAGGGACTACATCTTCAGGCCTCGGTGTCAAGATGGTGTAGGCTACTCCATTATGTGTTGTAAGAATAATATGTACATGGATGTGTTTCCCTAGACATACAAGGAAAAATTTCCCTCACACAGGAGTGGCTTGACTTCTTTAAGAGATGTTCCATTGCGAAACTCTCATACATAAAGAAGGACTCCTATCAGTATGATCATAGCTGACATGTAATAAATAAGAGTATCTCACCAATCTTGGAAAAAAAGGGATCTCAACAATACACATTTGAAAACTAGCATCCCACCAATGTGGCATAAAATGGATCTCATACAGAACAGAAATCCATAGCTAAAAGTACATCAATAACAAAGCAAAGAAAGATCCCACGACTCATGTATCAGCCGGGATCTGCAAGATAGAAAGCATCTCAAAGAGAAAGAAATGAAGAAGTACATGGAATCCACATCATATACCTCATGCTGCCATTTGCTGAAGGTTGAGATGCTTTGCAGCTGAATCTAAAAACACCATCAATCTTCTGGCATCGAAAAATGTGAAAATGACTACTCACATGTGGAAATCTGACACCTGCATAACCCACTTCCAAAAGTGGCTGAAAAATCGAAAACTCAAATGAAGAAACTTAGGTTGCCATCAGACTCATGGTGTCGAGTAGTGCAAAAATGACATAAAATTTGTCCCATTTGGACAAAGTCAAAATTTCACCCTCGTGAAAGTTGGCCTCAATCAAGGTTCCTCGTGCCTCTCCCTAGGCTCATGGTTCCACATGACCTGCAATAAAAAATATTAAATTTCGAATTCTGTGTGCACGCTCTGTGCTCTTCCATGCCCTAGGCGCACTTGTAAAACGAGGATTTTATATGCATTTCTTGGACGGAATTACCAACAGAAAATTTGTTGGTCTAATGGTTGTGGGTGAAGCTAATTGGGTGGAGGTCGGGGGTTCCAACCCCACCGACTCGCCATACTTAGAAATTTTATTTAAAAGTGGCACGTTTTTTTTTTTTTTTTTTTTCTAAAAACTGCTCACATTTGAATGGAGCTGACACCATATGTTTTACGCAGACGAGTGGGTTGGTTACGTAATAGGTGTGAAGGGTTGGTGGTGGGGTTAATGACCCGTGCCACCCATATTATATATTTGGCTTGGCTGTGTGATATGGGGCCGAGGAATGTGGAGCCGCCGTATGGGTGGACCGGCGAACCCACCAGTGGTGGGTTTGACTCCCACTGTCTCCAATTTATATATACATATATAGCATAACAATATGTTGCCATGGGTGTCGACCACCCTCAAATATTTTTTTTAATTTTTTGGGGTGGTTGACACCACCCCCAAATACCAGATTTTAATGGTTCCACAAATTTTCTCGAAACCTGGCCGTAATCTAGTGGCCAAGTTTCATCCAAAATGCAGCTTCCTAAACCTGCCTAATCATCCAAGTCATACCAAAACTTTGACCGCTCCTAAATCCTTCATATGGACTCGGAATTGAGTGTTGTCTGATTCATTGGAATAAGAAGGATGAGATCTACAATCTAAACTTGGTTCGAGAAACTTCCAAACACTTTGATTTTTTGAGCCCTCTGTGCTGAGCCACTTGTACTTGTACCTATTTGATGCACCTGGATCATGCCATCCATTCAGATCTATGCAACCACATCTATGCAGCCACATTATACTTTTATATGAGGATTAGATACCTTTTTATTCCAACACTTATGATTATCATGAAATGTTTGACCACAAACATTGGAGTGATATAGATTCAAAAATTTATGATGTACATGTCCTTTTTTTTTCCACAATTAGTGCACATTTTTTCTTTCGTCTGTATTTGATTTGTTGTATTATTATTGGTAGATGGCTCACGTTCTATCAATGTTTCTCCTTTAAAACAATTGTTAGCTTCCTTTGTCATTTTGACTTCATTTCTATGGCCTTCATTCATTGTTGTTACACATATTTGTATAGGCTTTTGAATACCATTACGTTTTTTACCTAAACCCTTTCCATCAAAACCCATTTTATGTAAAAGTTTGGCACTAGTTCTTTTGTGTGCTTCTCCAAGTAGCCCAATTCATCATTTTCATATTTATGAGAATCATTTTTACGAGCTTAGGAACAAGAAAGAGACAAATGTACAACAATATTATCATCATCAATCAAATGAGAAGTATTAAAGAAATTTTGTTTTCTTAATAAGATCACTCATATCACAAACTACATCACACTTTGCTTTTTTTAACTTGAATGTTTAATTCACTTTCAAGTGCTAAGAACACATTTTCATTTTTCACCAGTATCACAAACTTCATCGACTTTTCTTTCTTTTGACATAAATGCTTAATTCACTTTCAAGTGCTAAAAACACATTCTCATTTTCCATTAATTCTGAGTATAATGATTATATTAATTTCTCCTTTTAATATTTGAATTTTGAAAATGTCATCTTTGATGTCAATGTTTTTTTAATGATTTGTTAATGTATTTCATAGTCAAATTGAAAAATTAATGATAAAGTTAATTCTCTCTTGATCTTACTTCTGCAACTTTGTTTATCATAAAATAAATTTTCTTTTGTAGTATATCAATTCCTGGCAAGGCATCATCATGATTTCATGATTTTTTCAATTTTGAGTTGAACACTTAAACTTTGACATTAACTTGACTTAGACCCAAACTCAACTGGTCAAACTCTTCAAATATATTTACTAATAGGCTCAGTACTTTATTTTTCACTTCGTTAATGACTCGACTTCAACTTTTACATAAACTCTTCAATTACTTTAAACTTCAACATATATAAGATGGACTTGGACTTTATCACAAACATGAATCACGTTTGGACATTTGTAACTCTACAGCTACTTACGAATTAACGTTGGATTTTTACATTAATAAACTCAACTTCACACTACTTTCAGAAAAGAAACAAACTTCATTTTACAATTGTCCTGTAGTGACCGTTACTCTTTTAAGAAATCAATAAATCACTTTCACTGCATAACTCTCAAATACATTCTCAGATCTTACACTCATTTTAAACCTAAATATTTGAACTCGTTAACTCTCTTTCACCTCCATTAATATGCCATATATATAAAGGTGACACAGGATCCTCTTACTAAATAAAAGCTATATTTTCCTTGGAAAGAAGTGGCATAATGTTAAGTTTTCTTTTCCAGGTCCTGTTCTTTGACTTGGCTCCAATATAGATGAAACTTAATGCTACAAATCAAATCATAGTTACCAAATTAGTCCTAATTGATTAAAAAAAAATCCTAATATTCCCAAGTTCGTGTGAATGGGCTGAATTATTCATAAAAGATTGGTTTGTTTGTAAAAATGTTTATATTGGCGGGACCTCTCAAAGCATTTTATAAAGTTTTCTCTCTACCTAAAAAGTTTAAAAAATAAAAATTTGTTGTTTAAACATTATAAGATTATTGTTTATCTTCCTCACAATTTATCAAAAAGGCACCAGGGCAACCCAAGCAAGATACATTCTTATTCAGATTAGAAGTAAATATTCTTATTTAGATGGGAAGTAGATTAACTGTTTTTGAAACATATAAGTGAATTTTTTAAAATATATTGTCTAACTTTTTTGGAATTAAAATTATTTTAATCCAATTATTTCCCTGCTAAACATGTAAATGATTTTTTTTTAAATATACCATCCAATTTTTTTCTAGTTAAATTTTTTTTAATAAAATTATTTCCACAAAATCTTATTCGAATTCAAAGTAACTATGCTACAAATACATCAATTATCATTTTTAGGCTTTTCAAACAAACTACTCATGTACTCTCAGCACAATGAAGCATGTATAATTGAAATCCCGCGCAGAGCGATACGAACTTGCAGCTCCAAACTTGGCTTTCCAAAGGGTATGTATATACTCTAGCATAACATCAATCCGTCTTGTAAATTAGCGTTCATAAATTCACGACATAATACACGTCGCAATTGGCATCAAATCTTTAAAAATAACAATATTTCCCATGATTTGGATTTAAGGTTTGCTAACAAACTTTATACTACTGGTACTGGTCCTTTCAACAATAGCCTACTTACCAACCTACTTACCAGGCTAAAGTCTCACTCGAAATAATATAAAAGGGTGCTGCAAGAATTACTAGGAACAGGGCATGTGTTGAACTGGAAGCACATTTTCATATAGTGCCCACGGACCACAAACATTTGCGGTGAAAATTCAGAAAAGCGGGGGAGTTCGATCTTGTCAAATACTATCATATGTCCACACGACGGTTTCCCTTTCAGCAGTTGCTTTATGACACAACTTTGTCTGCTCTTAGGCCTTCGTCGCGTCTGGTTTGATATTGTGGAGAGAGCTAGTCTCACCCCTTCTACCATGGGAGCGCAGTTGATGGTCATGTTACAAAGAGGTCACACTCTTCCATATTTTCTACACAGAGGTTGAGATCTAGTAGTTATCACATGGATGCCACAATCGATGGAAACATCATCCTCTGCATTATGAGCCGGCATAAGAGGATTTTCATTTTTTTTCTTCTGTTCGTTCACGAAGAAGCAGTATGAAATTCGATAAGGAGCAGTCGAAGGGAAAAAACCTGTTGCTGGCCTATAGATCAAATCTACTACATAGATGAATAACCTCGCACTTCAACTCGTAATCCAGGTATAAATTAGCAGCAGTATATATCTATCAGGAACTGTGGAAACGATTTGGAGAAGCTATATTTCTCTATCTGTAAGGAATGGAGTGCACAAACTGCGCCAATGAACTCAGGTGCTGTAATATGAACTTATTGTATGAATGTGCCTTCAGATAATCTTGCGAATTTGGACTGTCCATAGCTACTCTATGTCACATTTACACGACAGATGGAGTACTCCCATGAACTTTAATATGTCTGGTTATTTCCATAAACCTCGCATAGGTTTTTCATCGCTTCACCCATTATCATCTGGTTATTTCAATAAATCGCATAGGTTTGTCATCGCTTCACCCATTATCATCGTTACACAGGCATTGTTTATTAAAAATTGGCAGTATCTCTGGTAATTTACTATTCTCTTTTACTTTGATAAGAATTTTTGGTATGATGAGCACCAGAAGAAACATTTCCAGACAGAAAATTACACAAGAACGAAATATAATACCAAAAAAAAAAAAAAAAAAACATTGTATTAATTAAAATAATGGCATTGGAGGCCCATTTTTTACAACAAAGTACTAGGATAATGTGTAATTGGCTTATTACTAGTAATTGCACCACATGTTGCAAAAGAAACGCGTTAAGGCAATAGAATAGGAAAGAATAGCCTAAAATAAATAAGATGTTGCAGAGAAGGAGCCATCCTAAATGAAAGACAAATTTTGCTTCCATGGAAGCATGTCATGGAGGTTTCAAAGATATTGATGATAAGAGTTATCAACCAGAAAGATATAGTTCTTAAACTCCTAACCCTCTTCTTGATTGAAAAAATACTAAACTCATAAGATACAGAAAACTTCTTGACACCATATGTCAGCTTGCAATATGCCCAAATAAAACAATTGGAGTAATTACATAGAGCTAGGAACTTAAGCATCTTCATGCCTGTTGGCATCAACATAAAACTTAATAGAATCATGTGCTTAAATCTAAGATACTTGACACCATATGTCATGCAATATGCCCAAATAAAACAATTGGAGTAATTACATAGAGCTAGGAACTTTTGAAGACTACTTCGTTGAAAATTAGAAGCATCTTCATCCCTGTTGGCATCAACATAAAACTTAATAGAATCATGTGCTTAAATCTAAGATATAGTTCTGAAGCCTATTCTTATCAGAGCTAAATGCTCCTATATGCAACAACGATGGCTTTCATCAACATAAGAACAAACAAGTTTATTGAGAAAACAACTCTAGGACTGAGAGATATTTTGAAGCAACTGTGAATTGGTGAACATGTCCAATCTAGAAATCTTAGGTTATTCTAAATTGATCAAGAGTGTAGAATTTTTAGGGTGGTGTTTTATGTGCACTAAAATTCCCACGAGGTCCATCACTATGTATGCGATTCATTGAAACCTTGGATATATTCTATGAGTTGTTGTGATTTTTTGCTTGTGGCTACAACTTAGTTTTGGTTGTCACCTAGTTATCATTATTCAAAACTTTGTTATCATCTCATATCCTTATAGCATTAGATATATTATGTGTGTTAATGTGATGTTTTGTTTGTCACAATGGTTCAAAAACCAATTATTATACCACAAGATTGACTTTCTCATTATCTGTTTTGTTTATGAACCCTTTAAAAAAACCACAGGAACATTTGATTTTACACTCTGATCTCCCCAACATGGGTGGGGGTTTAAAAAATTGGAAAGTAAATTGAGCGGTTATTGTTAGAAATTGTCGTATAAGATGGAAAATTTGGATGGTTTGTAGACAATATGGATGCCATAATAGATATCTATTTTGAATTTTTTAGTGTCCCTGGCCACCATTTCAACTAGGAAAGTCAATACATCACTATGTGAATGATAACTTGTGACAAATAATTGTATTTCTATCATACTTTGTTGGAGAGCATTGTGACACAAAAATGTAATATTTAAATACATAAGTAGTTATTCTCCTTTTTATAGTTTTTTTTATCCATGCAATTTAAATTAATTGGTTTGTGTGGAGTTTAATTTTTTGATATAAATTTTATTTAAATCTAACAAATTTTTAGTAACATAGTTTTAACTTAAAAATCACCAAAACCTAAATATTCTTAATTTCCCCCTTTAAATAAACTACATTCCACATGAATACCATGGGTCAATACCATGGGCTATTTTTATAATTTATTTTTATTTTATTATTTTATTTTTATTTTTTTATTGTATTTTGACCTAGTTAAAGTGTTCATTACATTATGTTATTTAAATACATAAATAGTTATTTTACTTTTTTTATAGTGTTTTTTTATCAATTTGATTTAAATTAATTGGTTTATTTTATTTAAATCTAACAAATTCTTAATAACATCCTTTAAGCTTAAAAGTCACCGAAACCTAAATACTTATTAGAAAGAAAAAATACTAACATTATAAAAAACATATATAAAACTATTTATTTTTGGATCTAATGGCCTAAAATATTTCAATCTTCTAACATTTGATCCAATGGCTCAAAGATAGACACATTGGCACTTAGAGGAGTTGTTTTCAAATAAGAACACCTTAAGGCGTAAAAATCTTAATTAAAACTAAAATCTTCGATATAAAGTGATATAAAGTTATGGTAATTAGAAGTGTTCTTGATATTCCAATAATTATAAATAAATAAAATTATTGTAATTACAATAATATTATATGCATAAGTATTAAATAAAACTAAAATTTTAGTTATAAAAAAAAATAAAAAAAAATATGTATATTTAGTTAATTTTAATTAGAAGTATCACGAAACATTAATAATCCTAATATTATTATGGTAATTAGAATTGTTCTTGATATTACAACAATTATAAATAAAATATTTTGATATATATATGATGGAATATAATTTTATATTAGTTTTAAAAATAGATAAATAATATGATGTTAACTAATTTATGTTGATATCAACATCATATATATTTATATATAAAAAGAAAATGTTAAAATAAAATATTTTAATGTTACATATACCAAATACTCAGTATTCAAAGGAAAGAAAAGTGATTAAAATTAAAAAATAAAATAAAAATATCAAATAATTCTTAATAAGAACAACTAACCTAGATCCATTTTAATTCGAGATCTACCAAAAATCAATAAAGATCATAACTGTCTTAACTCTAAAAGAGTTTTTCATCTCAAGATATTTGATACCTTTGGAAGTTGATAAATCCTAATTTAAGATAAATCTAGTGATATATCATTCTAACAGACACTCTAATACAATACATGATGCATCTTATTATAGAATTGAAATGTTTATAACAAAATTTTAATTTAGTTAATTGGTTCAACTATAAACATATCTATCTTCATAATATCTCTATGGATAACACTGCAAATATTTCATTTTATTTTATGGATAATTCATCACTGAATTCTCTCATTGTCATCATCTTATCTTTGGTTATACCTAGAATTTTAGATTAAATGTACTTTGATTATTAATAATTTCATTATATGATAAGTATGAAACAATCCATCAAAATGTGATGTTTGGAGTTTTATTATATGACTTAAATTTACAATAATAACGATGATTCAATGGTGTGTTAATAATTAGCTACTCATGTTGTTAATAAATTGTGAGTTGTGTAACGTTAGCCTAATTTTGGAGGAAACCTATATGGAAATGGTTGATGGTTGTTGATAAATTGTTACAGTACGAACATATCATTTTTATATACACGTGGGAGGCTATACAATCCTAATTGTATGAATATATTGAGCCAATACGTGAATGTTGTGGAGGCATGATAAAACTAACCTAAATGTGATGTGACGGTGTGTTGATGTATGCCTATGTTGAAATATGATTACATTGATCTTAGTTATGGAGGAAGTATACAATGTGTATGACTATCTAGACAATTCAATGCTTGGAGTCCAATAGTAAGTCCTATAGAGAATTACTTTTCAGGATAAAAATTAACTTTTTATAATAAGAATATGAATTTGAATTTATTAATATATGACGTTGATATATTTGATACACAGATATAAAGCCTTTCCATATTTATAACATGTCGGTTTTGAACATGACCAAGATGCATTGACCCTATTCTCATGAGTTAATTAGAGGTATTCAAGCTTTCATGCATACAAATATAGACCCTCTCAAAGAATGAAAGGTATAACGAATTTATATAAATAAACATGCTTATCTAGAAGTAGAAGTAAATGAATACTCTTAAGTACATTCATTGTGGGAGATGACATGCCACATGATTATGAATATTGGATGTGTAACCAGGGCACATACTCCTTATTAGCTTGTTTGCTAACCTTTAGTTTTTGAACTATGCCAAGATAATTTTCAATGTCCTCATGAATATTGGGTGTGTATCATGGCCATATATTATGTACTAGCTTGTTTCCTTATTAGTCCTTGGTGGAGGGACTATAGCATTCAAAAGAGTGTTGATTTTCTATTAATCTAAGTTGACTGCTAAGAATATAACTTATTTCATGCATTTAACGAAATTTTTTGGTAAAAAAACAAATCTAAAATTATTTAATTTTAATTTGATTGGAAAACAACATTTGAAGCCTTATTGTAGGCTTTGGATTTTTCAACGTATTTATTTTGGAGCAAAGTAAGATAACAAAAATTAATGTTTTTGTGATGCATATAAAGTTTGGTTAAAATTATTAGGAGTTGGCTTTCTTCCACTACTCCAAATTAATGCTAAGTCTTAAGTTAACATTAAACAAAAAACATTAAATGTTGTGTGTTAATGAATGACTTTTGGGTATATTAATTCAAGCGCACTGCCTTTTGCCACAGGTTTATGTGTTTTTCCATATGTTGGAGACTTGTCAAAGAATTCCTACAGGTGGTGTATCCAAGTAGTGCTTGCAGGTGATGTATGCAAGTGACAGGAAAAAAAATCTCTGTAGCAAGTTGAAGCAAGAAGTTATTCCCGTTCAACTCATAACATGTTAACTCTTTCTATTGGATTGAGAATGCTGCATTCAGTCAATCCACAAGCACCAGATACGATTGAGAATGCTGATTTCAGTCAATCCAAAAGTACTAGATACACTTTGTCGCAGGACATTCCTATAATATAATAGAAAGAAATCGATGTGGGATCAACATACTAGCTAGTAGGACAACCAATTGTTTCTTGATTCTGGCATGTGAAGGCTCCTGGCAAAGCATTTTATTATCCCGGTAAGCCAATGTAAGCATGCTACCTATTCTCCAACTATCTAAATATAGGTAAGTACAAGAAATAGTATAATCAATAGTTTATATTTCTCTTATATTGTGTTGTACGAACCCCACCTGGGAAGAGCTTAAACACTTTCAGCCTCTGGAGGAATAGTGAGAAACCTCCCCCTCGATTTTTTACTCCTTCCTGCTAGCAAAATACGAATAAATAGGGCTTATGGTCTTATAGCATTTCTTGAACCACTTCACCGTTGCCTGCCCATTGTTCGCCCAGCCAAAGGGACTCACCTTACTTACAACCACTCCTTTAAAGTTAGCTTTAATTCAAAAAAACACCACATAATAGGAAAACAATTGATTACCAACTCTTTTGTTCAATGTCCACAAAACAATGAGATTCTCATGTTCTTTCACCCACGCCATCCTGGATTCTTTCGATGAAAAAAAAAATTGTATGCTTAATCTAGCACGACCAAGATTGGTAGGCAGAGAATCGCCAGAAGGTCCTCATCATTAATAATGATAGCAAAGATTCAAATGACATGCAAATAATAATATCAACCAAAATTTTTTCATGAGGGATCTAAATCTCTTTTAAAAAACTTACATTTTAATATATAAATTTCTAACTAGTACGGAGAAGAATAGCATTCAAAGTTCCAACTAACCATAAGGAAAGTTGAAAATAAAAAATTCAAAGAAAACTTATTATTAATATTATGTAGAAAAAACATTCCATCTGAATTGTTTGGAGAAGTTAAGAAGATGCATTTTGGCTTCTCTTTCTTCACAGTTTCAATAATACCAGAACATCGAAACATAAATAAGCTAGTCTTGGAATTGCACAAATGAAAAAAGTGTCAAACAAGAGAATATGTAGCTAATACAATTAGAAAAGGATAAGATCTTTGTCTCCAGTATTTATGCACTTAAAAGAAACAAAAATTACATACACACATTAAACAAACATCCAAAATATTATCATTTCAACCATTTTCTCCACGTTTATAACACTTTGAAAACTACAAGTCATGCAGATTCGGCAAAAATAGAAGTTAAAGCTTTGATAGCTGCTTGCCAGCAGTTCATAACTTCATTGTTGAAAGGCATGAGATAAATAAGCGTTATAGGAATATGCTTGAGCCTCAACCAGTGTTTGATTCAAAACTATCTGATTTGTTTGAAATTCAACAAGGCATCCATAAGTAATCCACACAAAACTGGGGAGAGAGGAACAACTAGTTTATTTCCAATGAAGCTGAACTTACAGCCTTGATTGAGGACATTAGGATGAAATGAAAATATATGAATAATCTGTTAATCTTGGATGAATACAATTCAACTATAAATTAATAGCAAAGAATTGATTGACAATCAATTTAGTCTTTTATAAAATGGTAATATTCATGATGGACTTGTTATTGCCTAATTTCACTGTGAGTGACTTGCTATATGTTCGCAACAAGTCCCCTAAGTTCATGCCTCTCTAAGCCTGAGTGATTGTTATTATTTTTTGTAGTAAACATTGTTTAATGAAAAACTACCATGTTTCTCTCTAGATATGATTTTGGACAATCTTCTTTAAATTAAAATGTAATCTATAAAATAGTAACATTGATTGGAAACGATGTTATGTTGAAATGATGCAAAATTGTAGTCATATTTCTTTTCCACTGAGTGAATAAGTTCATTTCAGCAGTGTTTTCCTCTCGTTTAGACTGAGATCCCCTTCCTTCCTCCTTTAGAATGTCATCTCCTTTGCTTTTAAGATCAATTCTTTCAAGTAATAACAACAATGCAGATTTTGAATATAGACTCCTTTGCTTTTGAATATCAATACTTTCAAGTAATAACAACAATACAGATTTTGAATACAGATGACTTCATCCATGATAACAGTGATGGAGCTAGTTATTTATTTGTTCTCTTTTTTTTCACTCGTTGAATCTTGAACAATAATGTAATATTCATCAGGGATTTCTAGTTGAATCCTGCATTCACTATCCAACAATCTGCCGAAATTCCAACTGGTTATCGAAATGTTCCCCTCTCTCATTTTTAAGGAACCCATGATGTAGGATCATTAGGCCAAAACAAATTCCATGTATTTTTGTAGGCTTAGGAGTTTTAAGTCTTCAAAGGGGTTATATTTTGCGTAAAGAGATCAGTAGGTTTTAATTAAATGTAGAGAGAGTTGTAACTGCCCTCGAATGATTAGAGGACAAGAGAAGTTGATTAGGTGGAGTCAGTTTCAGTAAATTTAGGGAGTTAGGCTAAATTAGAATTTGGGAATTTGAAGATTTTTGTTGAGCTATTAGAGGAACTAAGTTGATTCATTATTTTCTTGTATAATTGTAAGCCTCAAGGGCATTCAGGGAGACCAGTAGAGTTGGATAGAGTAGTGTAGTAGAAGGCCATCGAATTTGAATATCTGGCCAGAACCAAGAAGGTTTTTGTAATTGAGTTCATATGAATAGATGAAGCATTTGTTTATGAATTAAATGTGTTAATATGATTGCAATTGGGGCATCACCCTCTGTGCGAAATGGTCTCTCTTGTTGTCTGAATGCATCTGAAATCATGGTTTCTATGTATTGATTTGAATCATTAGCCTCTGCGTGAAGAACCTATTTTGTTCCTTGGAGATTCGTTGGAGTAATACATTGCGATACAACTCAAGTCAAAGATCTGTAAGCATCGTAATCTATTCTCTGATTGAGATCTATCGAAACGATCCATAATTGTTGGTTTATAATAGAGAAAAGGCATTTGTATTATATACACTTACCTTATATTGGATGTGTTTAAATTAAATGTGTGAAGAGTTCAATGGAGTTCGATAAGGTTTAATCCTTTTCATAAAGGACGCAGGGGATGTTGACATCCGATCCCTGGGTGTGCTAAATTTTCCATCAACCCCTTTCTAGTTGAATTAAATCAGACTGAGGTCGACCCATAACGTTGATTGAATCAATGTCGGATGAATAGACGAGTCGGAGAATGAATTAAAGATGCATCGAAACTGAATTTCGTTTGCAGAGGTGTCATAATGCAGAGTTTAACCTCGGGCAGAACCATGAAGACATGGCACGAGGAACCGTGAGTTTTGTGTGAACAGTAAATGTGGTTTCAACCCACAATACTGGTAGTATCGCGCGACCACAACCCTAGTAAGTGGAATTCCTAAAGAAATGCGATATGGCTGAGTGACAGACATGTGGCAATAAGTGGTATCCCAAAACCATTTACATCACGTAAAAATTGATAATTAAGTCTCGTGCAACTTTGTTGTGTGATTATCATGGGATTTTTCTGTGGAAGCGCAAGAGGAGATTAACCCTCGGATCTCAAGCAGAGGCGAAGGTATGTTGATGAAACGTTGAATTTAATGCATGCGATGGTTTTTATAGAGTGTGGGGCCCAAATGCTATTTTATGATTAGGGTTTGGATTTTTAATAAGAGTCTATGTTTATGCCATATTCGTTCACACAATGAACCATTATAGATTGGTTTAGTCGTGAAGTTCAAATAAAGATTCGAACTCATAAAGTGAAGGTCGGAGTTTAATATGGCTTGAGTTGTAGTGCTGGGCTTTAGACACAAATTGAATACTTAATCGAATGCATGTGCGGATAATGTTTACGGGTTATAACCATAGTGAAATTAAAACATAATCTTCTGCATAGAAGAAATCTGGGTTGTATTTGGGTTTTATAACCACCATACCTGTAGACAGAAAGCTTCCACATAGTTTTATAATTTCCAGGGTTTGAGTTAATTTGACTCAGATTTGTAATCCGATGAATGAGGGTTTATAACCCTAAGAGTGTTAATTTAATATCTCAAATCTCTGATTTGAGATATTAAAACTTCCAGACATCTATTGATTTAAATTTCCAGTTGAGATTATTTGGGGCCTTAATAATTGGGATGCATTTTATATGCATGGATGACTGAAAAAGAGAGATGGAGGGGTACCCCATTATCATGTGGTATCAGAGATGGAATAGCTCTTTTGAAGATTAATTTTGGAATACATGCTTGGTAGGGGCAGTGAGGAAAATTTGAAGTTCTAAAACTATTTAAGAGACACCGTAGATTTGAGGAGGTGTGCAGTGAAGGTACATAGAGTTGCAGTGAACAGAGAGTTGCAGAAGAACAAGACCATGCAGAGATCTTGCAGGTAAAAGAGCTTTAACCCTGATTTGAGATTTATTATTGTAGAGTTATGGTTGTAGAAAGTGCCAACAGAGTTTTGATGGGTGATGGAAGTGAACCTGGTATTCAACTAAACTTTGGATAGAGAGAAAATTATAGCATACATAGATGTAGTGCAGGTGAAAGAAGAATAAAGATTATACAGAATCTTGAAGGTGAGTTGATGAGCAATATTTAAATCTGGTTTGATGTATTGTTTGCAGAATTTAGATTGCAAGCAATCAAAGAAATCTCAGCAAAATAAGACCACATCTTTGAGAGCAGTGACAAAAGGGTCTAGCAGAAGATTCTAAAGTGAAGAAGAAAGTGTGGCAGAACCTGGAGAATTCCCAACAGAGGTTGGATGAAATGAGAACATATGTGGTTTTGGGAAAAGTTGCAGAGTGAATCCTAGAGAGAGTAGAAGAGAGTGCTCAAAAGGTTCCAGCAGATAGAGGACCAGTACTTGCCAAAAGCCCAGATCCGGAGGAAAGGATTGGTGAGGTAAGTTGCAGCAAGAGATCTTTTTGTTGCAGAGGCTTAGTGCAGCTTGTGAGTGAGGAAATCATGGAGGAGAAAATGGCTACTGATAGCCATAGCAGAGATTCCAGAGGTTCTGAGAGAGGCTACAACAAAAGAGTGAAGGAAGATGCCAAAGCAAATGGCATAAGGAGGAAATTCACTGATGAAGAGTATGAGAAAGAGGTAGCTCAGATCTGGGAGCAGTTCAAAAAATTGGAACTGGTGATAAAGGAAAGCCAGAGAGTTGGTTGGCTCATGAAGAAGAAGGTAAAGTGGCACAAGTTACAGATGAAGAGAGAGCAAATGATAAATGCTCATCTAGAAGAGAGATTACTCAGAATGGTTGAGTATTTGGAGAAGGACTTGAATACTGAAACTTCAAGTGAGACCAAGAGGTCAAATAGCCTTACATTTGACAAATTTTGTATGTTTGCAGGAAGAACATGTGGGAAAGAAAAAACTGTTGATGTTGTCACTAAGGAAGAAAATGAAACAACCAGATATTTTGAAAATGTCCATACACAGTTAGGGAAAGGTTTTTCTTTCCAACATATTGTAAGCAAAGGAGGTTCAAATTGTGATGATGGCCAGAAGATGGAATTTGAGCAGTCAATTGGATAGCTTGAAGAAACTGAAAGGAAGACCATTGAATACTTTCCAAAATGTATAGAAGACTTGGAACAGCAGGAAGATTTGATGATCAATTCATCAAATGAGACCATAGGGTCTCATGGTTTTACAACTGACAAGTTGTGTGTGAATGCAGGTATTGAAGAGGGCAGTTCATATGATGAAGTTGTGATAAATGAAGCTAAAAGTTTCCATGTCACATACGATGATTATATTTCATATGAAGATCAAACTGAATTACTGCAGCAGAAGGAATTCATAAATTCCTTGTTTAATGAAAGAGATTGTTTCAATCGAGACATGACAGTTTTTTCTGATGGTGATCAATTTGTTATTAATGCTGATAATGAAAAATTGTTTTTATTTGGCCAACTGAAAAGTGATGGACAGATGACTGAGATTGTTGTAGAGTTGGAAGATCGTAATTTTATTCTGATGAAAGATGAAGAAGTAGTGACAGTAGGAAACTTGACTTGTGATAGAAAGAAAGATAGCGAAGGCAATATGAATGTGTTCTCAGATGAGATCATATATTTATGGCATGAGTTAAGTGTTCCGAAGCAAAGGATAGAAACACAGAGAAAAGATGTTCATATGGTAAAGGCAGAGATGAATGAGGATGAGAAGGTTCATTTTTATGAACCAGAGCAAAGAGACATCCTTGACAAGGATGATGTGGAAGAGAGACTAACTGACAGTCTTGAGAATTATTTAAAGGATTGGAATCAGCATACTAATGTGCTGAAAGAGAAGGAAATAAATTCAGGACAACATACTGAAATGCTGGAAGAGGAAGGAAAGGCACTGAGGCCTTATGACTTTTGTTTTAACAATTGTTTTATGAATATAGATTTTGTTGGTGATGGAGAAAAATTTACACCACTGGACAACCAAAGAAAGGAGGAGGAAAATTCTGTGGAAGACTTTAATCCATGGGATGAGGAAATTGGATTGCTGGAGATTATGCTGAATAAACAAGATTCAATGAAGGAGGGAGAACCTCACTTTCAAAATTAGGGATTGCAGAATGTAAAGATACAAGGGAATGAAGATAGGGAAGATTTTATGAGTCTCAGAAAAGACTTAGAACTACAGAAGGAAGAATTGGTGATTGGATCATCAATTGAGACCATTGGGTCTTGTAATTTTAAAATTGACAAGTTGGCTGTGTTGACAGGGACTGCAGAAGACAACCCATCACCTGGAGTTGTCTTGGATGAAGATGAACTGTTACAGAAGAAGGAAAGTGAGGCTATCATGTCTCATGTAAAGGAACTTGTTGATGGAAAGAAGGAACTGATTTTCTTGATGGACAAAGAGAATACTGGAAGGCAGATTTTTGGGACTGCTACAATAGTGGAGAATCAGAGTTTTACTCTGATAGAAGATGAGGACACAGTACTTGAAGAAATTGAATTGATTTCCAGAATCAATCAAGAAGATGGAAGACAATTACTGAAGATTGTCAAGGAAGAAGAAGAAGAACATGTTGAAACAAGTTTGCAACATATTGATGAAATGCTTGAAAATAGATGGCTGAATTGGTTGATGAACACATTTAGAGAAGAAAATGAAATGGAAGAGAAGCAGATTGAATTTTTGCAAGAGGAAATGATAAAGAAAAAATTTGAAGTGTTTCCAGAGGAGAAAAAGACACAAAGATTCTATAACTTTGATGTTTTTTTTATGATTGCAGGTATTGATGGAAGGACTAAGGAAATTTTCATCCAAGAGAGGGAAAGAAATGATGACAGTGATTGGCAATTTAGTTACCAGTTCAGAGAATTGTTGAAGTCAGAGAATGAAGAAATTTTCATGGATGACAATCAGGAAGATTTTTACTATTGCAGAGAACAAGAGGGTATGGATGATAGGGTGGCAGTAGGAGCTAGGGTAGCAGTAAAAACTAAACAAGTAAGTGTAGAAGTTCAGAAATCAAGATGGAGCAGTACCCAACAGTCAGAAGATAGATTAGATCAGGAAATTGAATTGATAATAAGACTGATGGTGAGAGTAACTGAGAAGAAGAAAATAGCAAGAAAGCAGAGAAACAACAACAACAAGAGAAAATCAGTCACAGAATGTGAAAGCATAGCTGGAGGCAAGTTGTAGAACAAAGTATAGAAACCTGGAAGTGTGCAGTTGAAGAATAATGCAGCTGATAGATAGCAGCAAAGCAAAGTATGGGATCCAGGAGGCAAAGTTTTAAGAGCACGTGATCAGGAGATCATGATTCATTTTAACCTTGGGAGTCTGATGCAGGGGCATTAGGCCAAAATAAATTCCATGTAGTTTTGTAGGCTTAGGAGTTTTAAGTCTTCAAAGGGATTATATTTTATGTAACGAGATCAGTAGGTTTTAATTAAATGTAGAGAGAGTTGTAACTGCCCTCAAATTATTAAAGGATAGGAGAAGTTGATTAGGTGGAGTCAGTTTCAGTAAATTTAGGGAATTAGGCTAAATTTAGAATTTGGGAATTTGAAGAGTTTTGTTGAGCTGTTAGAGGAACTGAGTCAATTCATTATTTTCTTGTATAATTGTAAGCCTCAAGGGAATTCAGGGAGACCAGTAGAGTTGGACAGAGTAGTGTAGTAGAAGGCCATCAAATTTGAATATCTGGCCAGAACCAAGAAGGTTTTTGTAATTGAGTTCATATGAATAGATGAAGCATTTATTTATGAACTCAGTGTGTCAATCTGATTGCAATTGGGGCATCACCCTCTATGCGAAATGGTCTCTCTTGTTGTCTGAATGCATCTGAAATCATGGTTTTTGTGTATTGATTTGAATCATTAGCCTCTGCGTGAAGAACCCATTTTGGTCCTTGGAGATTCGTTGGATTCATACGTTGCTATACAACTCAGGTCAAAGGTCTGTAAGCATCGTAATCTGTTCTTCGATTGAGATCAATCGAATCGATCCATAATTATTGGTTTATAATAGAGAAAAGGCATTTGTATTATATGCGCTTACCTTATATTGGATGTGTTTAAATTACATGTGTGAAGAGTTCAATGGAGTTCGATAAGGTTTAATCCTTTTCATAAAGGACACAGGGTATGTTCACATCCGATCCCTGAGTGTGTCAAATTTTCCATCAAACTCTGTCTAGTTGAATTAAATTGGATTGAGGTCGACCCATAACATTGGTTGAATCGATGCCGAATGGAGAGACGAGTCAGAGAATGAATTGAAGATGTAGCAAAACTAAATTTCATTTGCAAAGGTGTCGTAATGTAGAGTTTAACCCTGGGCAGAACCATGAATAAATGGTGCAAGGAACTGTGAGTTTTGTGTGAGAAGTAAACGTGGCTTCAACCCACAATACCAGTAGTATCGTGTGACCACATCCCTGGTAAGTGGAATTCCTAAAAAAATGCGATATGGCCCAGTGATGGACGCGTGGCAAGGTATCCCAAAACCATTCACATCACATAAAAATTGAGAATTAAGTATCGTGCAATCAGTGGAAGCGCGAGAGGAGATTAACCCTCGGATCTCGACCAGAGGCGAAGGTATGTTAATGAAACGCCGAAGTCAATGCATGCAATGGTTTTTATAGAGTGTGGGGCCCAAATGCTATTTTATGATTGGTGTTTGGATTTTTAATAAGAGTTTGCGTTTATGCCATATTTGTTCACACAATGAACCATTATAGATTGGCTTAGTCGTGAAGTTCGAATAAAGATTTGAACTCATAAAGTGAAGGTCAAAGTTTAATATTACTTGAGCTGTAGTGCTGGGCTTTAGACACAAATCGAATACTTAATCGAATGCATGTGTAGATAATGTTTATGGGTTATAACCATAGTGCAATTAAAACATAAGCTTCCGCATAGAAGAAATCTGGGTTGTATTTGAGTTTTATAACCACCATACCTATAGACAGAAAGCTTCCCCATAGTTTTATAATTGCCAGGGTGTGAGGTAATTTGACTCAGATTTGTAATCCAAGGAATGTGGGTTTATAACCCTAAAAGTGTTAATTTAATATCTCAAATCTCTGATTTGACATATTAAAACTTCTAGATATCTATTGATTTAAATTGCCAGTTGAGATTATTTGGGGCCTTAAAAATTGGGATGCATTTTATATTCATGGATGATTGGATGATTGAAAAGGAGAGATGGAGGGGTACCCCGTTATCAACCCAACCCCTCTACCGAAAAGGACTACCGCTATGAAATTTGCTCCCTTGTTCATGAGGCATTGAAAAATATCTTGGCGTAGTTCAAAAACTAAAGGTTAGGAAAAACGGGCACATAATCCTTACTAGCTTATTTCCTAACTTTTAGTTTTTGAACTACGCGAAGATAATTGTCAATGCCAACATGTGTGTATTGATGCAGATTAAAAATTACGCTTCCTTTGATAATAACTTAAAAATAATATCATTTAAAGGAAATTATGAACCATTTATTTTATAAAAAATATTTCGGATGTAAAATGTCAAATGTGCAATTAGAGAGTGTGATAAGTTAGAGAATAAAAAGTTAAAATGAAATAGTGGGTTCCTCATAGATGGATGACTCATTACAAATAAAGGAAATTAAAAAAAGGGATATTTAACACGAGGGTGACGTATTCGGCACAATGTACCTTATAATTCTAGAGGGTGTCCATGGGTTTCATGGTGTCATTTAATTTATAGGGAGCTGATTTCAATATGATGATTTGTTAGAACGAAGGTTAATTAAACTCGTATGGTAACTTAGATCCAATGAAGTAAGCTTACTAATACTGCTATAATAACATTTCTTTTAGAGCCGTATTACTTAGTTAGAATGTCTAGTAAGTAAAAAGTTCATTATTGTTGCATATTTCTACTAGTGATTTTATATTTATCGTCTTAGTTGTGAGTCCATACAACTTAGATTAGCAAAGGAATGAGATATTTCTTTGCATGCTATGATGAAAACTAATTACCCGTTATGTAGTTCAGAGGGTGAGAATTTAAAGTCACTACATATTTGTAATGAAATTTAACTATTGAAGTTTAGGTGTCACATTGGGTAGTTTATTCATTATATATATGAAATTTTTATAGAATAAGATTCTTTAGAAGATATATGAATGTGTTAATTTTTGATGGGATGTAGAATCAACAAATTTTTTCTATCAAACTATCCTCTTTTGTTTGTAGTTCTTATCACCTTCTCAATTTTGAGTCACAAAATATATTATTTTGTGACCTGAAAGTTCAAGGTATAAATTATTATTATATTTATTTTAAATCCTTATTATATTTATTTTATGTGTTAATTTTCATTAAAATTAAGGTGTGTTATAGAGTTATCAAGGTCTAGGTATATATGTGTGTTTAATAAATGAATTGAATTTCTAGTAAAAGAGGATTTTAGTTATAGATGTAAAGCACTTTGATTATGAATGATTATCAAATATGTTCTCAATTTTCAATTTGCTAAAATATTTCCTTAATTTTCGATTGCTAAAATAGTTTAACTCCCACGAGGTTGTGAAATATTATCTTGCATTTTTGTGGGTTATATGAATGGCACTTTTAAAGTATTATTTTGAGCTAACTTTGTAATCAAATATACATCTAATCTAATGTAAACTATCTAGCAAGACAACATCAACAATTTTTGTTTTCACTGGATTTGCACGAGAGACTTGTGGTATTTTCATCTAGTGGGAAAATTTTACTTAGCAACAATAATATTATAAAAATTGCATATAAATAAAATGTAGTTATAATAAGATCATTCAAAGGATCTTTTAGTCTTATCGTGTAATGATAGTGGAAATTCCAGATGCTTTACATAATTAACATGTAATTAAAAATGCCCATGTGAAGCATTTCCTCCCATGGTAGCTGGAATAGAATGTATTTTTTCATCTAATATAAAGAATAAATAATCCTTATATTTTTTTTAGTGATCAAATTGGTTCTAAGAGGAGAATCATTTGTCGACTGTATACCTAATGACCTCTCTCTCCCTTTTATATAGCTTAGCTTTAATGCGTTGATTCAATTCAATGTATGTGAATCGATACTCTTTGTTCTGATAAAATAATTAGTTGTCTATGGTTTTAGATTTATTTTAAAGCCTATGTCGGTAACTTTTTTAGGATGGATCACAGGTCGACCTTAGGGAGGGCCCACTGAAGGTAAGGATTTGTGTTGATCATTCATTTTCTTTGGCTTATGACAGTTAGATAACAATAAGTGAGGTTTATTTTAGTATTATGTCATGAATGTGGTTTAATTTTGCAAGTGTGGCGTATCATAGTAAACACATTTTGAAAATAAGTAGTTTAGCTTTTCATTTTTTGTTTCTCATAGTCTTAAAGGATGGGGATATTTTTGGTTGATTTCCACATAATCAAACTGCTATCAAAACCATGACAATAGCTTCTATGGATTTGGCATAGTACATAATTGTCTAAAATTATTCTAGCGAAAGAAATAAATCTAACCACCTAAGAAGAGATCTTGGTTTAGCGGAGCATCATTTAGCTTCGTGTAGGCTAACACTAAACTATCCTCCATCCAAACTCTATGGCACCATGGATTTCCCTTTTGAGTATCATATTTTATTTAGGAACAAGTAAGGAGCCTTCTTCTCATGAATAATCCACATGGTGCCTCACAAGTTTTATAGACCATGAGATGGTAGTATAATGAAAAATATATCTTAGAAGCTCCCTTGAAATAAGGAATTATAAGGAAATAAAGAGAAGTAGAAATGATACAAATACATTTTATCAGAAATCTAAAGGGAATTTTTGACTACCCATTTAAGTGATTTGCATCATCTCTTTCCTACATATTAATCCATGTTATACATATCAAAATTAAAAATAAAAAAACCCAAAAGTACTTTTTGGTACCCATATTAGCATCTATGGAGGTAAATGTGAGAAAGGAAACCCAATAGAACCTAGCCACTGGAACCCCATAGTATGATAGGGTATTATTATAGGGAATAACCACCAATAGTGGAAGAAGCTCTTCTAGAAATCATGAAACTTGGATGTTTTGAAGGTTCCAATAACGCCCCAAAGAACAAAAAAATATGTTCAACTCAAACAAAAAATCATCTGTACGAATGGGGGACAAAGAAGAAAATGGATGTAAGGAAATTACCACATTTTAATTCCTTATGCAAGACCATGATGGAATTTTTCCAATAAAAAATATCCTTCCTTCGATCCTTCATAACTTTCATGGTCCAATAAGAGATTACCCAAATACCATTTTTTTAGTTTGATGCCCTTTTTTATAGCTACAATTATTATATATGTGGAAATAAACTAAAAATATTCTAAACTAAGTTAAATAATGCATCTCTTGATTGTCTTGTGAGACTTGGAGGAAACTCTGTTCGAACAAGGGACAAGATTAATATTAAATTCTTAAAAAATATCAAGACTATTGTCAAGTGAGATACATTAAATAAAAAAAATTCAAAATGTCGCAAGCATATGAAGAAAGCTTATAATATTACACAAATACATTTCAATACAATCTGTAGAGGAAAACCCAAAACATTTTAAATAGTGAAACTCTACATATGTTTTTTATTAAAGGAATATGGGAATATTACATTGAAACAATCAACCTTATTGTAGTAGGGTATCTTTCTAAAATAACCTCTCAGAAGATTTGTGATTTATGTAAACATTATTTTCAGGGAAGCTCTAAATGTCACAGGGATTATCATAATACAATATTTACAAATAATACATCACATTGCAAAGGGGTAAGTAAACTTGAACTAGGAAACTTATTAGACAACTTTAAAATTGCATCCTCTACAGATTTAGTTCCTAGATAAAAAACTTGCAAGACAAAGATAGAAGGAGGATGTTGAGAAGGATTTGGCTATATTTTTTAGCAAATGTTGAAAAAAAACCCTCTTTGGGAATTTCCTCTAAATGGCGTGTAAATATGTAGCATTTGTGAACTAAAATATTCCTCTTAAGGAAAAATTTGAAGGGGCTAGTGAGGTGAGGAGACTGAGAAAACCTTATTTGTAACTCATAAGAAATCTTGGACAACTTATTCATCTGGTTCTACACAAGATTCTTATTACTTTGCTTCATATCAAAATTTGTTACCAGGATGGTAGCCCTTAATGCCATGGCAACAAAAGATCCTTATTACTTTGCTTCATATAAAAATTTATTACCAAGATGGTAGCCCTTAATGCCATGGCAACAATTTCCTAGATAAGCACAAAACTATTGTGGGAAGCACGCCTGAATGACCTCCTCCTTTTAAAAATATACCACCACACATACCACAATATTCGCATCCTCAAACACATTTATAAAACTTTAGTTACTATCTAACCATTCACCTCAAATACCACAATTTCCTACACAAAACATGCCTAACTTAGACAATGATTGAACAATGAAGTAGTAGAACCCACCTACAATGTTGAACTACCTTACTTTTCCATTTATGCCATCTCTTTAATTAATTATCAAGATATCCATTCACGATATGTGAAGGAGATTTATGATCCATTTAACCTTATCATTCAATAATATGATAATGAAGAAGATATCCCACGTTCATAATTCAACTAATAAGCCCACAATTCCTCAAACTACAAGAGAAAAGGAGTTAGTTTCCCCATATCTAGAAATCTTATCCGTAGAAAAACTCCCTCCGGAACTAGAACTATATTTTTTAGGGGTATTCAAGAACATGTGTGCGAAAATTCCATCATTTTAAGCCATAAAATATGTTTTGATCTACGTCATGGTTGTTAAAGAACTCAGTTTTAATAAGCCATGAAGGAAAAATGACTCCAAGGTTTTTCAAGAGATAGTAAACTTGCGTGACCTTATGTTGGGAATTTTTTTTATAGCCAAGTATATAGACCCTAGAAGCCGAGTTGTAAGCATTAATATTAATAACACTCCCACACCTAATTATTTGATATATTTGGGTGAAGTTATAAACATTATGATAAATGTGTTAGAGAAAGTTTTGTCATTGACGTCCAATCTAGTCATTGATGTTGAAGGATCAAGTGAATACAATTTCAAGGGAAGTTTGTTGATGGTTATTACTCATAATATTTAGGCTATATTTTGAAAGAAATTTCTCTATACGATTTTTTTTCAAAATCACATTAAATATTTTTAGTGAGATAGCCTTCGGAGAGAAATTTCCAAAAGTATATGGCTGTTAGTCAAACTGCTAAGGATTAGTGAGGAACAATTATTTGAAGTGAAGAAATTTTATAATGCCCAAGGTATCTTGGAGATCTCGAATCATATGAGAAATCTTATATAGGCACAGTTATCAAGGATATCTGGGAATCTAGGATATCCGGGAACATCCAAGCAATCCACGGTTTAAACAATTTATAATATGGCTAAACAATGTGGATACCGGATCAATCCAGATTCATCCACATGATACAGGACATACAGAATATATAGAAATCTAGCCATGCATACCTGTGCCACTTAAAAAATAGCCCATATTCGAATAAAGTTTTAAACATTCAAGTCATTATTCAAGTTTATGTTGTTCCACATCAAAGACTTGAATATAGGAATTCAGCCCTTAGATAATTGTACAAAGAATAAACAACAAAATACACGTAGATTATAGATTCCCCCTCATATAGATGAGTGATGTGGCATATGGCATATTTGATGATCTAGTTGATGGAGTGGCATACAGAAGGCAATGACATGGCTAGTGTGAAGACGTGGTACCTTGGTAGCATGACACAGGGTAGGTGTTTTTGGACCTTTCGGGTGGCCAAGTGGGTTGAATTTAAGTAAGACATCGCACCACTCAGAGGATGTCATGTTCTACGATGGCGGCATCATGACATAAGCATAATGTCAGCAAGGTGAGATACCCAAGACTTGATGACATGATGATATGATAGTTGACACATAAATATGTTGAAGTTAATGTGGAGATAGGTGGATGCCTTGCCATTGATAGGTGATGAATTGGTTGATAGGTGGACTCTCGTGTAGAGAGGTTCGTCTACCATCACAAAGTTTTATTTTTTCATGTTGGTTTGGTATGGAAAAAAACGAAAATTTCAAACACCCCTCCATCAACGGTCGTGCATATTAGGAGAATGAATATGGACCATTCGATCCATAACGGTGGAAGTCCTTTCATGGAACACTCTTAATTTTTAACCATTAATATAATAAGTTACAAAATGCACGCCCCGTTTAACTATCAAGCATATGCGGGTGCTCCCCATTGAATGTCAACCATTGATTCATCCAAGGATTAAGTTCAACAAAAAAGTTAACCATGGATTATGATGGGAAATTAAAACAAATTCTATTTTGTACTTTATAAATCAGGCATTCTGTATTTTATAAATTTAGTGTTTCTATGCATGACTTATAAGTTTTGGTGTTGCATGAATTTGACATTCTGCAAACCTAATTATGGAGCTTTAAATTTGGCAAACCTAAATTTCTCATTATAAATTTGGAATTCAAATGTCAAAAATAAAAACTTTAGTGGACATTAGAAACATAACAATAATTTAAAAATAGTCCCCCTAATTGAGACTAATATGAAGAGATAACTTGACAACATGTTTAAACAAATATGAAAATCTATAGAAGAGAATCATGGAATTATTAAATAAAGTTAACAATAGTTAAAATAGAAGATCAATTCAGAATGCCTAAAAAAATTAGTAGCAACATTTAAAAAACTATATAAAACAAAGTGTGTGTCTTGGGTGAGATGCATTAGACAAAATGTGTGGCTAAAAGCAAAGAATAGGAAATTATTTCATAAATATTTTGTAAAAGAGAAGCCTCATGATTTGAGTTTGAAAATTTATGAAAGATGGATCTAGAAGGTTTTACAAGTAAGTGTTTGCATAACACAAATTTGGTGCTTTCTTTAAATTGGTGTTGATAAACAAGGAATTCCTTTGGATTGGATCCTATAAAAAAATAAGAAGGTGCTGCTTGCAAAAGGAAAAGGAGGTCAGAGCCTTCCATAAGTTGTACCCAATCCAAATTTAATGTAATTTTCATTTGGAGCTTTATTTTGCATAATAATAAAAAATAAACTATGGTTTTTCCTAGTTGTGTTTACATGTTAATATCTTATGTCCATATTTTATGAGATTGTTGTGGTATTATTTATTATTTTGTTTCTAATTATTCCTAATTTGAGAAAGGAACTCTTAAAATTGTTAAAATACTTCTTAAACCCCCCTCTTAGTATTTTCTGAGTTCCTAATAATAGTTTCAGAGTCAATTTCCCTCCACACTCATCCACTAGCTCGCAATTATTTCTAAACATGATGAATGTCTCACTAATAAGTGTAGTAAATATTTTGGAAGGTAAGGATGAAGACTTACTTATAGTCTTTTGTTGTAGATCTTTGGGGCATAGTGAAATATGTCTATACAAAGCCACTAGTCATGCTTAACAAAGATGATAAGCTTCAATTCACTTATAATTCTAATTTGATGAATGCACAAGCCACTAGTCATGCTTAACAAAGATGATAAGCTCCAATTCACTTATAATTCTAAGATGATGAATGCACTCCTTGTTGGACTGCCTGAATCTAAATTGGTCAAGGTTCTGGATTACACCATCGTCAAGGCATATGGGATGATATTAGCTGTTTCTATGAAGGAAATAGTAAAGTAAAAAAAGATGAAATTCAAGGCTATAAAGTGTAATTTGAATCCCTAAATATGCTTGAGAATGAGGAAATATCTAAATTCTTCCTTCGGGTGGGTGAAGTAGACAATACAATAAAAGGACTAGATGAAACAATGGTTGAGCCAATTGTAGTTCAAAAAGTGCTAAGATCATTCCTTGAAAGATTCAATGCCAAAGTGTCAACTATTGAGGAAATGTTAGATATCAACACTCTAAAGTTTGGTCAACTACATGGAACAATGGCTTCCTATGAAATGAGGATTTCAAAAGAAAGAAATACATCAAATAATGAAGCATCCAAAACTAACGAAAAGTTCAAATAAGATCAAGATGACTCAGATTGTGAATTAGATGAAGTGGAAACAAGGTGTGTAAGAGAATTGAAGAGATAATCCAAAAACTATAAAGGTAAGTTTCCTTTCAAATGTTTTAATTGTGGTAAATTAGGTCATTATGCATCTAAATTTCCAAAAAAAAAGAACAATAATGAATATGAACATAAGGATAAGTATAAAAAGGTACATTACAAAAATAATATAAAAAGGAAGAGTTTTCATCCTCAAGATGATAACTCCTTGGAAGGTAAAGATTAACAATAATTTGATGACAACAGAGCTATAGCAAGTAGAAAAGATTTCATGATCATGGCTTTAAATGACCCAGATGTATAATAGGTAGAGTTTGACGAAGAAGTGGTTGAAGTAGACTTGGAAGGTGAATTTATCGATGCTTTAGAAGAAATTCAAAGGTTAAGGAAAAGGAATAAGATGCAAAAATATATTTTGGAAAATTTTGAAAAAAGAGAGAGGTAGTTTGTAAACACATGTTACCTCTTCTTTTAAAAATTGATGAAGCAGAGAAAAAAAATTGATGAAGCAAAGAAAATGAAAGATACTTTACTGGGTAGCTAAAAGGAAAAAGAAAGAAATGTGAAAAGCTCAAGTAGGAGGTAGTCACCCTTAGAAAAGAATTAGAAAAGACTACGACACAACTTAGTTTAATTTAAAAATTTATCAAAATATCTTTAGATGCATTTTCATTATCCAAATATCCCATTATACTAGTACTAATTTGGGCTACCAAAGAGAGACAAACTAAAAATCACATAAAGAAAATGTACCCATTAACTTTGTTGATACAATTAGAAAATCAAAAAGAGTTACAGAAATAAAATGACCACAAACAATAAATATAACAAAGAAAAAATAATAATAACAAATGACCACAAACAATAAATGTAAAAAAAAAAAAATTACAATCTTCAAAAAAGAAATCAACAAACATATTTTACGCCTCAAAGAAAAAACCAACAAAAATTTAGCATAAAAATAGTTCTGTATAAGTACACCTCCCATGGTTATTGCTGTATATGCACAAATTATGGACATAACGCTGCAAGTTATAAGGCATCCTTTAGAAATGGGATAATAAGAAATCTGAGATATAAATCCTATCAGCCAAATAAGAGACCTTCCGATTTAAAAAGAAATGTTCTTAGGGACAACATTCATTTTCCCCTTTACCCCTTTATTTGATGTGATTAAACGTTATGGCTGCCATAATTACTGGCATATGATAGCTATATGTAATATCGTGGATAACAGGGAAGCAGAGTTTAAAATTGACAAAAGTTTACTGATTTTTCCTTCTTTTAACCGTAAAATACGGTTTATTCCCAAATAAACTAGTATTTGTTAATTTGCAAATAAATTAGAAAAAATTCAAAATGATGGGTATATAAACAAATGAGAAGTTTTAAATTATATATAGGATGGCACTCGGATAACACACCATATCTCACCTCTTTTAAGTGGAAAAGCACAACACTGTCTCTTCTACCAGTCACCTTTTCCTCGGCATTCAATCCGTTAGATTTGATGTCAGGTGAAAAATATATATAAGGCCGTGCATCGATAATATGAGGGTGGTATAAAATAATTTAGGGTTTGCATTTATGTACAAAAACTACAAAATTTAGGGTTTAGATTTTATTTTAATTTTTTTTTTAAATTCACACTAAAGACTACCCTAATATAATTCCTGATAATCAATCAATTGACTTTTGGTTTTATTTCAATAAATTGAGAAATTCATTTCCCATTCAACTGCTATGTTGTTTTTGAGAGGCTCTGTATCTTGTGCCCGGGACTATCATCATGATAATGAGCTCCTAGATTCGGTAAATAAATATATGAATTCGAGTAGGCATTTTAGTCTTACCCTGCAATGATTTTTTACTCTCTATATAGATTCAGCATCCTAAAAAACTTTTAGGACATTTTGATTGTGCAAATTACCCATCAAATTTCTGTTTTCAATAAAGTTTTGCCATATTTTAAAGAAATGAGACTGGAAAAATCTACCAAAAAAGTCTTCACAAAAGCCTTCAAAAAAATCGCACTAAAAATACTCCAGTTATATTACCATGGAACTCTAATAAATTTCAACCTCCAAACTCAAATTCAGACATTGACATGGCATCTTGTGCTGCTCTGCAAAGGAACTTGAGTCTAATCCTGTTATTTCTCAGCCCATAGGATGGCTTCGCAATTGACATACAAATGATAATGCCTAGATCTCCATCTACCAACCTTCCAGCGGATTTTCCCGTTAATTCTCAGACTGAAGCTCACCGACCCATTCAGCTTCTCATAATTCAGGTGCTCATAGATGACGGGAGCCAAGGGAACGAAATTCTCATATATAATGGGAGCGAAGATGTTGATATCCCTGTGGTCTTGGCAGAAAGCGGACAACGGGAACTAGTACATGATATATGCTAATCCAGATATGCTAGTACGTGATATGCTAATCCTGGTTTTATAGTAAAAATATTACAGAGTAAAAATAAATATCAAAAGGAATAAATATAACGATTTTTCTATAGTTTTATAGTAAAAATATTAAGCAAGTTAAAAATAAATATTAAAAGTGATGTGAAAGGAAGTTTAAAAATAAAACCGTAATACAAATTTTTAGTGATTGATAGGGAACCTGAAAAATTTAACCCCTACCGGGAGTGAGAGATATGTCCCCTTTCCGAAATTATATCATTTCAATATCCTTTCATAAATTATATCACCCCCTCCTTCATTCCAAGGCTGTCGTACGTAATTTTCTTTTTAAGGATTTCCACTTACTAGGGGAGAGGGGTCAGTGGCTGAACACCTCAGTGCTGACTGGACTCGGGGCCACGTCAGGAGGGCCAACTCATGTACGGCAGGTGTCGAATCACATGGCGTTCACGTGGCGGGCACGTGCAGCCGGTCGCTCCGGTCACTTACCTGTCCAGGCGGTCTACTCCTGCCATCTTGTGGAGGCTTCTCGATGAAGCCTCATTTCTTGATCTGGGTCTGGTTGCTGTCGATTCTCTGCTCCATTTGTTGCACATCGTTTCTCCAATGCCCGACGCCTCCGCCGCCACTGTCCGCGTGCTCCATCCTTCATTATGGCGCCGCTGCTCTCCTGGGTTGAGCTCCCCTGGTCTTGGTTCGACCGCGGTGGCATTCCAATCATGGGTGGTTTATACTGTTTGCCTGTTCACACTGGGTTACATAATCGTTCAACCTCGCCTAGATGGTGGTTTAACCTCGGTGCTTTGGTGGTTTTACCTCGGCGCTGTGTGGTTTAGGGTCAGCTCTTTGCTCTTTATTCTTGGCTCTGTTTTGTCATGCCTCGGCCCTGTAGTTGTTTTACCTTCGCCTTGTCGTAGTTTTATTCGGCTCTATAGTCGTTTTACTTGGCTCGGCCTAGTGGTGGTTTTAGTTCAGCTCTATGGTGGTTTTTCCAGGCTCTGTGGTGGTTTTTATCGGCTCTGTGGTGGTGCGTTTTTCAGCTTGTGCTTTCAGGTGCGTTAGTATGTTAGTTTTAAGTGTTTTTTCATTTTTTTTAATGTTGGTGATTTCTTAATGATTGTGTTTTTGATTTTTTGCAGGTCATTGGAGAATCCAAGGACAATGCAATGCAGTTCCATGGCAAGGCAAGGAGGAAGCCTGGAGGGATAGGAGTTTTAAGGTAGGACTCTGTCCTACCAGTGATATCTATGTGTTTGTAAACACATTTAACCTTAAGGAGAACTTCTCTGTTGAGATTTTTTACTTTTTTACTGTGGTTCTACAGTGTTTGACTGTGGTTTTATAGCGTTTTACTGTTGTTTCATTGTGTGGTTTTACTGGGGTTTTACTGTCTGTACGGTTTAGGTTTTTAATTGGAGGTATCACGCCTGATTTTTCTTTTTTGTAGCAGTGGAATGTAGGGTTTATTGTTCTAAAATGTGGTTGTATAATCTGTAATGTGTTGTTTCACTGTGTGGTTTTACTGGGGTTTTACTGTCTGTAGGGTTTAGGGTTTTAATTGGAGGTATCACACCTTATTTTTCTTTTTTGTAGCAGTGGAATGTAGGGTTTATTGTTCTAAAATGTGGCTGTGTAATATGTAATGTTTTGTTATTAAAAGAATTGAGCCATAGTCTAAGTACTTAAATTAATGGCCAACCCTTTCACCTTGGAATGAAAGGAGTTTCCTTTTTAGTTATACAGAAAGATGTTACTTATTATTTAGCGTTCCTGTGGGTATAATTTTTATGGTGGACTTGTAGATAATTCCACAGTTCTTAGAGGCTTCTCGTCACTATACATCTGCGGTGAGCTGCTCTTTTTTGAGAATTGAGCTGATAGAGGATTCATTAGGTAAATTGATTTTTGTCAAGATGTTATGTCTGTCGAATCTCACAACCATCCTCACTGAGGTCAGAAGTTGTTCTTGTTCTCTTCAATGTAGTTTTCTGAGCACTGTAATGGCAATATTTGTTAATAGGCCCGTGTTTGGGGAGTACTGTAATTTTATGTTGTTGCACATTGTGTGGTATTGGGAGCAACCTGTATTTGACAAAACCAGAAAAGATAAGATTTCAAGTACATTCTGAGAGTGAACCCCAAAACTACTGTCAGAGCAATATGCATGTTATCATCTCATTGTGAAACACAATGACAATTAAAAAAATATTAGTAAAAACATGGTAATATCAAAGGATATTACTAGACCCTTCTTTTGCGACTTAATATTTGCAACATTGTTTGTTATTTTTGACCAGGTTTTTCATGAATTCATTGAGAGAAATGTCATCCAACTATCGGAATGGGCAATAACAAAAAAATTGGAGATTTAAGTATCGGTATTATGAATTTCATCTACAATGGAAATGTTTTCAATAGAATGGAAAACCAAGATTATTTTTGTGGCTTACCTTTCACATGTCTTATGGAGGCTTTATAAATTTTTCCTATATGCACATTGGCAAGCAAAAAAATTAAGTTCTCCCTTTGATTGACCACATTGTCTTTCTTTATTGACCACATTGTCTTTCTACAAAAGTAAAGTTAAAGTTAAGGCATTACCACCAACTCTCTTAGCTCATCTTCCACGGTCCCATCCAAGATTCCCATATGTCAGCTCTTACCGGATGCAATTTAAGGAAAAAATCATTGTACCCTCTCTTAGGGAATAATAGTGTGGTTTATAGTTGGTCCAGTCTCTCACATTCCTGTCCAAGTGAACAGAGGAAGCCCTTGAAGCATGAAAGAAATTATTGTAGGATAATTTCTCTATGTTCAACAAGTTCCTTGGGTTAATTTGAGTGCACACTTGCAACTTTATCTTGAGGGAATTTTTTGAAAGAATTACTATTGCATTCCTATTGACCAAAAATTGAGTGAACTTCTATTTTGGAGTTATCACTAGTAGCCTTACATGTTTAAGTCTGATTCAATTTATACCAGGTTATTGGTATATATTCATATATTGTTTGTTTCCATTATATGTATGTTTCATATTTAGTTACACTAGTGCATGGCTTTATAACCTCCATTTATTCCTATTTTCTAAACTTCACTTTTGCTTCATTGATTTATATTCAGTTATTATGTTTCATGGTCTCATAACCTGCCTGCCCTCATATTTTTCCTGAAATTAAAGTTTTCTTAAATTTTACTTCATTGATTTTACTATGCATCTGTCTTACTATTTACATAGGTCTTTATTATGGATTTGTCTTACTGTTTACATTGGTGCAAATATCCTCCTGGATTGTAGTTGAACATTTGAAGAGTTATTGACCTTAGAGATTCTATTTTTGATTGAGAAGCATTGTAATGTTTAATAGAAATTATCCTAAGGTGTTGTACACGCCGGTATGAAATATGCAATGTCAATGTCTACAGCAAGTAGTGGTGCATCATCATATTAAAGTAGCATATACTCTACATCATATTAAACTAGCATATACTCTACATGCTCTTGGGCATAAGCCTTGAGTTATTTCAGAGAAGCAAGAAAATCATATTGTTTTCTATCAACTTGAATTACATCATGCTAGAATGCCTCTGTTATAATGCTAGAATGCTAGAATGCCATAGTTCTTAGATGCTTCTCATCACTGTACATCTGCGGTGAGTTGCTTTTTTTTTAGAATTGAGCTGACAGAGGATTCATTAGGTAAATAGAGTTTCCTATCTGGGAATTGAGCTGACAGAGGATTCATTTTTTTTATGACAGGGTTGATGTGATTAGGATTGCATTTTGTTTAGTTGATTATTATTTAAACCTAATTATTATTTAAATTTCAAATGTTCCATTTATTCTATAACAGCATTAAATTTTATCTGATTATGTACCTACCTTAATGGTATGATGCCAGGTTTCCTCTTTGAACAAAGGGTAGGGTGGTATGTTTTGTTCAGACCTGGTTTCCCAATATTCTGGTACTAGCATTGTACATAGTACATACAGTAACTCTATTTTCCTCCGACGAATTTAAATCTATCTGAAACTACATTGTATTGTAAGTTTCATTGTATGGTCAATTACTGCAAATTATATTTGGCATATATGAAGTAAATAAGGTCAGTATTCTTTATTCTCACAGTTAGTTATGTTCGTTAACCCTTTTTTTTTTGTTTTCAAGCATCTGAAACTACATTGCATTGTCAATTTACCTCAAAATATAACGAGCATACAATTCATGTTCGTTAATCACTTGACATTTACAGAGCCATACAATTCATCTCTCATCTTAAACGAATCACTTCAATTCAATTATGAATTCAAAAATATGATATAGGCTAAGTCTATAATGTCTCGATCAGGAATCAATTGCTCCCCGTGTTGATATACTTGCCCACCACGTGAATGCCATGTGAAAGGAAAAGTGTCGTACATGAGCTGGCCCTCCTGACGTGGCCCCTGGTCCAGTCAGTGCTGAGGTGTTCGAGCACTGACCCCTTTCCCCTATATAATCTCACAATCCTTTAATTATAGTTTTTACTGACTGTCATAACAAACATTGAATAAATCTTTTTATGCAGTATTGCATATTAAGTATGGTATGTTGAGCTTGATAAAAACATTTTAAAGATTTTGAATTAGGATGTGGGTATTCTAGGTACTGCATGATTTAATTTATTTTAGGACATCTACTTAACAAGATGCAATGCAAGACCACTTCATCTCTCATCTTAATTGAATCACCTCTATACAGTGTTCAATTATGAATTCAAAAATCTGATATAGGCTAAGGCTATAACTTCAATTGCTCCCTGTGTTGATCTAATTAATATACGCTAAGGCTATAATGTCTCAATCAGGAATCAATTGCTTCCCGTGTTGATATACTTGTTATTTAACATGATATTTGGTGTATGTTTCTGTTCATCAAAGAGCATCTAATGTTCAAGGGATAGTTTGTTTAGATGCATTCAGATTGTTTTGTTAATGATGTTCAATTCAATTATGAATTCAATTTCTTTGTATAACCACCACAGAGCTGAGTATGTTAACCTCCTTTTTATTGAGTGATTTTGATTGATGAAGTTTGCAATGAATTTTGATGATACTTGTTATTTAACAGGATTAGATGCAAACAAGGGATAGTTTGTTTAGATGCAATCATATTGTTTTGTTAATGATGTTCAATTCAATTATGAATTCAATTTCTTTGTTCAATTGTGTCATAAAAAATCTGATATAGGCTAAGGCTATAACTTCAACAGATTAACAAACTCGTAGGATTTAGAAACTGTTTGATATGTAGGAATTATGAACTGTTTGATATATAACTTCATAAAAAATCTGATATAGGCTAAGGCTATAACCTCAACAGATTAACAAACTTGTAGGATTTAGAAACTGTTTGATATGTAGGAATTATAAACTGTTTGATATATAGCTTCATACAAAATCTAATATAGGCTATAAGGCTATAACTTCAACAGATTAACAAACTTGGGGGATTTTGACACTGTTTCATACATACTAATTTGAAAATGTTTGTAGCTTCCCAAACATCCATGGATGCTATCATTAGCAAACCTATTTGATCCTTACCAAAATCATAGTGTCTTGTAGTTACAAAAATTAAGTCATGGCACCTCTATGCTTGATGGCTTCCATTTCCTGCATTGCCCAAGTATGGTGGACTGCCCAACATTGGACGATTAGGATGTGCCTGAATGTTGGCATATGGTTGACTCCAATTTGCTCCATGTAGCCATGGTGGGACTGAGTAGCCCAAGTGTCCACTTGTGTTACTAACCCCAGCACTGACTGCAGGTGTCATATAAACACAATTAGGATTCAAACTTGCACTGGTAGGGGTATAAGAGGTGGGCCTAACCCCTGCCTGATAGCTAGGGACTTGGATGTTAATCAGGTCTTGGAATGATGGTGTCTGCTCTGCAATGTGGTCCAGCGTGTTAGACATCAACCTATTTGCCTCAAACTGTCTTGAACCTTTCTTGCCTCTCTCTATTGCATTGCCAATTTCTTTTGATGTTCCTTATCTTCCATTTCTTTTTTGTCTTTCCAACCTTTCCTTTGCTTGAGCTTCTACTATTGCAATCCTTGCAACCCTCTTTTCATTGGCTAACTCCTTCTTTCTCTTTTTAGCTTCCTGAATTTCATTCCTTTTACATTCAGACTCGAACATTAAATTCATATAGTCTTTATATGTGAGTAATTGTGAAATCCTCCCTAAACGAAGATAATTTGAGGCTGAGTTCCTTGATGAGGCCTTCACTCTCTCTACTAGTAGCTTTAGGAATGCACCAAGTAATCTCTGCTTTTCTGGACCCGCCTGCTGGATTTCATCTTCTGGGACAAATGAATGGCCCCCATTGTTGTCTTATTTAGGTACTTCATGATGAATAGGCTCCTCTTCTAGTGATCCATTGTCCACAAAATAATGAACAAGTTCAATGTTCAACCCTAATGGTTGTGAAGGCATGTCCATGCTTTCATCCTCATTGGTCGTAGATACATTATTTCCAGTGATATTCATCACGGCCTCTGCCAACCATGATGGTGCACTTACTTGGGTTGGCATGGTCAATTGCTCATTGTCAGCTGCATCAGTGGGTGTCATAGCCTCATTGATATTGTTAGTTGGTTCATCACTAAACTGTGTCTCATTGACATGCTTAGCATCATCACCACCACAGAACAACCCTTCAGAAAGGGACATTATACCTTCAGCAATAGCTACATCTTCTTGGGCACCAACATGCTCTTCTAAGTTCCATGCTTCTTGACCTTCCACTTCAAATGCTTGGCTACATGTGGTATCATGCATAAGAGCATCATAATTGAGTGGCCATATACCAGTCCTCCTAAATCCAGCCTTGATATTAGAAGGTGTGAGAGCCCTTTTAAATGATTTGCTAGCAAGCTCAGCTAGCTCAAACCTCTTTACTCCCACCCCTGGGTTCTTTGCCATCCATGAAGCTCGCTCGACCCTAAAATAGTTCTTGAAAGGCCCAAACATGCTCACATCAAAGGGCTGCAATCTGTGAGTAGTATGAGTTGGCAATGTTAACAGGTCAATGCCCAACTTATTGGCCTCCTTGATTGTCTGCACAGCCATGTGGCTTCCATGGCCATCTAAAATCATCAAGTGCCTGTTTTCAGGCGAGACACCACCCGGTACAGAAGCAGCAAAGTGGCAAAGCCAATTTAGGAACAGTTCCTTTCTCATCCATGCATGTGGATGTGCAGCCATGCATGCCCCCGGTTCACAATTCTGTATGTCATTTTTTAGTTGAGTTTTACCTTTAAATAGATAAAATCCTGGTATAGATGAGCCAATTGCATTGACACAGACAAGAATTGTGATCCACTCCTTGCTCTTAGGCAATATCTTAGGCACATTTCTACTCCCTCTCTTTGTAATTACCCACATACCGCAATTTCTTCCTGCCTGTAAGCCTGTCTCATCGCAGTTCCATATGTGGTCTGGGGCATATGAGTGCTAGTCATATGCAATAGAAAGAGTGTTATAGAACTTGGAAAAAATTGCAAGGCGTAGATTTAAAGCCCGGTCTCTGTCAAGGCCCTCTTCTGTACGTAACACAATGTCTGGATGCCTCTTTTTAAACCCACTCCACCATGACTTACCAGGAAAACCATATTTAAAGGGGTTTGGCCTCCCTTGACATATTTGAGCTACAGTGGATTTAAGTTGGATAAGCTCTAACCCATGTCCCAATTGGGCCATCTCCTTACACCACTCCACCACCTCATCTTCCTCCTCTTCAGTCATGACTGTAAAAGGCCCTCTGCACTTTGTATTAGTCAACCCATTTATCCAATAATGTATGTTAGAGGTAGCAATACCATGTTTTTTTGTTGATGCACAGATTGAATATCCCTTAAACTCGATGTCATCAGTTGCTGCAAGCATGTCTTCCTTCGTCCAGCCTTTGATTGCACTGATTTTCTTTGTTGAAATTGCACCTTGTATTGTGGTCGAAGGTGGTTCTATGGCTGATGGTGGGCTGGGATGATCTGCAACCACAGGGTCCTTTTTAGCTACATTACTAGGAGCAATGGGAGCATTGACATCATCATCTGATGAACTGCTCCACAGTTGGGCCCCCCTTCTCCCTCGCCTCCTGTTCCTTATCCGATCTACAACAGAAACTCTTGGCATGGCTACAACCTGAAATTTCCAACATCGTTAAAAAATTTGATAAGTATTACATCACAACTATATAGAGTAAACTATAATTATGTATGAATTCCAAAATTTATGCTAATAACATGAAATCTTTCAGTTGTTTGTTATGAATTAATTGGCATTGAAGTATTACTTTTCAATTATGTATTACTTGTAATATCAACATCAGAAAGATATGTGATACCTACATGGCTGCTAGCTACATGGATTTGTCTAAAATCAGTAAGTGCCTATTTTAAAATGGACTTATATTTGGACATGGACTGTGTGTTAGAACTATTTTTATTGAAATATTTTATTCAATATAAAGTCAATATCCAAATCTTCTTAATATCTTGAATAACATTATTGAAGAACAACGAAATACCTGTATGTCTCCAGCAACTGATGAAGAGAGTGAATAGCAACTGATGAAGAGAGTGAATGTAACACTGTGCACACAGACTGTCTGGAATGTAACACTGTGCACACACTCTGTCTGGAATGTAACACTGAGCACACTCTGTCCTCTGTTTGTATGTCTGGAACACTGTCTGAAAAGGATTGTATGTCTGCAAAATGGAAACTCGCTGTCTGAAAACTCACTTTCTGAAAACTATATGTCTGCAAAATGAATGGAACACTGTCTGAAAACTCTGAATGTATGTCAGCAGTAGTTTAAGAGAAAAACAAATGCCTCAAAAGCAGTAACAGTTGATTTTTTATAGTTTTATGATGTAGAATTTCATTGGTAGGGAAGATTGGCATGGATTGCCATCTCCCAAATTTAATTGTGTGGTGTGGATTGATTTGTACATGATCCAATGGCTGAAAAGCTTTCATGTTTGATCCTTGTGCTTTCTTGAATTTAATTTTTGAATTGAAATGCTTTTCAGAATTTAATTCCTGTAATTCCAGGGCTGTTGTGTTTAATTCTTGAAATGAAAGGTTGGGTGAACTATTTCCTAAATTGAATGGTGTCATTTAATGTCTTCAATAGGCTGAATGGTTAAACAAACATGTAGATATTGCTGACACACATTTCACCTATTTTTTTGCAGGTGGTACTCAGTCTTTGTGCAGGTGTTACCTAGTTTTTGTCCAAGTGTTATTTAGCAATGAGATGTAGTCCCCCAATGCAAAATCAGTGGGGGACTGTTTGATGGGATAGCTGTACTTTTGGATGGGTAGCATTGTAATGTTTTGTATTGCATTTTTCCTTAAATGGTAATTCAGAACTGGAGGTACTTGAGACAATAGGTGTTGTCAACTTGTGATGTTAGACTTGGTGTATGGTATTTGTTGGTCTAGTAAAAAACTAGGCCCATTTTGGACATATTTATGTAACTTATATAACTTATTATCAAATATTTATGTGCATATTTTAGTGAGTTTGTAATTTATGTTTGATGGATGTGTGGGACCAGTACTATAACTACTGCTGGTCCTTGCACAACAATAGAAGCCTCTCCCCTATATGGAGGGCGGAAGCGTGACGTGTTTGGATGTGGGTCACATTCATAAGTAACGTGTTTGTGTGTGGGTCACATTCATAAGTAAAAATGTGGGTCCTGACACTTTTAAAGGGAGAAATGCGATGTTTTAATCCAATTAGTTAGAAAAATGCAAGCCTTGTATTTGATTTGAGTGATTCTGTAAGGATACTCCGTGCCCGAGTAGATCGACTATTTTGGATAAATATATTGCTAGCTTCCAATTGGAAGAGAGTGACCACCGCAATGCTTGAAGTGGCCAATGGTAGAGGCAGATTTAGATGCCTTCGATTGCAAACGCATTTCATAACTCAAGATAAGGATGAGGCAATAAACAAATACATAATATTTTTTCACATTCTTGGGATGTCCTACACCGTATAAATAAATAAAAAGTGGGCCACAAATTCAGTGGCAGAGGCAATAAACAAATACACAATCTTTTTTCGCATTCTTGGGATGTCCTACACTGTATAGATAAATAAAAATTCAGTAGCGGCGGTTTTGATTGCACTAGGAACAACCTCCACCACATATTTTTCATTGCAATGAAAGGCACTACCACTAAGCAAACAATTAACGAAGGCAGTAATAATCTTCCTCAGCATCCATTCAGACGGAAATTAAGTCATATCTATCTGTCTAGGCTTTTATGTTAGAAGAATAAGGTGGGGACTCCCGTGCACTGGTTTTGCAATATCTCTCTGCAGTTCAAAACAGCCCGTGTGCTGAATGCGGCGTATGGGTTATGTGTGCATTACGAGGCGCGAGGCTGAATTCACATTCATCAGGCTGTCGCAAACTGTATGAGTTTACGGATAAGAGGTATGCTATTTTTTTTTCTAGTTATTAATATTTGCGAATCTATAGCTTTATTAATGTATTTATGCAATATATGTTATCGATTAACCAACTATAAAATTTAATGAGTAACCTATGCTAACAGAGTACATTAATCCAATTTTATCTACATAAATATTGACTATCATTCTTTTCTTTTCTCTTCCTTTCTGTTTTTTTTTTTTTTGTAAATTAGGTGGGACCTTTCTATTTTTTATTTATAATTAAAGGACAGGCTACATTATATAAAATTCTTACTCTGGCCTCAACTTGCCCGTAGGAAACCAGGTCTGTTGGCCATCTGAGTGCGTGGAAAGCATGCCAAAATTGAAATTGTCTCTTCCTTCTATATGCCGCATTAACTATCTGTCCTAATACTGCATTATGTTCAAGCATATAACGTAGAATAAGTTAACATACTTTCAAAAAATGCACAAAAACAAGATACTATAAAATCTAGCCATATGAAGAGGAAACTGGAGCTGGGTCCTTCACATTAGACCCAGGCATTCTACTTGCTACATCTGCTGGAGCAGCTTCTCCATGCGGCCTATCCTGTCATCCATTCTCTGAATGCGATCGGTTGCTTGATATTTTGTAATTTTAATATGCTGCAGCTGGCTTTGAATATTTTCCAACAAATCTTTTAGGTGCGGTTCGGATGCTGAACATCTGTTTGGCTGAAGCTGTAGAAAAATTTGTATAGCTTTGCAAGAAGACATTTCACTAACCAATAAGTACATAGATAGTTTGATTATCCAGATAAAGACGACCATGGGTATTCTGGGGAACCTTTATAAATCTATAATTTGGCTTGATTCATTGTCTTCGGATCCGTCAAGATCTCTCCATCACAGAATTTTATTATAGGCTGGTGAAGATTGCAGGATGGTGCTACGAGACTGTCAAGTGCTCTGGTTGGTTTTCCTATTTCACGTTCTTTGGCGCATGTTCTAGAACTGTCTCGCACCGCTTGGCGGGGTTCGAGCATAGCGGTCTCATGGTGCCTTGGTCCCTGTTCAGGAGAACATACGGAAAAAAGTTGAAGCAGTAAATATTAAGATGAACCCATTGATTGATTTCCTTTATGAGTACAATTTTTGAAGAGTGGAATGGGAACGCTCATATGATTCAAAAACGATGTCTGTACGGAGGAGTTGAAGTTTACGCTCCAGGGTGATAGGAGACGCGAGACTTCTTGGTGCTGTCCGAGACCACATCACAGGCGCAGAGTGGATGCGCTAAATAAGCGGATAAAACTTCCACCGCAAATCTTGTTGTATTCATTGAAAATCCCAAAAGGAAAATGAGCCTAGCGATGAATGAGGGATTGAGGAACCTTTGAAAATGGATGTGAAAATCACGGGAGAAAAAACAAAAGTGCAGGAGTAGCGGTGTTATGTCGGGTGGTTTGCACGAGTCCGGATGTAGTGCGGCCGTAGCTGTTGTGGGAAGAAAATGATCCGGTTAACTGTCTTCAGGTCGACGTATAATGACTTCCGCACATCCAAAAGCGCGTGGCCACAGCCCACTGTATCCCCGATTTACAAAATCATTGAGATGCAGCGCATCTCCTTGCCATATTCATAGGAATTTGATTATCAGTGGTTATAACATTGACGATGCTTAGAACAAGTAATAAACATGGGTCCCGAAAACAGGGATGAACAGGGTTTTGTGGTGGGATGAACGCCCAGAGAAACAAAAGTGAACCCCAAACAGACTGATATTGCTTAAGCCAGGTGCTAATATGGGATATATACATCACGAAAGTGAGAAGGAGGACTGATACATACACTGCAAGAGTAACGAAGTTGACAGGATGAGTTGCGCACCTCCTCTTCGTCTCCCAAGCACTTGCATGCAGAGAGCTTTGCATGAGCGTTTGGGGTGAGGGAGGGCGGTGAGTTACCTTAAGCAGAACTTCCCTTTTGTGCTCTGATAGACCAGCCTGGCAGGAGCGTTGGATAATCATTCCAATGCAAGTGATCACACACTTTAGTGATCGAGTATGACGGTTCTTCATAATGTTTATTAATTTCCCGGAGGGTGGCCTGCCGCCAGGTTGCCACGGTCTGCCCTTTGTGCCAGCTGTTCACCCCGATCGGGGGGTTGGAGGTCTTTATTCACAATCAACTGAAGATAATGTAGCTCTACATCCCATATTGCATCATTAGGACGAGCATCTATGGATCGCTCTGTATGTTGGCATCCCCAATTAGCCACGTAATCCCCTGCAGCATTACCTTTTCTTTTGATGTGGCTGGGGATTAAATACTGAATCTGCTTGAGCAATTTACTTACTTCTTCAATGAGTTCTGCAGTTCTCCAACTTTGGGATATTTTCTCCCAAGGTGTACCTTGTTTGAGTTTCTGGATGACTCCGCTTACCATGGCTGAATCTCCTTCAACAATAATTCTCTGGTAATTTTCTCTAAAAGCTATAAGAATGCCTTGCTTTACCGCCATAAGTTCTGCTTCATTTTTTGTGGCATGGCCCAAATCAAATGCACAGAACCGGCATACTGCTCCTTGAGAGTTATGGAAAATCCCGCCTGCTCCAGCTTGTCCCGGATTACCTTTAGAGGCACCATCGTAATTGAGTTTGATAAAGCCTGGTTAAGGAGGTGACCAATGTTCCTCAATAGTTTGATCAGGTGGTCTATATTTATAGAGTCCTTTATAAATCATCTGTGGTTTCAAATTTAGGTGTTCTAAAATATGAGATTCTATCCCCACCGTCTGCCAGTCTTCATTTGACCATCTTTCGACTAGGATAGTTTCCCGAATGTTTGCAATTGATTGCTGCCAAATGTGTTGCATTGGTTGGGCTGTTTCTTGGAAGATTCTGTGGTTCCTTTCTTTCCAGATATTCCAGAGTAGGAAACCTAATGAGAGGTTCCATGCTCTATTGATCACTTGGTAGTGATACCTTCCTTTTCTCCAATTGCTAATGGTTTCTACAATACTGTCATTTCTTTTATCCGTTTGTCGGAACAAAAGCTCCAAATTCTCCCATATCGGCTGCACCAAGGGGCATGTGTTGAGAAGGTGTTCTGTTGTTTCACTATTTGCGTGGCAGAAAGCACAATAGGAAGGGCCTATCATCCCCTGTTTCTGTAGGTTCTCCCAAGTGAGTATCTTGCGATGGTTTAACAGCCATAAAAAGTATTCTACTTTAGGCCAATGCTTCAGTGCCCATATTTTTTTCCACAGTGGATGTGCATTATGCTGAATTTGTTGTGTTTGAATGTAATATCCCTCTTTAATTGTAAACTTCCCTTTTGTCATGTATCCCCATCTTAATATATCTGGCCCTGAAACTCGTCTGAGTTTCCTTGTTTTCAATTCTTTACTGAAATTGTCCCATTGTTGCGTGGCTGGGGCTGCCTCCCACCCGTTCTTATCTTTCCATTTTCTCTAAGAATCATTATTATTTGGGCACCAATAATGTTGCACTAATCGCTGATTTGGTGTGTTTGTGTATAGGAAAATTTCCCCCAAGTCCAAGTGAGTAAATAGTTTTTCCCTTTGTTGCCATGAGTCTTCCCAAAAAAGAGTTGTGCCTCCTTCTGTAATCTCCCAAAAGCTATGAGATAGAATTAAATACCTGTTCATGATGGCCAAATTCCAAATTAAAGATCCCTTTGGGACTGTATCTATCTTCAATCTTCCAGATATTGTGTGTGGCATATCATATTTTGTTTGCCAGATGTTCTTCCACAGATCTGGCCCTCCCATGAGCCAGCGCCACCAGAGTTTAGCTCCTGGCACATTATTCAAAATGAAGGGGTCACGGAGGCTCAGTCCCCCTGCTGTCTTCAGTTGGAGTAGTTTATCCCACGATAAGAAAGCCCATTTCCTGTTTTCTTGTGCTCCCTGCCATAATTTTTTTTTTAACATGCATACCAATTTTGAGCATATGCCTTTCGAACATGCTCTACAGGATAGTTGGTATACTGGTAGGGCTTGAAGCACCGATTTTAACATGATGAGGCGTCGAGGGGCATTCAAGGCTCTGAAAGCCCAATTCTGTATTCTTTTCTCCACTCTTCCTTTCTGTTTTTCAATGTAAAGGTTAAAATGCCATTGCTAGTACTGAATGAATAGAACGTAATGCCAGGAAACTCATAACAACACCTCTTTCTTAATATGTTCAATATAATTTCCTTTTAAAGAGCTATGATGTTTAGTTTGGAAAATAATGAAAATTCCTACATGATTTTAACAAAATTTAACTTTGGAAAATAATGAAAATTCCTACCTTCTTTTAACAAAATCTAGATTAAATTTCTGGAAATCAGGTTTCCAAAATCTAAATAATAATATAATTCCTCTTATTTGTTGAAAGGCCTTAACTCTAGTTTTATTGGGTTTCAACTAAATCTGTCTAAATCCAAGTCTAGACTTTGGTTTGCAAGCATTCTACCTGCTCTTGACAATATCAATAAAATCATCACAAATCTGCGACAAAGCAAACTCCAATTTTATTTTTTTTTATAAGATAATTAAAATAACCATATTAATAAATATGTTTGATATAAGCCATAATGCGCATCACATACACAACCACATTAAAAAATATGGTTGAAAAATGCTCATAATTTTTAATAATAATAATAATTATTATTATTATTATTATTATTATTGTTATTAATTAATTTATGTTAATTATTGTTAATTAAAATAGATATTTAATTTATTAGATAAATGTTTTCCTGATTAATCACATCATTAGGTTTTGTTCAGCATTTCAAACCAACTAATGTGGTTCATTCTCAAATCATTATTTAATTATTAAAATCATTTTAAATTAATTATTTTTATTACTTGTTAATCAATATTATTACCACCATTATTATTAATTAATATTACTTTTGTTATTAATAAATATTATTACTTTTATGTTATAACATTTTTTTGGCTACTCACGCGCTACTCTCGTGCTGCTTCTGCTGCCGCTACGGTTGTTGTTGGCATGTAGGAGAAGGGCTCACCTCAGGCCTCCTCTCGTCCCCTCCCCCCCCCTCCCCCTCCCCCTCTGCCATCGCCAAACACAGTTGCATTCAACTCGTTGATAGCTTCCCTACCAAAGAAGAAGAAGGTCGAAGCTTTGAAGTTTGTTAAAAGGCTAGAAGAAATGCCAGCGGTATCTCTTCCCCAGGATCGTCCAATAAAAGTTTCCTTGACTATGTTTGAGTGAGCGCTTGTGAGGCAATTCACAGGCTTATGGCCGTCTCCAAAACCCACAAAAGCCTGGGTTATAACGAACTAGAAACCCCTAATTAAGCATATTGTCACCTCTTACTTCCTGGGAAGAGGCTACTTCTTATTCGAATTCACCTCCAAAGAGGATAAGGAGCTGATCTTCACGAATGGCCCATACTTTATGGGGACACAAGGGCTATATCTAAATGAGTGGACTCCGAACTTTGACCTAACAGAGGACATTCCATCAACAGTTCTAGTGTGGGTCAGATTACCAAATTTCCCAATACACTGCTTGAACTAGGACTCCCTAAAACACATTGGGGATGTGTTGGGAAAATTCATTGATCAGGAAAACGATAAAGATCAATATGACTGTGCATGGATCTATGTGGAGGTGGATCTAGAAGTAGGGCTATCGGAGGCTATCAAAATCAATGTCAGAAGCTGGACTCATATTTAGAAGCTCGATTATGAGCAATTACCATTTAAGTGCCAAGGGTGTCATGAATATGGTCACTTCACCAGAAACTGCCCAAAAAAGAGTGAGGAGGACAAGGAGAAAGAGGAGGGTTGGAAGCTGGCTAAGAGGTCGAAAGCTAACCCAAATGCCTCTAATCCAGAAGGTCCAGAAAGGGGCAAAGGAAGACAACCCAAAGGTGGCAGCTTGTCCCAACAAAAGTTTCAGAAAACATGTTTGGGCCCCTTGGCTTAGATTCACACAAAGTCCCTGAACTTGAACCGCATCAGAAGGAAACTTCTAAGAAAGAATTGAAAAATGAATCAAGGTAGGGGGGAAGAGAAAAAAAAAGCTCCAAAGATAAGAAAACAGTGAGTGATGGGGAAAACTAAGACTCAGAGGAATCCGAAGAGGAAGGAGAGATAGGAGACTCTCAAACCATTGTCAGAAGATCAGCAAGGGGAAGGATGTCATCCAGGGAGAAGAGAGAGAAAGAAACATACAAAGACAAGTTGAAAGGAAAGAAGGCGACTTTGGAAATTTTTTTGGATAAAACACCGAAGATGGAAAGAAATCAAGGAGAGGGCTCTAAGGGAGGCCCTCATACTCATAAAAGTAAGTAATGAAGGTGGTCTCCTGGAAGTGCAGAGGTTTGGGGAGTAAGACAAAAGAAGAAGCTATGTGAAGTCTAATCAGGGCAGAAACCCCAAACGTAATGCTAGTTCAGGAGACAAAGTTGGAGGATAAAGAGCTTCTCCAAAGCTGCAAATTTTTTTGGAACAAAGGCAGGATTAAGGCTATCTCAACCAAAGGGGCTTCGGGAGGTTTGGGCACTCTTTGGAATTCTTCCAAACTCAATCTGGTAGCCGAAAATCACAATATTCACCGCTTGTTTACAAAGTTTCAACACCAAGGATCGAAGGAGGTTCTCAGTATTTTCAATGTTTATGTTCTGATTAATGCAAGGGAAAATAAGAACTGCTACGACTCTCTAGGAAACATGGTAGATGGGGAGGATCTGGAAAACATTCTGATTGCAAGGGATCTTAACATTACCCTAAGCCTGGACGAAAAGAGAGGGGGATGTATTGTGAGAGATCTGACTAGAGAATGGGTGGAGGATCTCATTCATGATTGGGATCTTCTCGACATCAAGCCTTCCAGAGGTAAGTACACTTGGAAAAATAAACGTTTAGGCCTTGGGCATATTGCTGCAATATTAGACACATTTCTCATCTAAAGTTCCTTCCTTCTTCTAGGCCTATATTCTAGGATGAGTATTCTCTCATGTAGTACCTCGGATCATAAACCCATTAAGCTTGATCTTTCTACCCAAAGGAACTTAAGCCCTATCCCCTTCAGATTTATCCCGCTCTGGATAAATCAAAAGGACTTCATGGAGATGGTAGAATAAATTTGGAAGAAGCCTTTCATGGGTTTCCCATTCTTTGAATGGGAGGAGAAGTTGAGAAGAGTGAAAAGAGCTTTGAAAATTTGGGCCAAAAACATCCCTAACCCTGTGGATGAAAGAAAGCAAGCCCAATCAGTTCTTGAGACCCACCAAGCCCAAATGGAAGAGGCATAAATTTCGAGTGAAATATTAAAAAAGGAGGAAGATTTACAACAAAAATATCAGAAATCTTATAGACAGGAGGATGAGTACTAGAGGCAAAAATCCCAAAGTCTATGGTTGCAAGCGGGAGACAGGAACACCTCCTTCTTCCATAAGAAAGCCCAAGCAAGAAGATGTTTGAATGCTATCTCAAAAATCAAGGATGAATCCCAAAATTATGATGACCTCCCAAGCATTAAAAGGGCTGCATTCAATCATCTCAAAAGTCTATTCAGTGAGTGCTAATATTTTGGATGAGGTTCCCGCTAAGATCACGACTAGAATGAATCAGAAGTTGGAGGCTCAGGTAACTAGGAAAGAAATAAAGGTTGCCCTATTTTCCATGAACCTGGACAAAGCCCCAGGTCTGGATGGTTTTACGACAAAATTTTAATAAGTTTGTTGGCAGATAGTGAAAAAAGATCTACACAAAATGATTCTAAACTCTCAAACCTGCAAGAAAATTGGGGGTAGCACAAACTTTGCCTTTCTAGCCCTCATTCTGAAAGAGAAAGGAGCTAACTCCTTCAATAGATTCTGGCCTATTTCCATGTGCAATATAGGATAGAAGATCATTACCAAGTTTATTACCAATAGATTGAAAGGTATTCTTCCAGGCCTTATTCTGGAGAACCAAGGGGACTTTGTTCAAGGAAGGAAAATTGTAGATAATATTATCTTAGTCCAAGAGGTGATTCACTCAAGCCTGAAGAGAAAAGAAAAAGGTATTGTTGTTAAACTTGATCTTTCAAACGCGATTGATAGAGTAAGGCACACTTTTCTGTTCGAATTTATGCATAATTTTGGTTTTGGGTCTCATTTCATCCATTAGATCAGAGCATGCATATCCGAGCCTTGGATTTCTCCATTGGTGAATGGTCGAGAAACAAATTTTTTTAAAGTTTCTAGAGGGATTTTTCGGGGATTCCATCTCTACCCTCTTCTCTTTGTACTCCAAGCCTCTATCTTAAGTTTTATTTTGGAGAAAAGTAGACCAGATCAGGATATTCTGGGCCTTCAAATTGTGAGAGGAGTAAAAGATATCAATCATACCTTGTTTGTAGATGATTCATTTCTCCTTGGGGCAGCTTCTGTTCACTCTGCAAAAAAGTTTAAATTAGTTTTGGACTATTTTTGTTGCCTTGGGTAGAAGATTGAATGCTAGGAAGTGTCATTTTTATGGATGGAATGTGTCTAAAAGTGAATTAAACGTTATAGCCAAATGATGGGGCTTTGTTGGATCTAATCCTTGGACGTATTTCAAGTATTTTGGGTTGCCTATCTTTCAGAAAAATCCTTCAGGAAAGGATTGGATTCCACTTATTGACAAATTTAAAGTCAAGTTACAGGCTTGGGGGTTTTCATGACTGAAACTAGCAGGAAAGATGGTGCTCATAAAGTCCGTCCTGAATAGTCTCCCAACCTATCAATCTTCGCTAATGCTAGCTCTGCTTAGTATCCTCAAGAAAATGGAAGGCTTAATAAGGAGGTTCTTCTGGAAAGGTGGAAAACAAAACAACAGAATATTGTCATTGGTCAACTGGGACAAAGTCACCAAGCCATTGTTAGAGGGTGGCCTGAACTTCAAAGATCTGAGGCTGCAAAAAATTGCGCTGGGGGCCAAAATCCTCTGGAGCAAAGTTGCCCCTAAGGCTAGATGGGCTTAGCATGCTCTTTGGAAGAAGTACTTCAAAGGATAAAGGAAACGGTGCCTTGATAGGCCTGTCCAATCCCTTAATGGAACTCAAATCCATAAGCTCCATCTGTAGGTCCAGTCGCTCATCCATGACCATATGTATTAGGTCTCGTGGAATGGGAAATCAATTAACCTATGGAAGGATCAAATAATGAATGAAGTCCTTCTTTCTGATGCTCAATAATTATAAGAACTACGTCGCTGGATGAAGAGAAAATGAATTATCTCTTTGTGGGATATTTCCCTCTGGAAAGACAAGGTCTGGATGGAGTGGAAAAATATGGAAATTCCATTAGGCCTGGAAAATGTGTGGTTGGAGCTCCAAAACAAACTCAAAGGGAAAGCTCCCCTACATGAAAGGAAGCATGATCAGAGAGGTTAGGGTTCGAGATCTGGAGTTTACACGGTGGCACGGAGTTATGAAACATTAAAAGCAATTCCTCATGTTCCTCCTTGCCTAGCATTGTGCAAAGGACTGTGGGGACAGAAAGACATCCCAAGAATAGATTTTTTTAGTTGGATTTTATGCCACAATCGAGTTCTTACGGAAGACAACCTCAAGAGGAAAGGCTTCCAGGGCCCTTCCAGAGGCTCGTTGTGTCTGGAAAACGAAGAAAATGCTCAACACTTAATGCTGGAACATAGCTTCGCCATATAAATATGGGAAGAGGCGTTGAGCCATTGAGCTGAGAAAATGTCATTCCCCTCCTCCATATTTGATCTGTACGCTTCATGGTTGGATCGCTACCCAGGAAAGCACCCAAGCAATGAAAGGTTTAAAGCAGGTTGGTTGATTATGCCAAAGCTGATATGCTGGCAAATTTGGCTGGAATAGAATAGAAAAATTTTCCAAGGTAAAGTGCATAGTGCGAGATTGATCATGACCAAGATAAAGAGTATACGTAAAGAGTTCCTGTGCAAGCAAGTGGGGAACCTCACTGATAAAAGCTTATCCTCTCATGAGGTGGAGTGGGGTAAGGGTTTAGCAGCTCTCCAACGCGGATATTCAAGAAGAAAAGAATAAAGACTTGCAGATAAGATTGACTGAGGAGAACTTCTACAACTAGAATAAATACATGGCTCGCTATTCCTTTTTCTTTGACGGGGTGGCCAAAAGCAATCCGGGGAATGCAGGTGCTGGTGGATTTATTAAGAATATGGAGGGCCAAACTAAGCATAGATATGATTGGGATCAAGGCCAAGACACCAACACCCAAGTGGAGGCAATGGCGCTACTACAAGGTCTCAAGCTGCATCATAAGGTGGGTCTCAAGGAAGCAAAGGTCATTGGAGATTTTCAAACTCTTATGAAAATGCTAGTGGAAAACTCAAAGCCGAAGGATCTTCGGTTAGCTAGATTGATGTCGAGAATAAAAAAACTTGCTAGCTCTTTTAAAAATTTAAGCTTCTTGCATGTTTTGCGGAACAACAAAAAAGAGGATGATATGGAAGCTAACAGAGCTGCTCTTCTTTGTGCGGGCACTCTACTACGCGATGGGGAAAAAAATTGGGATCTAATTCCGTAGTAATCCTGTTAATGTTTTATTGTCCTTTACTGCAGCAGTTTATTTGTGTCTTTAAGTTAGGAATAATCTCGTCGCTAATGTGGATGGTTGTGGATGGTCGTTTCTAAGAAGTTTCAAGAAGACAGAACTAGAGACGAATTGTTTCTGGTAATGGGGAAAAATCGAGAGATGTCCCAACGATTTTGTAATCATGCATTTAGGCATTCATGCCGAGATTTTTAATACCAAATCATAACCACTTCTGTATATATATATATATATATATATATATATATATATATAATTAAATTTCATGTTATTATTAAATAATAATAATAATAATAATAATAGTAATAAATTAATATTATTTAATATTAATTAAATAATAAAATGAAATTTAATTAAAAATAAAAGTAACAATATTAGTAATATTAATTAATAATAATATTCCTAATAATAATGATTAATGAGTATCTGGGGCAGCTGAATTGGTTACTCCAAGAAATGTGAAATTGTTGTAACTCGAAAGACCGAGGTTCAAAAAATTGTTGTAACTCCAAAAACTGAGGTTCAAAAATTGTTGTAACTAGAAAGACTGAGGTTCAAACTCGCGATGTTGTGACTCAGGTGTAGGGGGGGGGACATATCGTAGCCCCTAGAGGTTTGCTAGTAATTACGTCTAAGGGAAAAAAAAAAGTGATTGATGAGTAACAATAATTAATTTAAAATTATTTTAATAATTAATTAATGATTTTCATTAAAAAAAATAAGATTAATTAATTATTATTATTACTATTTGATTAAAATATTTATTTATTAGGATTTAATCCTAATGATGTGATTAATCAGAATGTACTTTTATCTACATTATGGATCACAAAAGTCTTAGATCTAACATAGTTATTTAATAATAATAATAATAATAATAATATTGTTATTGGATTTTAGCATGTCTATGACTAGTCCAAGTCCCACTAGCACAATTAGTTGAGGATGGTCCTAGTTAGAAGGGCAACTCAGGATCAAACCTCATGGAGATTGTTGTGCCCGTCTTAGGGGAGGAGACAAGTTAAACTTAATTTTCTTAGGGAGTTGTCTTCTGGCGCCAGCATCAAACCTCATGGAGGTTGTTGTGCCCTTCCTAGGGGAGGAGAAAACTTAAACCTATTTTTCTTAGGGAGTTGTCTACCTACACCAGGATCAAACCTGACGGAGGTTGTTGTACCACTTATAGGGTAGGAAACAAGTTAAATCTAATTTGCTTAAAAACTTGTCTAGCTATGCACAAGGACGCAGTTTGGTAATTTTAAAAAAACACAAATTAATCTAGCCTGAATTTCAGAATTATTTTGTGGATTTTTAGGCTACTAGTTTGCTTCGTGGTAGTGTGGTTAGGTCAAACACATCCCCGAGTGACTTTGGGATCAAGTTTGATGGAAAAAAAAAAACTACGTCTACACTAGAGCCTTTTCCACAAATAACTAAATCTGTCGAAATCCATCCCGAGACTTTGGTTAGCAAGCATTCTACCTGCTTTTGGAAAATATCAATAAAATCACCACAAATCTGTGATAAAGCAGGCTCGACATTTCCCATACATTCTAAGAGATGGGCATTTTTTATACCGTAATAATCTAATCCTATAGGCAGAGTTCCCCGTGAAATCCTCCAGATCTTCCGTTTGAATTCGACCGAGTCTCAAGAAAGCCGAAATGTCCTCCAAATCTTCCGATGGAAAGAAGTTGATATCGACTAAATCTCGAAAAAGCCATGATGCCCTATTATATAAGTCGACTGAGTTTCAGAAAAACCCCAGAAGCCGTTTTACCAAAACATATCAAAACCCAAAATGAACTCCAATGCTGCTTTAAACCAAGATCGTTAATTTGGTGACAGTTGACGTTACTGAAAAAGCTGGAAGATCACATTGCTAGAGTGCATAATTGGGTAAGCTGGAAGATCACATTGCTAGAGTGGGTAATTGGGTAGAGTCTTACTCGTATGTCAAGTGTGGCATAATCCTCGTTTATGGAAAAATGAGTTTGGCAGTAAAGACTCAGTACCAAGGTGAAAGGAAAAGTATGATACCAAGGTGAAAGGCAAGCAAATAACATTTCACCGTTACTTTCTCGATCGCGCAGTTAAACCATCATTTTAGCACACCACCACTTCACCATAACTTTTTCGATCGCGCAGTTAAACCATCATTTTAGCACACCACCACTTCACCATTACTTTTTCGATTGCGCAGTGAAACCATCATTTTAGCGCACTAATATTCCACTCTCGAGGTAGTGGGACTTTTATCCATAATCATAATCCTTTATATATGAGGGTGGCTTAAATATGTTTTAACTAATAATCTCATTATATGATAAGTATGAAACAATCCTTCAAAATGTGATGTTTGGAGTTTTATTATATGACTTAAATTTACAGTGATAATGATGATTCAATGGTGTGTTAATAATTAGCTACTCATGTTGTTAATATATTGTGCGTTGTGGAAGGTTATCCTAATTTTGGAGGAAACCTATATGGAAATGGTTGATCCTAACATAGGTTAAAGGTGTTATTGGGTTGATAAATTCTTAAAGTAAGAACATTTTATTTATATATACACATGGGAGGCTAAACAATCCTAATTGTATGAATATAGTGAGCCAATACGTGAATGTTGTGGAAGCATGATAAACCTAACCTAAATGTGATGTGACGGTGTGTGTATATATGCCTATGTTGAAATATGATTACATTGATCTTAGTTATGGAGGAAGTATACGATCTGTAGGTCTATCTGGACAATTCAATGCTTGGAGTCCAATAGTAAAACCTAGAGAGAATTAATTTTTAGGATAAAAATATGAGTGACTCAATAACTTTTTGTAATAAGAATATGAATTAACTTGATCATTATATGACGTTGATATACTTGATACCTGTGTTCATGAACACAGATATAAAGCCTTTCCATATTTATAACATGTCGGTTTTGAACATGAACAAGATGCATTGACCTTATTCTCATGAGTTAATTAGAGGTATTCGAGCTTTCATGCACAATAATAAGATACAAATATAGACCCTCTCAAAGAATGAAAGATATAACGGATTTATATAAATAAACATGCTTATCTAGAAGTAGGAGTAAATCAATACTCTTAAGTACGTTCACTGTGGGAGATGACATGCCACATTATTATGAATATTGGGTGTGTAACAAGGGCACATACTCCTTACTAGCTTGTTTCGTAACTTTTAGTTTTTGAACTATGCCAAAATAATTTTCATTGTCCTCATGAATATTGGGTGTGTATGAAGGCCATATATTATGTACTAGCATGTTTCCTTATTAGTTCCTCGCGGAGGGACTATAGCATTCAGAAGAGTGTTGATTCTCTATCAATCTAAGTTGACTGCTAAAAATATAACTTATTTCACGCATTTAACTAAAGTTTTAGGAAAAAAATAAATCTAAAATTATTTAATTTTAATTTGATTGGAAAACAACATTTGAAGCCTTATTGTCGGCTTTGTATTTTTCAATGTATTTATTTCGGAGCAAAGTAACATAACCAAAGTCATTGTTTTTCTTATGCATATAAAGTTTGGTTAAGATTATTAGCAGCTGGCTTTCTTCCACTGCCTCAAATTAATGCTAGGTCTTAAGTTAACATTAACCCAAAACATTAAAAATGTATGTCTTAGTGAGTAACTTTTTGCTACATGCATTCAAGCGCACCTCCCTTTGCCATAGGTTGTTAAACCCTTAGTTAAACTGAGAGTGGAGGGGGGAGGGAGGGGGGGTGAATCAGTTTAACACATTCATGGACTGTAAAAAATTTTCATTAACACTTGTTTACACCTTTATTTCATGTTCAACTTAACATGTGAGTAATCTTAGAATGTCAGCAACAAGCATTAATATAAAGTAATAGTAGACTTAATATGAGAGCAGCAAGCATTAAGCAAATGATATAAACCAGACCAACACATAAACATCATGCACAGAGACACCAGATATAAGTGGAAACCCATAAAGGGAGAAAACCACATCTTATTATTGTTGTGATGCAAAGGAAAGCTCCAACTCCCTCTCACCACTGATTTTCTATAGGCACCAACCTACAGGAGGCTCCTACCTCAATTATGCAAGCTACAACTTGCAAGGAAGCTCCAACTCCCATCAATTTTCTGCAGGCACCAACCTACAGGAGGCTCCAACCTCAGTCAGCTACAACTGACATTTTATCAAGCTACAACTTGATGTGGAAGCACCAACTCCCATCTATTTTCTGCAGGCACCAACCTACAGGAGGCTCCAACCTCAGTCTGACATCTAGCAAGCTACAACTTGATAGGGAAGCTCCAACTTCCTTACTCTTTCAAAAGGAAAACACTTGCTGATTTACCTTGGATATCAAGTCTGTTCTATATCATCTTCACTGCTGTGCATTAGTCTTCATATCTGCCTTATATCATTTCTTCATCTTCCTAAATTCACTATCATCTCCTCCTTCTCTTCTCAGCTCCTCCTTCTTCTCTGCCTCACTGCTTCATTTTTGCATTCTCCAACTTTTCACAACATATTGCTATGCTCCTCCTTCTTCTTCTCTTCTCTGCCTCAATTCCATACTCAGCATTCTCTATGCTCACTCTCTCTCACCTCTTGCATCTTTCTTATTTTCTTCAACTCTCTTCAATTCTACTGCACACTCTCTTCTTCTCTCACTCTGTTTTCGTCAAAATTCGCCCCTTATATATTACCCTGTTTTATACAAAATAGCTTCATGGTTGTTTGTATTCTACTGTGAATTCGAAATGGATAGCCATGTCTCTTTGCCTTCTGCCTTCTCATCTCTTTTATCTGCTCATTCAGAAAATATAACTATAGGTACCAATTTAACATTACAGTGGGATATTTTTTCTCTTTCGGAGACTTTCCAATGCATCACAATAATATAAATCAATTAAAGCATTTACATTTCACCTTTTCGGTTACATAAAAACAATTTCACTCAGCCCATTTTCTAGCCTTTGGCTTTAGTGGTTTTGTCTTTTTCTGCTGCTGTTAAGAAACTGTTCTGCATACTCTATCTACTGCTACTCTGTGCACCTACACATGTACACCTGACAAGTTCATTCCTATGCATATTCCTGTTCACCGTGATTGTGTGTCTGCTGTATAGATATAGCTGCATTACAATACATATAACTGCTAACTTTAAATCTGGGCAAATTCCAACGCTTTGGTTTCCTTTACTGGCAGTTTAAATAACTGAATGCGAAGGCTTTAATATTGGCATGGTTATAAACCCAGTATATGCACTCTATGCAAGGTTCTCTCCTACTATTTCAAGCAATTAACATTCATTCTCGACATTATTATTTTGATATTCGAACCTTATTATCAACCCTTTTATATAATGCTCTGCGACATATCCACCATCAAGTGCACCAGTCTAGTTATTTCCTTTTTCTATTGAACTCTGACCCATTTAACATTTGAATAAATCACTTAATTGAATAACTCGGGCCCACAAGGTTATTCAACGCATGTCACAATTCTTCATAGTATATGTTGGTCTATACATAATAAACCAACAATAAATCTTCGCTTTTCACATATGTTAACATATACGACACCTTCAACAGCCGATGCGATTAATCACAATTGAATTCTTCCTATTGCGCTCAAATGCCGATGTGATGAATCCCTTTTCCAAAGTTTTCCCATTGCAATTGATCGCAATCACAAACTTTATTAACTTGTTTCAATATGTCAGCTTGTTCCGATTGCAATTACTCCGATCCTGCTCCGATTGCGATTACTTTGATCCTGCTCCGATTACGATTACTCTGATCCGATGCGATGCGATTACTCTGGTCGCAACTTTTAGTTGCAATTTCCACTACCCTTCTTTCACTTCGATGTGATTGACGATTGTTTACCAGAACTCAACCATATATGAATCATAGTTTATAAGCCCATCGGGTTCGGAACTCAATCACAATTGCAATTTGCATTTGCATGTTCAGATGTTCTTATGCTCCGATTCTCCGATGCGATTAGGCCAGAATTCAAACACATATTAATCATGATTTATAAACTCATCGGGTCTAGGCTTCAATCGCAATCGTAACTTTTTGTTCATATGATCCACTGCCAACCTTTTTTCCGATGCGATTGATGAGGGTCCTGTTAGAGTCGGTCTTTACATCCCTCCGTCAGAGATCATTTCTCTTATTGCAATTCATTGTTTAGGTGTCTCATTCCACTCATTCATCTACATTCCGTTAGGGGCATGCCATTGTCTGATGGAAGGGTTTTGTTCTCTCATTTTCCCTCATGCTTGTACCTACTAGGTTGGTCAAAATTTATCAAAATTCATCAAAGTTCAGTTCATGTCATTTATAGTCATAGATGTTATTTTGGTAAAAAAGAGTTATTTTAGTTTCTAGGTCTAGGGTGTGGTCTTCCAAAATGTTAAATAATGCCCGCAGGCCATGAGGATGTTTTCAAAAAGTGTCATTTTAGGATTTACATCATCAAATATGCTCGAGGATGTTTCTTCTTCAAAACTCTATTTTGAAGAAGAAATTGTCAAAATTGTTTTTGTAATAAATATGTATTTTTTCGCCATGAAGTTCTTCACATGCAGACTCTGGTCATCCTTTTCCAAGGTTCAATGCCAACATCCCTACAAAAAATCAACCAATTTCATCATTCAAAGCTTAGAAATTCAGTGAGGAAACAAAAGACAAAGTTGTATTAAATGAAAAAGTGCCAAAGTCAAAAACATTAAAAAATGGGTTTTGAAGAAGCAAAAATTAAAACCATGTCTATATGAGATATTTCTCAAAGCCATTCATTCATTTGCATCAAGAATTATTGAGAAAATCCAAGAGAAAGTCGAGTTTGAAGTTTGGAGGGACGAAACTGTGTTTTAGAAGGGCAGACTATGTGATTGATTTCAGCACGGTGCATTGGGATAGGCCGCGGCGCATCCACAGAGCGCGGCGCGTAGAGCCAAAACACACCGTGTATTTTCCTAAGGGTGCGGCGCACCCACTGAGCGCGACGCATTGGGCTTGCGCGTGGCGCACAGGGTCAATAGGTTTAAAAATCATCATCATTGCTCCAAATTCAAAACGATTTCAAACTTGTTTGCTCCAAGTAAGTGTGTGATGCTTTCCCCTGCTGTTAGATCTTATTTGATGATGTTTGGACGGAAGATTTGAAAGTTTAAAGTTTGAAAATATAAACTCTATATTTATATCAAAATCTGCTCCTTTGGGTTTTAGAAATTGGTGTTTTGAAATTGCAATTCTGATGCCAAATGTCCTTTCCCACTTATGATCCTTTCCCTTTTATAATTCTACCATTATAGTTAATCCCTTATGCCCTAACCTCCCAAACTACTCATATCCCTTGTTCCCATTTACTAAACCCTACCACTCCTATCTCTTTCCCTTTCCCATATTATTTGCAAAGAGTTTCCAAATCCTTAATCCCCATACAGTGAAGTGATTATTCTCGCATGATAAATTTCATTTGACAGTACTCTTTCCCTCTATTTATACTTACCATAGTTCCTCATTATCCCTTGAGTATACATTTGGCATTGAAACAAAGACACCAATTGTTCATTTTCAAACCAACCAAACATGCAGTTGACAAACACATTTCAGCATCATGTCAGAAACAAATTCATCATATGAGCAGGGATATGAGCAGGACAGTGATTCAACCACCGAGTTAAATGTACCGAGGAGGTCTCATAAGAGTGGCAGGCACATCAGGGAGGAGCCCACTTCTTTGGTTCAATTGCAGGCCTACCCACTTGCAATGACATGTTTTCAGCAACATTCATGTTTTCAGTATTGTGAGATGGTATCTCAGATTCAGCACCATCGGGAGTTGGTTCGCTTATTTGTCCTACATTTGCGTGATGGTCATATAAACCTTGCTAGAGTGAACTTCACTTTGACACTAGAGACCATTTCTGAGGCGACCGGGATACCGAACATTGGTGAGGAGTGGAATAAGAGACAACAGCTGGATAGAGCATATTATGAACCTTACATCAGGCCTGGATATTTGAGGCAGCTGAGCAGGGTGTTTCCATTTCAGTTTCTGAAGGAGTCCTATGCACCATTAATGAAAATCATCATTAGATATTTCAGCTGTGAGGGTAGATTTTCACGCCTTTATGCATACCATATCAGACTTTTGATGCATTTCACTAGAGTGCGACTGATGAGTATTACATACTTCATGTGCCGAAACATAGAGTGGATGACTATCCTAGTGCAGAAGAAGACTCCGGAGCAGCAGCATAACATCATTTATCATTATGCACTCATTAAAATCATTGTAGTACATCAACTTGGATTGCAGGGCATCACATGGGATGAGTTCATTTCCCGTGACTTCTTTGCAGCCCCCCAGCCTCCTCCTGAGATTGTTCATGATGAGGCAGAGCCTTCACATCAGTTTGAGGTTCCTGAGACTGAGCCTATCAGTGCTCCAGTGTGTGTGACATATCATAGAGGCCACAAAGCCTTATTTGTAGCAGCACGACGAGTACCATCTCCACCAGGGGCGGAAGGGGTCTCGTTATCTTCATCAGCAGCGCGAGTACTATCTCCACTTGGCATGGAAGGGGTTTCGCCTTCTACATCAACACAGGTACAGGATAGAGGCAAGAAGCCTATGCACGATGAGGGCCCTTCAGGAGGCCAAGACACTGAGTTTACACTTATCAATGTTGATTTGAGCTCTCCTAGCTCAAGGATGAGAGAGACCATCCAGGAACAAAAAGCTGAGATTGACACTTTGACCGTGAAGTTGCAAAGAGCTCAGTGGGTTATAAATTACTTGGAGCAGTGGAATAAACAACTGGAGGATCAGCAGATACTCATAGAATTGCGGCAAATCCGTGAAGACCAGGAATTGGCCCGAAAGAGACCAGGTGACATGACACCTTTTGATCAAGAAACTTGCCTTACGAGAGTCAAAATTCATCTGGAGAAGATGTTGGCGAAGGCCAATAGGGACAAAGACATGCTTAGACATATGAAGAACCACTATTGGGCTCGCACACACATTTGCAGAGCAAAAATGAAGATCTTGAAGGCGGGGTTGAGAAAAGCACTAAAACGTCGAAAAAGGCCAGATCCACTTTGAATCTTGGCCGAAGCTTCCTTGGCTAAGAATGAGACATGATGGGAGACCTTCACTCCAAATTTCAGCAAATTTGGACTAAATTTTGTCATTTTTGAAAATTTTTGTTGCAAAACAGGTTTTTCTGCCCGACGCGTCGTGCCACCCGATGCGCGCTTATGATTGGAACATCTTCTGGAGGAAAACTTGATATTTTTGGGTTTTTAATGGTAAATTATGCATTCTCAGGAATGGCTAAGAAATTTCATGAAGTTCTGGGTGGTCTTAAAGGTCAAAAACACTCCAAAAATGGCCTTTCTGCCACTTTTTGCACCAACAGGAACCAGTCTTGGGAGATTGCATTTTTTGGGGGGGAAATGACATCCAAATAAATACATTTCAATTGGGTTGGATAACAGACATCTAGGGCTTTCCAACGAGCTATCATGAGCTCAATTTGGACTTCGGGAAGTGCCCCACAAATATCCTCAAAGTGGCGCGACGCATTGAGTTTTTGAGCGCGGCGCATAGAGAAATTTTGCCTCATTTTCACTCTTCAGCTAAGAAATTCGCCCAATTTTACTTTTTCATGTGATGATTGACCTACCATGATGTAATTTGATGACTAAGATGTAAATTTGGCATGTTTTTACTTGTTCTAGAGGATTCATTCACTAAAAAGTGAAAATTAAGTGAATGGATCAGTTTCCTAGCATATAGAGGCAAGTTGTTTGGCTGCCTAGATTTTAGCTCCATGTTTAGAATTGGTTGAAATAGCTCCTAGAAGGATGAGCTCAACCCCTAGAGGCATGGTATGGGGTTAGGATGGTCTATATATTGTATTTTTTGAGACATTTTCAGGGTTGGATACATGGGAAAAGTTTGGCACCTCATTGTACATTCATTTCAGATTTTTGGCAAAGGAAAGACCATAGTTTTGCAGCACTTGTTGGGATCCTTGTGGCTTCTGAGTTTTGATGATGTTCTTCTCATGTTATTGTAAGTTTCATTAATTTTATATGTATACTATTTCCCTTATCTTTGCTTCTGAATTAAACAAATGAGTAACTAAGGTAGAATTCATTACTTTGCTGGTGCTCTGCCTTAAACTTTTGTTTAGTTTTATATGTCTTTTGTCAGTTTGAAGAGGATCCTTGCATTTTCTTGCCCTCTTCAGCTCCTCAACAGTCTTTTCTATCCATTCATTGAATCTAAGACATCAAATTCATTGCCTACCCTGCCCCAACTTGAACTCTAATATAATTTGTCCTCATCCCCAAGCCCAAAATTGTTTTTCCCTTTTTCCAACAAAAACCCCTAAAAATAAAAATCAAACCCTCCTATTTGTTTATCTAGCCTAAGATCAGTTGTTGTTTTAGTCATCTCAAGCCCCTTTGAATACTTTCATTCAGATTGACCCAGAGAAAGCCCTCTCCTGTCCTCGTAGGGCTAGCTACGAGGCTGAGCGTGGTTTGGTGTTGTCCTTTTTCTGCCTTACTTCAGCTTGAGGTGGATTTGGGAACTAACAGGTCCCACCATGTGGTTCTTTTCTTTTGATAGAACCTTTGGTTCTTTAGATATCGCGCTATATATATATATATATATATATATGGTTTGGTCCTTTTGTATATAGAGCGCAATATATGTAATGTGCATATATATATATGATTCCGCTTTAGTTCTAATGCTTGTCCTCTCCAGCTTGGGTTGTGATTCTAGAATTTATGTGAGTCCACTTGCGTATTAAATTGTAGTTTATATCTGACACTTACATAAGGTTTTTAGTCATCCACCTTATATATATATCCACATACCAACTTCATTATATAGGGTTCAGCTTTATATATATATATATATATATATATATATATATACATTATAGCCGATTTCAACAAACGTTAAGAACCATTATAACGGAGTCTTTGGGCCCACCTACGTCCATGTTGTATTAATGTATACTATGTCTTGAGTGTATCATTATAACTGTATTTCACCATCGTATTCAATCATCTTTGAAATGAAATTTCATAGCCCACAATATTCAAGCGTTCCACAATTACAAATGCCCATAGGTTGAAAGAGATGTCCCGGGCCCATGGCAATTGTTTCATCTGCTACCTAGGCTACCTCCTTTCCTTGTCTGATGCTGCTCCTTTGCTTCCTTTGTTCACTTCTTTGTTGCCTCTGCTACTTCTTTGTCTCTTCCTTTTTGCTATATCTGTTTCCTTAGTTTCTTTGTGCTCCTTTCTCTGTCTCTGTCGTTGCTTCTGCTCTACTGCAACCCTGCTATTTGACTGTTACATTTCAACAATCTTCTTCTGCCTGTCTCCTTTGTGCTTCTTGCTTCTCTCTGCTTCTTTGCTATCTCTGCTACTCTCTTTGCTGCCTCTGCTACTTGTCTTATGCTCCCTCTGCTACCTCTGCTTCTTGTCTGTTTCTTTGCTGCCTCTGCTACTTCTTTGCTTTGTTATTGTTTCAGGTGTTCCTTCTTTTCCATCTCCTTTTCCATCAATGACAACATTTCCAATAGTCTCCCCCTTTGGCATTGATGGCAACACATCCACCAATAATCCAATGCTTCCTCTGTCTATCTGCTTTTCCTCCCCTTTTGACATCAATGGCAAAGGGTTGCACATCTTCTAGTGTAGATTCTATCTCTGCATTTCCTCTCTCTAAGATGTGTTTAGGCCTTCTTCTTCTAACTTTGTACCCTGCTACTCCAAACTGGTGTAAAAGAGTTGTTGAGAGAACACTTTTGAGGATTATTGATCTTGAATGTACACTACAAGTTGATACAATCCCAAGGCACTGACTCCTTTCACCTGTATAAAGCTGAAAGTGAGGATAATGACACTTCATAGAACACATTGTACCAACTTTATCTAATCAGAGATGTATCATTGGATTAAACCTAAAATACTAAGAATGCTTCAAATATACTTCAGTCTCTCTCTGATGTAGTGCACCAATACATTTCTGGTGATGAAGATTGTGGATGGAATATGTCTTCTTCTGCAATAATCATCTATAGTACAGCATTTGTTCAATTGTGATGAAGCCAATATGTCTTTTATAGTTGTGGTTCACTTTTCTTGCCTATTGGTGATGATTTAAGCCAGGATGCTGATAATAATATTACACTTAATAGCTACAGGTCCTTGTTACTGATATGATCAATGAATCAACCAGAATTTTATCTAAGAGATCAAATGCTTTTACTGCTTTCATAATGTATTTTCAAAACAAAACATTGAGGTAGGATGCATTCAATGTATTTGTCAATCTCACTTATGAACAATGCAATTCATTTATGACATAAGGAGGTATGTATGTCAGTAATCAATCTCTCTTTAAAGGTTGATTACCAGCAAATCCTTTTTGTTGAAGTAGTATTTAGAGAAAAAAAACTTTTGAGCTTTAGATGGTAATCACAGCTAGTCCTTTATTCTTCAGATACTTTGACTGTTCTATTAGGATGAACTTCCACACGAGCATATTCAAGATGTTTTAGCAAACAAACTTCACACTATTTTGTAACTGATCTTAAGAAAGAGGCCTTGAAGATATACATGTACCAAATTCAGGAAGGCATGCAATTATATATATAGAAGAAGATATTTCTTCAGTGCTCAATATACTACTTCAAGTGTAAGCAAGATAATGTTATTTTTTCTCTGCTACTGACCTTTTCATGCTGAATGCAGATAATAATTGGAATATTACCTTAAGGTTCTTTTGCCATAGTTCTTTGATCCTGTGGACCTATATCATACTACTGCTCCACTGATAATGCTTGGTAATCTATTGATAAGCATGCTGCTTGTACCTAAACACCAATTGATATTACTTTGATAAACAGTGTAGAGATTTCACTTCAGCTTGCACATTTACCCATAATTAAGACATCCTTCATAAATTCTATTATTGAGCTCTCCACTATTTTCAACAACAATCATCAATATACTGAATCTGATCTTAACCTCATTAATCTTTTTCTTTTTCTGTCATTTTTTTTAGAGGAATTCACAACATTTTCTTTTCTAGGACTGCTTCAGAACCATGGCTACTTTACATACAATTCAACTGTTCTAACATACAAATCTTCAGGAAGACATCTTCAATTTATTTTCTTTGTATCTTCATGGGATGATTACTCAAAGATTTATTTCTCACTTAACTCCATTCCTTCAAGTGGACTTTTTGTAGATGAAATATGTAATGAATTGATGATAAGCACCTTTCTTACTCATCCTTCTTAATGGGGTTAATTCTAGCAGTATGATGCATTCTGTGATCATCCTTTAATGTGCTGATTTCTTCTTAGCTTACATGTTCACTGCTGGTGTTTCCTCTATCATCATGGCTGCTTGCTGCTTTTTCTCCTTCCATAAACCTGCAGGCTATTGTGTGCTTCAGATAATCTTCTTTTTGATCTTTTAACAGTTGCTATTTCATGGAGCTCTTCTTAAACTGCTTTTGTGGGAATAATTTATGAACTGCTCTCCCCCTGAGATGTTGCTTCATATTTGTCACTGGATGGATTTTTGCTTTGCTTCCTAGAGTAGCTCCCCCTGAGACTATGGAGGATTCGTTATGTTATTGAGATAATAGGCTCCCCCTTTCTTTTTTCCTTCCATACTCTATTGGGGTTCATCATAATGTCTACACTCCTTTCCAATTCATAGTTTTGTTTGATTGGATTGGATTTCATCATTTGTCTAGAGTTCTTTAATATATATGGTAGTTTACAGTCTTTTGCTTTGTGACCATGCTTAAGGCATACATAACATCTTATTTGACCAAGGTGCATTTGAGCTGATGTATAATATTTTGTTCCTCTTCTTGAATACATTTTACAATCAACAATCTTATGTCCAAAATTATTGCATGCATAACAATAGCCATGGAAATGATTTGTGTACCTGGTGAAAGATTATCTTGTCCATTTGCTTGATTGAGGGGTTCCTCTCTTTTGCTGCATCCTTTGTTGGTTGGACTGGATTGGCTTTGTCTTAAAATATGCTGCATTATGTCATGGTTTATTACAAGAGAAACATGTGCTATTTTTCATAGGAGGGAGGAACCTCCTTTGACATCTTCCGAATTTGTTCAATTCATCCTTAGGAGCATATGAGCCTTTAGCATTTGATTGTTTCATCTTCTCATTCTCTGTTCTTTCATGTTGTTGCTTGATTTTATTTGTTTCTCTGCAACTCATGTTCTTGTTGCCTTTTTCTTCTATAGGAATTTGCTGACCTGTTTCACTGTTCTTTATAGCTTTTAAAAAAATGATTTTCTTGTTATCTTCTGCCTTGGACGTACTGGTTTCTCCTTCATATCCTATCCCAGCCTTTTTGAGAGGAGACCTTTGAGCATTTAAAATTTTGTCCAGTTGTTTAGAGCTTTTCATTTGAGGAGTACTCATTAATAAGTCTCTTTGGGCCTTTTCTAATTTCTTTCTCAGGCTCACTACTTCTTGTTCCAATTTTTCACATTCCATGTTTTTCTCTCTCATTTGTTGCAACCGAGTATCTTCTACTTTCCATGCTTCTTCAAGTTGAGTCTTCAGGCTAACAATATCTTTCTTATCTTCATACTCTTTCTCATCACAAATTTGCACCAATGTCTTTAGGTCTTTCTTTTCATGCTTCAATCTTCCTATTTTAGTCAAGGCTGTGTCAAGTTTGGCTTTTTCTTTAGCTGCAATTTCTTCATGTTTCTCACTACCATTCACACTAGCAGGTACCTCATTTGATTGAATATTTTCCTTTTGACCTGAATTTTTCTTTTTCTTAGTTCTCTTCTCCTTCTTGACAATGCAATCCTCTGTGTGTACTCCATGCATGAAATGTAGTCTATCCCATATTTCTTTTGCCAAAGTTAAATCCATTATCAACTCAAAATCCTTATTATGAAGGTTTTCATATATCACACACTTTGCCTTGGCATTTCGCTGTTGTTCTTGAAAATATGGAGAGTCTGTGTAGTAACCATCACACACAAGCTTCCATACCTCAGGGTCATCAACCATTAAACATGTTTTAACCTTATCTCTCCATTCAGGAAAGTTTGTTGTATTTAGCACAGGTACATTTTGATAGTCCATGACTCAACCAGATCTCATTCAAGCTATTAAGCTTATACCAAAGGAACCAGCTCTGATACCAATTGTTAAACCCTTAATTAAACTGAGAGGAGGGGGGGGGGGGGTTGAATCAGTTTAACACATTCATGGACTTTTAAAACTTTTTCATTAACACTTGTTTACACCTTTATTTCATGTTCAACTTAACATGTGAGTAGTCTTAGAATGTGAGCAGCAAGCATTAATATAAACTAACAGTAGACTTAATATGAGAGCATCAGGTATTAAGTAGATGATATAAACCAGATCAACACATACACATCTTGCACAGAGACACCAGATATAAGTGGAAACCCATAAAGGGAGAAAACCACATCTTATTATTTTTGTGATGCAAAGGCAAGCTCCAACTCCCTCTCACCACTGATTCTCTATAGGAACCAACCTACAGGAGGCTCCTACCTCAATTCTACAAGCTACAACTTGCAAGGAAGCTCCAACTCCCATCAATTTTCTGCAGGCACCAACCTACAGGAGGCTCCAACCTCAGTCATCTACAAATGAGATTTTATCAAGCTACAACTTGATGTGGAAGCACCAACTCCATTCTATTTTCTGCAGGCACCAACCTACAGGAGGCTCCAACCTCAGTCATCTACAACTGACATCTATCAAGCTACAACTTGATAGGGAAGCTCCAACTTCCTTACTCTTTCAAAAGGAAAATACTTGCTGATTTCCCTTGGATATCAACTCTATTCTATATCATCTTCACTGCTGTGCATTAGTCTTCATATCTTCCTTATATCATTTATGCATCTTCTTAGATTCACTATCAGCTCCTCCTTCTTCTCTACCTCACTGCTTCATTTCTGCATTCTCTAACTTTTCACAACATCTTGTTCTGCTCCTCCTTCTTCTTCTCTTCTCTGCCTCAATTCCATACTCAGCATTCTCTATGCTCACTCTCTCTCACCTCTTGCAACTTTCTTATTTTCTTCAACTCTCTTCAATTCTGCTGCACACTCTCTTCTTCTCTCACTCTATTTCCGTCAACATTCCCCCTTGGATATTACCCTGTTTTATACAAAATAGCTTCATGGCTATTTTTATTCTACTGGGAATTCTAAATGGATAGCCATGTCTCTTGGCCTTCTACCTTCTCATCTCTTTTATCCGCTCATTCAGAAAATATAACTATAGGTACCAATTTAACATTACAGTGGGATATTTGTTCTCTTCCAGAGACTTTCCAATGCATCACAACAATATAAATAAATTAAAACATTTACATTTCACCTTTTCAGTTACATAAAAAAAATTTCACTCAGCCTATTTTCTGGCCTTTGGCTTTACTGGTTTTGTCTTTTTCTGCTGCTGTTAAGAAACTATTCTGCATACTCTATTTACTGCTACTCTGTGCACCTGTGCATGTACACCTGAAAAGTTCATTCCTATGCATATTCCTATTCACCGTGATTGTGTGTTTGCTGTATAGATATAGCTGCGTTACAATACATATAACTGCTGACTTTAAATCTGGGCAAATTCTAGTGCTTTGGTTCCCTTTACTGGCAGTTTAAATAACTGAATGTAGAGGCTTTAATATTTCCATGGTTATAAACCCAATATATGCCCTCTATGCAAGGTTCTCTCCTTCTATTATTTCAAGAAATTAACATTCATTCTCGGCATTATTATTTTGATATTCGAACCTTATTATCAACCCTTTTATATAATGCTCTGTGACATATCCACCATCAAGCGCACCAGTCTAGTTATTTATTTTCTCTATTGAACTCCGACCCATTTAAGATTTGAATAAATCACTTAATTGAATAACTCGGGCCCACAGGGTTATTCAATGCATATCACAATTATTCATAGTATATTTTGGTCTATACATAATAAACCAACAATAAATCTTCGCTTTTCACATATGTTAACATATACGACACCTTCAACAACCAATGCGATTAATCACAATTGAGTTCTTCCGATTGCGGTCAAATGCCGATGCGATGAATCCCTTTCCCAGAGTTTTCCGATTGCGATTGATTGTAATCGCAAACTTTATTAACCTGTTCCGCTATGTCGGCTTGTTCCGATTGCGATTACTCTGATCCTGCTCTGATTGTGATTACTCTGATCCTACTCTGATTGCGATTACTCCAATTTGATGCGATGCGATTATTCCGATCGCAAATTTTAGTTGCAATTTCCACTGCCTTGCTTTCACTCCAATGCGATTGAACATTGTTTACCGAAACTCAACCATATATGAATCATAGTTTATAAGCCCATCGGGTCCGAAACTCAATCACAATCGCAATTTGCATTTGCATGTTACAATGTTCTTATGCTCCGATTCTCCGATGCGATTAAGCCGGAATTCAAACACAAATTAATCATGATTTATAAACTCATTGGGTCCGGGCTTCAATCGCAATCACAACTTTTTGTTCATATGATTCACTGCCAACCTTTTTTCCGATGCGATTGATGAGGGTCCCACCATGTGGTACTTTTCTTTTGATAGAACCTTTGGTTCTTTAGATCTCGCGCTACATATAGATATACATACATACATACATATATATATATATATATATATATATATATATATATATATATGCTTTGATCCTTTGTATATAGAGCGCAATATATGTAACGCGCTGCATATATATATGCTTTCGCTTCAGTTCCAATGTATCCTCCATCTTGGGTTGTGATTCTCGGAATTTTATGTGGGGTCCCACTTGCATATTAAATTTGGTTTATATGCAAGCTGTTGGGAAAAAAGATCCAAAAAGAGAAGAAAAGAGATATCAACGCCTTAGAAATAAGCCACTTCGAGGGGGAAACCTCCAATACATTACATGAATGAACAATTCTTGGATGATACAATTTACAAAACCCACTTTCTATATATAGGAGTCCATGGGGCCATAATGTAATCCTAGTGGGCCACAATGTAATCCTAGCTGACCTAACAATAATAATTTAAGGGCACAATAATAACAAAATAGGGGTTACAAGGGTACAATAATAACAATAAGGGGTTTACACTAACAATAATAAGGGACTATACTAGTGATATAGGGACCTAACATGCCCCTCTCCTTCAAAAAAAGTGTTCTCCTCAACGCTTGAGTAGCTCCGGGTGCTTCTGTATAAAATTCTCATCCTCCCATGTAGAATCTTCAGTGGGTAAGTTCTTCCACTTGATGAGATACTCTGAAATTGATCGATTCCGTAGTTTTCGAGTTCTTGTTTCCATGACCGCTTCTGGTTCCAATATGATTTTTCCTTCCTCATCAAGTTCTGGAAATATTGTTTGAACTGGAAGATTTTCACCTATAACCTTATTTAAGCACGAAACATGGAAAACTGGATGTACTCGCGAAGAAGCAGGAAGCTCCAATTTGTATGCCATAGTACCAATCTTTTGCAACACCTTGTAAGGACCATAGTACTTTGGCGATAATTTATTATCCTTGTTTGCTTGCTTGAGGGACATTTGTTTGTATGGTTGTAGCCGTAAAAATACCCAATCTCCTACATCAAAAATTCTCTCGCTACGATGTTGATCTGCCTGTTGTTTCATTCAATTTTGTGCCAAATTCAGGTTATCCTTTAAGAGTTGGAGAACTTCTTGCTGATGCTCGATGTGATCTTCCACTGCTTGAACCTTCGAATTTTCCCTTAAAGATGATGTGATGGATGGTGGATGATATCCATAAAGTGCCATAAATGGGGTCATTTTTGCTGCGGTATGGAAGGAAGTGTTATACCACCATTCAGCAAGAGGTAACCACTTGACCCATTGTGTTTGTTTATCAGATACAAAACAACGAAGATATCCTTCCAAACATTTATTTACAATCTTAGTTTGACCATCAGATTGAGGATGATAAGATGAGCTATGAGCTAATTGAGTAACCAAACAAGAAAATAACTCTGTCCAAAAATTTCCAGTAAAAATGGGATCTCTGTCGCTCACAATAACCCTTGGGCTTCCATGTAGCTTTTGAATTTTGTCCATAAATGTAGTAGCAACTGTACTTGCTTTAAATGGATGAGATAATGCGCAAAAGTGTGCATACTTGGTAAGTCTATCAACTACCACCATGATGACATTCTTTCCTTCGGACTTAGGTAAACCTGTGATAAAATCCATTGAAATATCCTCCCAACGTTGACTTGGAATGGATAAAGGCTGTAGAAGTGTTGGGGTCTTAATTGTCTCAAATTTATTCTGCTGGAAAACCAAACATTCCATCACAAGCTTTTGAATATCAGATTTAAGGCCATCCCAAAAAAATTCTTTCTTCACCTTGTTGTAAGTTTTTAAAAATCCTGAGTGTCCTCCCAAAGGAGAAGTGTGCAATTTTAGAAGAATCTTTTGTTTTAGTTGGGAATTCTTACAAATATATAAGCGATCTTTGTACCATAAGGAATCATTTTTCCAACTAAATGTATCAGATGTACTAGGATCTTGCTGCAACTTTTGAATGAGTGTCCATACATCTTTTTCCTTCTTCCATTCATCTCTTGCTTCGGTTATCCAATCTGGTTGGATAGTAGAAATGGCACAAAGCAATGCTTCCACCTCTTCATTCTTTCTTGAGAGTGCATCTGCAACAACATTAAGCTTTCCTTTTTTGTAGATTATTTCAAAGTCATAATCCAACATCTTTGTGACCCATTTTTGCTGCTCTTCTGAAGATAGTCTTTGTTCCAAAAAGTGTTTAAGACTATCATGATCAGTTTTTACCTTGAAGTGTCTTCCCATTAGGTAAGTTCACCATTTCTTTAGTGCATGCGGTATTGCTAACATTTCCTTCTCATAAATAGGTTTCTGTAAATACTTTCCTTTGATTGGACGACTTTCAAAAGCAATGGGTCTTCCTTCCTCCATTAAAACCGCACCAATTCCATTTCCTGAGGCATCACATTCCACAATAAAGGTTTTTGTGAAGTCTGGCGTAGCTAAGACCGGTGCTAGGCACATTGCCTCTTTAAGACGTTCAAAGGCCTTAGTTGCTTCAGGAGTCCATGAAAATGCATCTTTCTTCAATAATGTTGTTAGAGTTGCTGCTATTCTCCCATAATTCTTAACAAACTTGCGATAATACCCTGTTAACCCGAGAAATCCTCGCAACTGCTTTATGGTTGTGGGGACTTTCCATTCCTTAATGGCTTTAATTTTGTTAGGGTCTACCTTAACACCCTCATGAGATACAATATGACCCAAATATTCCACCTCTTGTACTCCAAAGAAAGATTTGGATGTTTTTGCATATAATTGTTTCTCCTGCAATAGTTTGAGCACCCTGTCAACATGTTCAACATGATCCTTCCAAGACCTACTGTAGATTAGTATATCATCAAAAAATACTAGCACAAATTTTCTAAGGAAGGGTTTGAAAATGGAATTCATCAACCCTTGAAATGTAGAAGGTGCATTGGTAAGGCCAAAAGGCATGACCAAAATTCATAATGACCCTCATGAGTTCGAAATGTTGTTTTTGGAATATCTTCAGTCTTCATTCTAATTTGATGATATCCTGAACGAAGATCCAACTTGGTAAAATAAATTGCTCCATATAATTCATCCAATAATTCATCAATCACAGGAATGGGAAATTTATCTTTAATGGTGAGCTTATTGAGCTCCCTATAATCCGGACACATTCGCCATGATCAATCCTTCTTGTGTACCAATACTACAGGAGCAGAGAAAGAACTTTGACTAGGTTGAATTATACCCGCCTCTAACATTTCTGCAATCATACGTTCAATTTCGCTCTTTTGGAAGTAAGGATATCTATAAGGCCTGATGTTTGGAGGAACACTTCCTGGAATCAAATGAATAACATGATCATTATCATGAATAGGTGGGAGTCCTTTGGGAGTTTCAAACACCTTGGAATGATTGTCCAAGACTTGTTGGAGATCTGCAGAAATAGATGATTTTGATGTCGGAACTTCTAGTGAGCATAATTGTGCAATTACGCCTCGTTGTTCTTTCTTTAGAAGCTTTGTCATGACATTAGAGCTTATTATCCTTCCTAGCTTCCCTGCAATACCTCATAATTCAACTTCCTTTCCTTCTGAAAAAAATTTCAAGAAAAGTTCTTGAAAATTAAAAGCTACCGTCCCCAAAGATTGTAACCATTGTACTCCTAGTACAACATCAGCACCTCCCATAGGAATGGAAAGCATTGAACTAGTCAATACATATTCCCCCATGGTTAACTTGATATTATGGCATTTCCCAGAGCAATTTATAGTTCCTCCATTTGCAACCATCACCTGGCATTTTGGTGTTGAGTATAGGAAACAATTTAATTCCTTGACTACCTTACAATGAATAAAATTATGGGTGCTACCTGAATCAATCAACACTATTACCTTTTTCTTCTTGATCTGTTCTTCTATCTTGAGAGTGTGAGGAGTGGTAATTCCTGCCAGTGCATTACATGATATGGTCGGATTCATTTCTTCCTCTTCTAGGACCAGTTCCTAGTGTATATCCTCTTCTTGTTCATTTTCTTCTTCTTCTTCACAATATATTTAAAATAATTTCTTTTCAGCACACTTATGACCTTTAGTGTATTTGCTATCACAACTGTAGCAAAGCCCTTTTGCTCATTTTTCTTCCAATTTTTGTGGTGTCAACCTTGTAGGTTGTGGAAATCTAGGCGTAGCAACACTTCCTTCTTTATAGAATTGAGTGGTAGGCTTCCTTGTCGCCATAATTTTACATTCAACTTTTCTTGCCAACCTGAATGCCTTCTCCAATGAATCGAGTTCCAAAACGCGAACTTCATGTTGGATGTTATCCTTTAAAGTGCCTATGAAGAGATCAATCCTGTGTTCCTCTGGAATATCAGTTACCCTTATATTCAATTTTTGGAAGTCCTCAATGTGCTGCCCCACTAAACCCTTTTGTTTGAGATTTATTGATTGGCTAAAGAAGGTGTTGCTCTTTGTATCCTCATAATGTGCTATCATTTCTTCCGTAAAAATTGACCAAGTGACAATTTTTTTACGGGAGCAAAGCCATCGATACCATACAAATGTATTTGTTCTAAATGTAAAGTTGCAATGCGTACCTTTTGTGTGTTTTGCACGTTATGGAGATCAAAATATTGCTCCATCTGTAGTATCCATGTTACAGGATCCTTTCCATCAAACTTCCTCATATCCATCTTTGGAATATGGTGGTTCTTCCCGCCAACATTAGAGTTTATGAAATCACAATTAACATTTATTTTGTTCTCATCATGAGGTTCTTCTAGTATCTTTTCACCATTAGGAAACCTTTCTTGTATCAACTTTCTCAAACCTTCCATGTCTGCTTTTAGAAAATTCTTCATGTTTTCCATTTTCTCATCGATCTTAGCTTCCATGTCATCCATCTTAGATTCCATGCCAGCCTCCATGCCATCGATCTTAGATTCCATGCCATCTATCTTAGATCCCATGCCTTTCTTCAAAAATTCCATGTTTTTTTTGTTGCTCTTTGTGAGAGCGAAATTTGTTGCACTTGCTCTTGTAATTTTTATATGTCATGTTGCCATTCTTCGTCTTCATGAGTCATAGTAGAGCTTTCCAAAGGCTTAATGGGTGTTGAATTATTTTTAAGGGCCATTTTATAATCCAATACTGATATCTATTCTACAATATGCCCTTGCAATCAATTCAACTTGATTCTTCAAACAAGACTTATGTAATTTGGAAAAAAAATACACACCTTTTACTTGCTTTTGAGGAGCTCGATATTGAAATTTTATTATATCTATGATTGCGGCTCTTAAATATCTAAAATTCAGCATTGAATTAGCCCTTTGAATTATCTTTTGAATGCCATAGGTCTGACTGGATTTGGATTCTCCAAGAAAAAGTTATGTTCAATCTCCCACAATGACCTAATTATGAATTTGGTTCGATGCCATAGACATGGAGCTTGCCCGCGATGTGTTGTTTCATTCTTCCGGCTCTGAAATTGATAGCCAATTTACTTCTAGATCCTAATTTAATTGTGACCACTTTTTACGGAAGACCAATCCAATGCTGCGAAGAGTTATTGAAATTTTCCCACGATCACCTCTTTGAGATGAAATTCGGGAGCCTGAAAAATCACTACCTTCCACAGATCATATCTCCAAAAATATTGCGAACCAAGCTCTGAAATTTTTTGACAAGTTTCCTTAGGATTTCAGCTTTGCACCATAAAAATTTCAGATTCTGAACCTCAGTAGAAAAAAATTTATAGCGCAAATTCCACGATGACCTGTTTAGGAGCCTGAAAAAAGACCTAACTTCCACAGATCATATCTCAGAAAATATTGCGAACCAAGCTCTGAAATTTTTATACAATCTTCCTCAGGATTTTGGCTTCGCACCCTAAAAATTTCAGCATCTGAAACTTCATAGAAAAAAATTTATAGCGAAAAGTCCACGATGACCTGTTTGGAGCATCGAAACCCTAGAATCCAAAGCTCTGATACCAAATGTTGTGAAACCAGCTCCAAAAATAGAAGAAAAGAGATATCAATGCCTTAGAAATAAGCCACTTCGAGGGGGCAACCTCCAATACATTACATGAATGACAATTCTTGGATGATACAAATGAAAAAACCTCCTTCCTATATATAGGAGTCCATGGGACCACAATGTAATCACAACAGGCCTGATATAAATCCTAAGCGGAAGCCTATGATAATAATTTAGGGGCACAATAATAACAAAATGGGGGTTACATGGGTAAATATAACAATAAGGGGTTTACACTAACAATAATAAGGGACTATACTAGTGATATAGGGACCTAACAAGCACTTGCATATTGTTTTGGGTCATCCCACCTTATATTTATATCCACATACCAACTTCATTATATAGGGTTCCGCTTTATATATATAATATATAAATACATTATGGCCGATTTCAAAAGCGGTAAGAACAATTATACTTATTGATGCTTCATTTACCTTCTTCCATGTTGTATTAATGTATACCTATACGAATATATCATTATAAGCGTATTTCACCATCAACAGCACTAAGTGAGAGCTCGTGCGACCTCAAAACGGGAACTCTAGCCCAAAAACTCTCAAAAAACATGAAAAAACACCCCCCAAAAAAAAAGTGTGTCTTCCAGAACGCACTTGTTTTTTTTTAAGGTCAAATTTCAACATTTTCTAAAATTATGCTAAAAACAAAATTGTTTGTTGAAAAAAGGATTGAAAAAACACCCCCCAAAAAAAAAGTGTGTCTTCCAAAACGCACTTCGTTTTTTTTTAAGGTCAAATTTCAACATTTTATAAAATTATGGTAAAAACAAAATTGTTTCTTGAAAAAAGGATTGAAAAAACACCCTCAAAACAAAACCAGTTGATGCTGGAATAACAAAAAAAGAAATTGTGTCATACTTTGGCATTTTTAAAAATAGAAGTAACATTTTTTAATTTTTAAAATTCAAACATTAAAAAAAAACCTAAAATTTAAGAAAAAAAAAAATTTAAAAAATAAAAACATTTAAAAGCTTAAATTTAAAAATATATGAAGATAAAAAAAATAAAAATAAAAACAAAGTAAAAATTTTAATTCAATCATTAAAAAAAACCTAAAATTTAAGGAAAAAAAAATTAAAAAATAAACCAAAAAAAAATTAAGATTAAAATTTAAAAAAATATAGAAATTAAAAAATAAAAATAAAAACAAAATAAAAATATTAAATTAAAAAAAAAAAAAGTTAAGAAAAGAAGGAAAATATAAAAAATAAAATATAGAAATTAAATTTAAAAAAAGAAAAAGAAAATGCTTATTAAATTTAAAAAAAGAAAAAAAAAATTTAAAACAAATAATTAAATTTAAGGAAATATATTAAATTTTAATAAATTTAAAAATTCAAAATTAAAAAAAAAAACACTATTCAAATTAAAAGGAAAAAAAAGAAAAATTAATTAAAAATAAAAAATAAAAATAAAATACAATGAAAATATCAAATTTAAAACAATATATATTAAAAAAAAAATTAAATTTAAATATGAACTTAAATTAAAATAGGTATATACATCAAATTTTATTAAATTAAAAAAAAAAAGAGGTTAATATTAAAATAACTTATTAAATTTAAAAACAAAAATATTAAATTTTAATAAATAAATGAATAAACAAATAAATTTTGAAAGAAAAAATTAATTTTAAATATAAAAGAAAAAAAAAATATTGTTAAACGAAAAACTTTAAAATCTTTAAAAATCAATTAAAAATGGAAAATTGAAAATGGGCTGCGGGGGCCGGCCGGGCGGGGCCACGGGGGGCGGCCCAGCCGGCCTCCCGGCCCCCGGCTGGCGGAGGGCCACCACTGCCCAGCGGGCAGGCCGCGCCCCACCACCGCCATTTAATTGATATTTTTTTAATTTTTTTTTTAATTGAATTTTTTTTAATTTAATTTTTTAAATTTTTTTTTTTTTTTAAATTTCAAAAAATAATTTTTTCTTTTCAAAAAATTAATTTTTTTTTTTATTTAATATTTTTATTTAAAATAAAATTCTTTTTTTTTTTTTAATTTTTAATATATATGTACTTCTATTTTTTATTTGATTTTATTTTTATTTATTATTTTTTTTAAATTTTTAATATTTTTATTTTAATTTAATTTTTTTTTTTTAATTTTGAATTTCAAAAAATTTAAAATTAATTTTTTAATTCAATTTTTTTATTTTAAATTCAATTTGTTTAATTTTTTTTTATATTTAATATTATAGAATAATTATTTTTTTAAATTTAAAATTTAAAATTTATTTATTAAAATTTTTAAATTTTAATTTAATTTAATTGTTTTTCTTAATTTTTTCGTTTATTTAGTTTTTTAGTTTTAAAATCTATAAATGGTTTCACAAAAAAAAAAAAAAAAAACACTAAATTTATGTATATTTGTTTTTTAATTATTTGCACGTGGTTTTTTTCATTTTTTTTGTTTTTTAATGATAGGTTTTTTTTTTTTTCTTTTTCTTTTTCAATTTTAATTGTTTTTTTTAATTTGTTTTTTTTTGTAAATTTTAAAAGTTGTATTTTTTTCCTTATTATTATTATTATTTTTTAATTTATATTTTTAAATTTAAATTTTTTATTTTTTTATTTTTTTTTCCTAAATTTTAATTTTGTAATTTTAATTATTTTAAATTTTTTTTAAATATATATATATTTTTAAATATATTGTTTTTTTTAATAAGTTCGAAAAAAAATGTTTTTGATTTTTTTTTTTTAATTTTTTGGTGAATTTTTGTTTTTTTTCTTTAAATTATGTGTTTTTTTCCTTCAAATTTTGTCATTTCCTTTGATATAATTTTCAAATATTTTTGTTTTTTTAATTTATTTTTGTTCAAATTTTTTATTTTTATGAGCTATTTTTGTTTTTTTTACATTTTTATTGGTTTTTTTATTGTTTTTATATATTTTTTTTTATCTAAGTTTTGTGTTTTATTACCAACATGAAAATCACCACTCTTAAAAAAAAAGGTTGATGCAGCATCAATACGTTTCAAAATTAGCATGAAACTCACTGCTCTAAAAAAAAAAGGTTGATGCAGTATCAATACGTTTCAAAATTAGCATGAAAATCACTGCTCTAAAAAAAAAAGGTTGATGCAGCATCAATACGTTTCAAAATTAGCATGAAAATCACCGCTCTAAAAAAATTAAAAAAAAAAAAAATTTGATGCTGCATCAATACATTTCAAAATTAACATGAAAATCACTAACATTTTAAAACAAATATTCATACTTCATAAATAAAAATTTTAGAGTGTCAAAAATGTGCACCAAAAAAAAAAAATGGTGATTCTGCATCACCACTTTTCAAAATCGGGTGCTTTTTATGCTACCAAAAAAAAGTAGGTGACATTGCGGTTACCTATTTCATCGGTAACATTGTTCATCGTATTCAATCATCTTTGAAATGAAATTTCATGGCCCACAATATTCAAGCATTCCACAATTACAAATGCCCATAGGTTGAAAGAGATGTCCCGGGCCCACGACAATTGTTTCATCTCCTGCCTAGGCTACCTCCTTTCCTTGTCTGATGTTGCTCCTTTGCTTCCTTTGTTCGCTTCTTTGCTGCCTCTGCTACTTCTTTGTCTATTCCTTTCTGCTATATGTGCTGCCTTAGTTTCTTTGCGCTCCTTTCTCTGTCTCTGTCATTGCTTCCTCTCTGCTGCAACCCTGCTATTTGACTGTTACATTTCAATAGTTTTCTTCCTCCTGTCTCCTTTGCGCTTCTTACTTCTCTCTACTTCTTTGCTATCTCTACTACTCTCTTTGCTGCCTCTACTGCTTGTCTTATGCTCTCTCTACTACCTTTGCTTCTTGTCTATTTCTTTGCTGCCTCTGCTACTTCTTCTCTTTTTTGTTGTTTCAGGTGTTCCTCCTTTGCCATCTCCTTTGCCATCAATGACAACATTTCCAGCACAGGTTTCCAACTTTTGCAACAGGTTGGAGACTTGTTAGAAAATTCCTGCAAGTGGTGTATCCAAGTAGTGCTTGGAGGTGGTGTATGCAAGTGGTAGGAACAGAAATCTATGTAGCAGGTTGAAGCTATAAGTTATTCCCGCTACGCTCACAACATGTTAACTCCCTCCGTTGGATTGAGAATGCTGCTTTCAGTCAATCCACAAGCACCATATATGATTGAGAATGTTGCTTTCAGTCAATCCAAAAGCACCAGATGCACTTCGCCGCAGGACATTCATATAATATAATAGAAGGAAATCCATCTGGGATCAGCATACAAACTAGGTTAAAGGTGTTATTGGGTTGATAAATTGTTAAATTAAGAACATTTTATTTATATATACACATGGGAGGCTAAACAATCCTAATTTTATGAATATATTGAGCCAATACGTGAATGTTGTGGAAGCATGATAAACCTAACCTAAATGTGATGTGATGGTGTGTGTATATATGCCTATGTTGAAATATGATTACATTGATCTTAGTTATGGAGGAAGTATACGATGTGTATGACTATCTAGATAATTCAATTCTTGGAGTCCAATAGTAAAACCTATCGAGAATTAATTTTTAGGATAAAAATATGAGTGAATCAATAACCTTTTGTAATAAGAATATGAATTTAACTTTATAATTATATGGCATTGATATGCTTGATACCTGTGTTAATGAATATGAAAATTCATGAACACAGATATAAAACCTTTCCATATTTATAGCATGTTGGTTTTGAACATGAACAAGATGCATTGACCCTATTCTCATGAGTTAATTAGAGGTATTCGAGCTTTCATGCATAATAATAAGATACAAATATAGACCCTCTCAAAGAATGAAAGATATAACGAATTTATATAAATAAACATGCTTATCTAGAAGTAGAAGTAAATGATTACTCTCAAGTACATTCACTGTGGGAGATGGCATGCCACATGATTATGAATATTGGGCATATAACAAGGGCACATACTCCTGACTAGCTTGTTTCCTAACTTTTAGTTTTTGAACTACGCGAAGATAATTTTCAATGTCCTCATGAATATTGGGTGTGTATGAAGGGCATATATTCTGTAATAGCATGTTTCCTTATTAGTCCCTGATGGAGGGACTATAGCATTTAGAAGAGTGTTGATTCTCAATCAATCTAAGTTGAATGCTGAAAATATAACTTATTTCATGCATTTAACTAAAGTTTTAGGAAAAAAATAAATCTAAAATTATTTAATTTTATTTTGATTGGAAAACAACATTTGAAGCCTTGTTGTCGGCTTTTTATTTTTCAATGTATTTATTTCGGAGCAAAGTAACATAACCAAAGTCAGTGTTTTTTTTATGCATATAAAGTTTGGTTAAGATTACTAGCAGTTGGATTTCTTCCACTGCCTCAAATTAATGCTAAGAAATCTCTATAGCGGGTTGATGCTAGAATTTATTTCTGCTCTGCTCACAACATGCTAACTCTCTTCGTTGGATTGAGAATGCTACTTTCAGTCAATCCAGAGGCACCATATATGATTGAGAATGTTGCTTTTAGTCAATCTAGAAGCACCAGATACACTTCGCTGCAGGACATTCCTATAATATAATAGAAGGAAATCCATATGGGATCGACATACAAACTAGCTAGAAGGACAACCAATTTTCTTCTCGCATTCAAAGGCTCCTGGCAAAGCGTTGTATTATCTTAGCCACCCAATGTAAGCATCGTGCCAATTATCCAACTATCTAAGTATAGGTAAGTGCAATAAATAGTATAATCAGTATTTTTTCTTTCTCTTATCCTCTGTTGGAAGAACCTTGCCTAGGAAGACCTTAAACACTTTCAGCCTCTGGAGGAACAGTAAGAAACCTTCCCCTCAATTTTTTACTCCTTCCTGCATACAAAATCTAAATAGATAGGGCTTATGGGCTTATAGTATTTCTTGAACCACTCCATCCTGCCTTCCCATTGTTTGCCCAGCCAAAGGGATTCAGCTTACTTACATCCACTCCTTTAAAGTTAGCTTTAATTCAAGAAAAAAACACCACATAATAGGGAAACACTTGATTACTGACTTTTTTGTTGAATGTCTACAAAACAATGAGATTCTCAAGCTCTTTAACCTGTGTCAGCCTAGATTCTTTTCTTCAAAATTCAATGTATGCTTCATCTAGCACGACCAAGGTTGGTAGGCGGAGAATCGCTAGAAGGTCCTCATCATTAGTAATGCTAGCAAAGATTCAAATGACATGAAAATAATAATATCAACCATGAATGTTTCAGGAAGGATCCAAATCACTTTTAAAAAACTTACATTTAAATGTATAAATTGCCAACTAGTACAGAGAATAATAGCATTCAAAGTTCCAACTAACTAGAAGGAAAGTTGAAAATAAAAAATTCAAAGACAACTCCTCATTAATATTATGTAGAAAAGAACCTGCCATCTGGATTGTTTGGAGAAGTTAAGAATATGCATTTTGGCTTCTCTTTCCTCACAGTTTCAATAATACCGAAAACATTGAAACATAAATAAGCTAGTCTTGGAACTGCACAAATGAAAAAAGTGTCAAACAAGAGAATATGTAGCTAATAAAATTAGCAGAGGATAAGATATGTGTCTCCAGTATTGAGCACTTAAATTTAAAAAAATTACATAGGCAGATTAAACAAACATCCACACTATTATCATTTCAACTATTTTCTCCACGTTTATAACACTTTGAAAACTACAAGTCATGTAGATTTGGCAAAAATAGAAGTTAAAGCTTTGATAACTTCTTGCTAGCAGTTCATAACTTCATTGTTGAAAAGTATGAGATAAATAACCGTTATAGGAATATGCTTGAGCCTCAACCAATATATGATTCCAAACTATTTGATTTGTTTGAAATTGAACAAGGCATCCATAAGTAATCCATGCAAAGTTGAGGAGAGAGGAAGAAAAATTCTTATCTATTTTATTGCCAATGAAGCTAAACTTACAGCCTTGATTGAGGAAATTAGCATGAAATTAAAATATATGAATAATATATTAATCCTGGATGAATAAAATTCAACTATAAATTATTGACAAACAATTGATTGAGAGGATAAATTTAGTCTTTTACAAAAAAATGTAATATTCATGATGGAGTTGTTAGAGGACATTAGCATGAAATTCCAATATATGAATAATCTGTTAATCCTGGATGAATAAAATTCAACTATAAATGAATAACAAATAATTTATTGATAGGATCAATTTAGACTTTTACAAAATAGTAATATTCATGATGGAGTTTTTATTGCCTAACTTCACTATTAGTGACTTGCTATATGTTCGCAACCGGATCCCTAAGTTCATGCCTCTCTGAGCTAAGTGATTGTTATTCTTTTCGTGGTAAACATTTTTAAGGAAAAACTACCATGTTTCACTCTGGATATGATTTTGGACAATCTTCTTTAAATTAAAACGTAATCTATAAAATAGTAACATTGAATGGAAACGATGCTATGTTGACATGATGCAAAATTGTAGTCATATTTCTTTTCCACTAAGTGAATAAGTTCATTTTAGTATTTCTTTCCCCTCGTTTAGACTGTGATCCCCTTCCTTCTTCCTTTAGAGTGTGATCTCCTTTGCTTTTGAATATCAATGCTTTCAAGTAATAACAACAATGAAAATTTTGAATACAGACTCCTTTACTTTTGAATATGAATGCTTTAAAGTAATAACAACAATTGAGATTTTGAATACAGACGAATTCATCAATGATAACAGTGATGGAGCTAGTTATTTATTTGTTCTCTTTTTTTCACTCGTTGAATTTTCAACAATAATGTAATATTCATGAGGGATTTCTAGTTGAATCCTGCATTGACTATCCAACAATCTGGTGAAATTCCAACTAGTTATTGAAATGTCGATTTGAATCATTTTTAAGGAAATAAGCCCCCTCTCATTTTTAAGGAACCCAACCACTCTATTGTCAGGGACTACCACTACGATAGTCACTCCCTGTTTCATGAGGCATTAACAAATATCTTGGCATAGTTCAAAAAATAAATGTGTTTCCTCACCTTTATTTTTTGAACTACGCCAAGATAATTGTCAATTTCAACATGCGTGTATTGATACAGATTAAAAATTACACTTCCTTTGATAAAAAAACTTAAAAATAATATTATTTAAAATAAATTATGAACCATTTATTTTCTAAAAAATATTTCTACTGTAAAATGTCAAAGGTGCAATTTGAGAGTGTGATAAGTTAGAAAATAAAAAGTTAAAATGAAACAGTGGGTTTCCTCATAGGTAGATGACTCATTAAAAATAAATGAAATAAAAGAAAGGGATATTTAACATGATGGTGACATATTTGGCACTGTGTACCTTATAATTCTAGAGGGTGTCTATGGGTTTCATGGTGTCATTTAAATTATAGAGAGCTAATTTCAATATGATGATTTGTTAGAACGAATGTTAATTAAAATTGTATTGTAACTTAGATCCAATGAAGTAAGATTACTAATAATACTATAATAATATTTCTTTTAGAGCCGTATTACTTTGTTAGAATGTCTAGTAAGTAAAAATTTCGTTATTGTTGCATATTTCTACTAGTGATTTTACATTTATCCTCTTAGTTGTGAGTCCATACAACTTAGATTAGCAAGGGAATGAGATATTTCTTTTCATTCTATGATGAAAACTAATTACTCGTTATGTAGTTCAGAGGGTAAGAATTTAAAGTCACTAAGGATTTCTAATGAAATTTAACCATTGAAGCTTAGGTGTCACATTGACTAGTTTATTCATTATATATATGAATTTTTTATAGAATGAGATTGTTTAGAAGATATATGAAAGTGTTAATTTTTCATGGGATGCAGAATCAAATTTTTTTTTCCATCAAACTATCCTCTTTTGCTTGTAGTTCCTATCACCTTCTTGATTTTGAGTCTAAGAAATACATTATTTTGTGGCCTTAAAGTTCAAGGTATAAATTATTATTATATTTCTTTTATTTGTTAGTTTGGATTAAATTAAGATGCGTTATAGAGTTATGAAGGTCTATGTATATATTTGTGTTTAATAAATGAATTGAATTTCTACTACAAGAGGATTTTAGTTATAGGTGTAAAGCGATTTGATTATGAACGATTATCAAATATGTTCTCAATTTTGAAAATTTCCAAAAGTTTTCCTTAATTTTTGATTGCTAAAACAATTTAACTCCCACAAGGTTGTGAAATATTATCTTGCATTTTTGTGGGTTATATGAATGCCACTACTTAAAGTAGTAGTTTGAGCTAACTTTATAATCAAATATACATCTAATCTAATGTAAACTATCTAGCAAGACAACATCAACAATTTTGGTTTTCACTAGATTTTCACGAGAGTCTTGTGATATTTTCATCTAGTGGGAACACTTTACCTAGAAACAATAATCTTATAAAAACTACATAGAAATAAAATGTAGTTAGAATAAGATCATTCAAAGGATATTTTAGTCTTATCGTGTAATGATAGTGTAAATTTGACAAGCTTTACACCGTTAACATGTAATTAATAATGCGCATGTGAGTATTTCCTCCCATGGTAGTTGGAATAGAATGTATTTTTTCATCTAATATAAAGAATAAATAATCCTTATATTTTTTTAGTGATCAAATTGGCTCGAAGAGGAGAAAAATTCATCAAATGTATATCTAATGACCCCTCTCTCCCTTTTAAATAGGTTAACTTTAATGCATTGATTGAATTCAATTTATGTGAATCGGTACTCTTTGCTATGATAAAATAATTAGTTTTCTATGGTTTTAGATCTCTTTTAAAGCCTATGTTGATAAATTTGTTAGGATGGATCACAGGTCGACCTTAGGGAGGGCCCACTCAAGGTAAGGCTTTGTGTTGATCATGTATTTTCTTTTGTTTATGATAGTTACATAACAATAAGTTAGGTTTATTTTAGTATTATGTCATGAATGTGCTTTAATTTTGCAAGTGTGACATATCATAGTATACGCATTTTGAAAATAAGTAGTTTAGTTTTTCATTTTTTGTTTCTCATATTTTTAAAGGATGGGGATATTTTTGGTTGATTTCCACATAATCACACTGCTATCAAAACCATGACAATAGCTTCTATGGATTTGGCATACTACATAACTGTCTGAAATTATTCTAGCGAAAGAAAAAAATGTAAGCACCCAATAAGAGAGCTTGGTTTAGTGGAGCACCATCTAGCTTAGTGTAGGCTAACACTAAACTATCCTCCATCCAAACTATATGTCACCATGGATTTCCCTTTCGAGTATCATATTTTATTTAGGAACAAGTAAGGAGCCTTCTTCTCATGAATAATCCACATGGTGCCTCACAAGTTTTACAGACCTTGAGTTGTGTAGTATAATAAAAAATATATCTTAGAAGCTCCCTTGAAATAAGGAATTATAAGGAAATAAAGAGAAGTATAAATGATACAAAGAATATAAGCGACAAAAGAGAATTGTTGACTACCCATTTAAGTAATTTTCATCCTCTCTATCCTACATACTAAGGCATGATATACATATCAAAATTAAAAATGAAAAACCCCAAAAGTACTTTGTGGTACAGTAGGAGCCACCCACTAGAAAGGAAACCCACTAGAACCTAGCCACTGGAACCCCATAGTACAATAGGGTATTATTATAGGGGATAACCATCAGTAGTGGAAGCAGATTTTCTAGAAATCAGGGAACTTGGATGTTTTGAAGGTTCCAATAACGTCCCAAAGCACAAAAAACATGTTTAACTCAAACAAAAATCATTTTTATGAATGGGGGACAAGAAGAAAATGGGCGTAAGGAAATTGCCACATTTTAATTCCTTATGCAAGACCATGATGGAATTGTTCCAATAAAAAATATCCTTCCTTCGATCCTTCCTAACTTTCATGGTATGATAAGAGATTACCCAAATACACGTTTTTTTTATTTTGATGCCATTTTTTATAGCTACGATTATTCTATAGTTGGAAATAAATTGAAACTATTCTAAAATACGTTAAATAATGCATCTTTGCATTGTCTTATGAGACTTGGAGGAAGCTCCATTCGAACAAGGGACAAGATTAATATTAAATTATTATAAAAAATATCAAGACTATTGTCAAGTCAAATACATTAAATAAAAAATCTTCAAAATGTCATAAGCAGACGATGAAAGGTTATAATATTACATGAATAGATTTCAATACAATTTGTAGAGGAAAAACCAAAACATTTTAAATGATGAAACCCTACGTATGTATTTTATTAAAGGAATATGGGAATATTATATTGAAACAATAAACCTTATTGTAGTAGTGTATCTTTCTAAAATAACCTCTGAGGACATTTGTGATATATGTAAACATTATTTTTCAGGGAAGCTCTAAATATAGTAGGGATTATCATAATACAATATTTACAAATAATACATCAAATTGGAAAGGGGTAACTAAAGTTGAACTAGGAAACTTGATAGACAACTTTAAAATTGCATCCTTTGCAGACTTAGTTCCTAGATAGAAAACTTGCAAGACAAAGATAAAAGGAGGATGTTGAGAAGGATTTGGCTATAGTTTTTACCAAATGTTTAAAAAAACACTCTCTTTGGGAATTTCCTCTAAATGGCATGTAAATATGTAGCATTTGTGAACTAAAATATTCCACTTAAGGAAATATTTGAAGGGGCTAGTGAGGTGAGGAGACAAAGAAAACCTTATTTGTAACTCATAAGAAATCTTGGCCACCTTATCCATTTGGTTCTACACAAGATTCTTATTACTTTGCTTCATATCAAAATTTATTACCAGGATGGTAGCCCTTAATGCCATGGCAACAATTTCCTAGCTAAACACAAAACTAACATGGGCACAAGGCTCGAAGGACCTCCTCCTTTTAAAAATATACCACAACACATACCACAATATTCTCATCCTCAAACACATTTATAAAAACTTTAGTTACTATCCAATCATTCACCTCAAATACCAAAATTTCCTACCCAACCCATGTCTAACATGGACAATAATTGAATAATAAATTAGTAGAACCCACCTACGATATTGAACTACCTCAGTTTCCCATTTATGTCATCTCTTTAATTAATTATCAATATATTCATTCACGTTATGTGAAGGAGATTTATGATCCTTTTAACTTCATCATTCAATAATATGATAATGAGAAAGATACCCCACGTTCATAATTCAATGAATATGCCCACTGTTCCTGAAACTACAAGAGAAAGGGAGTTAGTTTCCCCATATCAGGAAATCTTATCCTTAGAAAAACTTCCTCCGCAACTATAACATTATTTTTTAGGGGTCCTCAAGAAAATGTATGTCAAAATTCCATCATTTTAAGCCATAAATTATGTTTTGATCTACTTCATGGTTGTTAAAGAACTCAGTTTTAATAAGCCATGAAAGAAAAATGACTCCAAGGTTTTTCAAGTGATAGTAAAGTTGCGTGACCTAATGTTGGAATTTTTTTTTACAGCCAGGTATATAGACCCTAGAAGCTGAGTTGTAAGCATTAACAATAATAACACTCCCACACCTAATAATTTGATATGTTTGGGTGAAGTTATAAACACTATGATAAATGTGTTAGGGAAAGTTTTGTCATTGATGTCCAATCTAGTCATTGATGTTAGAGGATCAACTGAATATAATTTCAAGGGAATTTTGTTGAGTGTTTTTTGATGGTTATTACTCATAAGATTTAGGCTATCTTTTGAAATACATTTGTCTATACAATTTTTTTTCAAAAGCACATTAAATATTTTTAGTGAGATAGCCTTCAGAGATAACTTTCCAAAGGTATATGGATGTTAGTCAAACTCCTAGGGATTAGTGAGGAACAATTATTTGAAGTGAAGAAATTCTATAATGGCTAAGGTGTTTTGGAGATCTGGAATCATATGAGAAATCTTATGTAGGCACAGTTATCAGGGATATCTGGGAATCTAGGATATCCAGGAACATCCAAGCAATCCACGGTGTAAACAATTTATTGTATGGCTAAACAATTTGGATACTGGATCAATCCAGATTCATCCACATGATGCAAGACATACATAATATATAGAAATCTATCCATGCATACTTGTTTCACTTAACAAATAGCCCATATTCGAATAAAGTTTTAAATGTTCAAGTCGTTATTCAAGTTTTTGTTGTTCTGCATCCAAGACTTGAATCTAGGAATTGAGCCCTTAGATAATTTTACAAAGAAGAAACAACAAAATACACGCAGATTATAGATTCCCCCTCATATAGATGAGTGATGTGGCATATGGCATATTTGATAATCTAGTTTATGGAGTGGCATAGAGATGCCAATGAGATGGCTAGTGTGAAGACATGATACCTTGGTAGCATGACACATGGTAGGTGGCCAAGTGGGTTGAATTTAAGTAGGACATGGCACCACTTAGAGGATGTCATGTTCTACGGTGGTGGCATCATGACATAAGCATAATGTCAATAAACTTGACGACATGATGATATTATAGTTGACACATATATATGTTGAAGTTAATGTGGAGATAGGTGGATGCATTGGCGTTGATAGGTGATTAATTGGTCGATAGGTAGACTCTCGTGTAGAGAGGTTCGTATGAAATCACAAGGTTTTATTTTTCAGCATTGGTTTGGTATGGAAAAAAATGAAAATTGCAAACAACCCTCCATCAACGGTCGTGCATACTAGGGGGATGAATATGGAACATTGGATACATGACAGTGGAAGTCATTTCATGGAACACTCTAAGTTTTAACCATTAATACAGTAAGTTACAAAATGCACCTGCCGTTTAACTATCAAGCATATGGGGGTTCTCCCCATTGAATGTCAACCATTGATTCATGCAAGGATTAAGTTCAACAAAAAAGTTAACCATGGATTATCATGGGAAATTAAAACAAATTCTATTGCGTATTTTATAAATGAGGAATTCTGTATTTTATAAAATTAGTGTTTCTATGCATGACTTATAAGTTTTGGTGTTTCATGAATTTGACATCCTGCAGATTTAATTTTGGAGCTTTAAATTTGGAAAATTTAAATTTCTCATTATAAATTTGGAATTCGAATGTCAAAATTAAAAATGTTAATGGACATTAGAAACATAATAATAATTCAGAAATAGTCCTCCTAAGTGAGACTAATATGAAGAGATAATTTGACAACATGTTTAAACAAATATGATCATCTACGCAAGAGAATCATGGAATTATTAAGTAAAGTTAACAATAGTTAAAATAGAAGATCAATTGAGAATGCCTAAAAAATTAGTAGCAGCATTGAAAAAACTATATAAAACAAAGTGTGTGTCTTGGGTGAGATGAATTAGATAAAATGTGTGTCTAAACAAATAATAGGAAATTATTTCATAAATATTTTGTAAAAGAGAAGCCTAATGATTTGAGTTTGAAAATTTATGAAAGAGGGACCTAGTGTTGGAAATACTGAGAGAGGAGGGGGGGTGGGGCGGGGTGAATCAATATTCCTTTAAATTATAGCATTAGTTAATCTTCAATTATTATTAGTGTTTGTACAATGATAGTAGTAAACAAAAGGAACAAAAATGCACACAGTTTTTAAGGTGGAAACCCACTCCGAGACAAAAACCACCTAATGATTTTCTAATAATTGTTTAATATACAACTCCAATTGGAAATAAAGCTCCAACTTCCTAGAATCTAGAAAAGCATTCTTCTCCATCTCCCACTAGATGGATGCTCCAATGCCCGAGATTCTTCAGTAGTCAACTAAACGGATGCCCCCCCACCCAATGAGCTACAACTCACCCTAGCACCACCCTACCACCCTATAGAAGAATAAAAGAAGAATGGATTCTCGTACCAGGGAAAATGGTCCACTTTACAATGATATAGAATGATGTAGAAGAAGAAGACAGAGTATACCATAACCCCAATTATGACACAACCAACTAATGATGATCTTAGACCTCCTGACAATGCTTCTTCAACTCTTGGCAGATAGACACTAGTACAATTTTCACAATAATGTATTTACAATGACTTAGTACAATGATACCTTTACAGTGATTGTATACAGTGATGCCCACTTGAGGACTTCATGTGTTAGTATGATTCTTTCGTCATAAAATATCACTTTAGCTACGCATACCAAGTAGCCCTAACATCAATAATGGCTACAAAATATCTTTAAGTTTGCTGCATGAAGTTAGATCTAAGCACAAAATACATTAAGCAGATAAAATGTAAAATGGCTCCATGCATCCAATGGACAAGACAAGAACAATATATTTAAAAAGAATCTTATATTATATTAGAGAATGGGGCACCTGAGAGGAAAACAAGAAAGGTGTTTTCCAGTTCTCCTTAGTGGGATGGGTCCTTGGAAGTCCTCAGTGTTTCAGATCTAACATTTCTCTCTCTTATGGATATGGAAAAGCAAACATGGAACTCAATGGGAGTTCACGAAACAAAATGGGAAATGGTGACCAAGAGAAGATCGAGAGTGATCTAATGCAATGGAGGTGACTAATGAATGAGGAAAACCCCCCTATTTATAACAAAATATTGGGGCGGTCTAGAACTCGGTGCATGAATAAAATATTATTAATCGAATTCTAGAAGCACCTTTTAGGAATATTTTATTATATTTTTTGGAGGGAAAAGGACTCTTGACTTGGGTCAATTCCTTTATTTATAAATAATAAATAAATAAATTATTTATTTATCATTTTAGGGGAATGATGGGAATATATAATTAAATAAATAATGACTTATTTAATTATTAAAAATGATTTGGTCAAATTTAACTATGAATAGTATTTAAATAATGATTTAAATAACTTATTCTTAGGAAATAATTAAATAAATAGTGATTCATTTAATTGACTACCTTGTTTTGGGTTAAATATGACCAAAAAATGTAAACAGATGTGGTGAAAGCGATTTTACTTGGGGTAAAATTGATCTTACATGGTGTACTTGGGTTCATCTAATGATAATGGGTTAGATGACCAAAAAATGGTGTAACATCATGTGATGAACTTCTTGCTGTTATTCTACACCTTTGTTGCTGCTCTTTTCATGCTACCCTCTGCTGCACCTTGCTTTGCTTTGCTGCCCTAGAAAGTTTGGTCCTTTGCAGCCCTTGACAACACATGATCTGGCTTTTTCTTGCCTTACAGGAGCTCGATATTGAATATGGTGTATCTCTGTTATTTTAGATCCCTAATATGTGATTTACAGTCTCGTATTATTCCTCTAAGTCTTCTTTCCAATTCCACAGGTCTGACCCAGTTTGGATTCTTCAAGAGAGAGTTATGCCCAATCTCTCACAATGCCCTAATTATGGAATGTCTTAGTAGATCTAACTTGTACGACATTCCACGTGTCAGTGTTTCTTCATTCAGCTTTGAAATTGATAAAGTGAAAAATAAATTCCCTGCACTATCTAGCACTTTTTACATAATTCCAATCTAATTCTCAGAGAGACAGTTATGATGATTTTCCCAAGGTCACTTCTTTGAGATGAATTTCAAGAGCCTTCAAAAACACTTCCTTCAACAGATCATATCTCTGCAAATTTTGTGTACCTTGATTTGAAATTTTCACAGGAGCTTCCCTAGGATTTTTTCTTCGCCTCATAAAAATTTCATCTTCTGAGCCTTCGTAGAAAAAAATTTAGAGCGAAAATTCCACGATGACCTGTTTCAGATGGCGAAATCCCTTGTATAAGGAGGATATGAGGATCACAATTTATATAAATGCTTAGGTTGAGAGGGGATTCAATAAGTGACTATGGGAGGGATTTGAGGAGCTGAAAAAATATTTTATGACTTTTCAATGACCCATGCCACAACCCCATGGGGTTTTATCCCACTAACTGGGGTTACAAACTTCAAACATGAATATATCTCAAACCATGAAGAATTACGTGGCGTGCCATAAATAAATGGAAACATATCGACAAGAAGAAACCATAAAACAAATTATTGACCTAGAATATAGTAATTTGGTAGGTAAAAATTCCCATGCAATATTGGGGTAGCCCCTGGTGCTGCTTAGGTTGACATCAATGACAATCGTTGATCATCAATCTCCCACTTTGGCATTGTTGGCAACACAATTACTCCCCCTGCGATCATAACACCTCTTCCTACAACATTTTCTCCCCCTTTGACATCAATGGCAAAGGGTAACTCCCCCTGACACACAACCATCTTGCACACCCGTACACACTTCCACTCCCCCTTTATATTATGAATAAGGAAAATATAATGAGAACTTGGGAGAATCCCAAGCTTCTGGTGAGGATATTAAAATGCTATACGATGTAAAGGTTTAGTGAAGATATCAGTGATTTGTTCTTTTGTACCAACATACTTAAGTTTGATATTCTTTTCATCAACTTGTTCTATAACAAAATGATATTTTATTGGAATGTGGTTTGTTTTTTAATGCATGACAGGATCCTTGGAGATGCTAATGGCACTAGTGTTGTCACAGAATATGGGAATAGGCTCACTGAATTGTACTTGAAGATCTAACAAAGTTTATTTCATCCAAAGGACTTGAGTACAACATGATGCCGTTGCAATGTATTCTGATTCTGCTATAGATAACGAGATTGAGGTTTTCTTTTTGCTCAAACATGATACGAGACAACCACCTAGATAGAATGTTGCTCCAATAGTACTCTTACAATCATCAACGCTTCCTACCCAATCTGCATCTGTAAAGGCTTGAATAATGAGATTTTTTACCCTTGGGATATCGCAAGCCATATTCTTTTGTGCCCTTTAGCTATTGAAGAATTCTTTTGATGACAATAATATGTGATTCTTTTGGTGCTGCTTGGAATCTTGCTACTTGTCCAACTGCTTGCATAACATCTGGCCAAGAGGCTATTACATATAGAAGACTACCAATCATAGATCTGTAAAACCTCTGATCCACATCCTTAAATGAGTCATCTATGCTCAATTTGCAACATGTTACCATCGGAGTAAGGATGGGTTTGCAATCTTCCATTTTGAATTTCTTGAGCATTTCCTTGATGTACTTGGCTTGACATATAAATATTCCTTTCTCTTGCTGAGATATTTGAAGCCCTAATAAGTATGTCATCTCACCAAGTAAAGACATCTCAAACTCACTTTTCATATTTGTAGAAAATTTCTTACTTAGTCGATCATCATTGCTACTAAATATTATATCATCCACATATACCTCAACGATTGTTAAATTATCTTTATCTATTTGTACATAAATATTGCTATCAACAATACCTTTCTTGAACCCTTGTTCATGTAGATATCCATCAAGATGAGCATATCATGCTCTGGGAGTCTGCTTGGGACCATATAGAGCCTTCTTTAACTTGAAAACATAGTCTTATTTTTCAAATAGTAGAAAACCTTCAGGTTGTTCGATGTAAACTTCTTCTTCTAATTCTCCATTAAAAAATGCTAACTTAACATCCATTTGGTAGAATTTTATTTTTGTTAAACATGCATAGGAAAGAAACATTTGGATGGTTTCCATTCTAGCAACTAGTGAAAATATTTCATCAAAATGAATTCCTTCCACTTGTGCATAGCCTTTGCAAACCAATCTTGCTTTGTTTCTGGTAACCTATCCATCTTCACTCGATTTATTCCTAAACACCCATTTAGTCCCAATGACATTTTTATCTTTTGGTCTTGGAACTAATTCCCAGGTGTTATTCTTCTCGATTTGATCCAATTATTCATTCATAGCTGCTACCCAACGTTCATTCTAGCTGGCTTCCTCAAAACTACTAGGCTCAAAGGTTACTAGAAATTCAATGTGAACTTGTTGTGATGAACGAAGCTGTCGACCTTCATTTATGTCACCAATGATTTGATTTGATGGATGGTTCTTTTAAATCCATTATTTTTTTCTCCTTGGAGGAGCTTCTTGTTATTGTTCTTTTATATCTTGATGATCATTATTTACTTCTTCCTGGTTGATAGATGCTTCTTGTTCTAGAATTTTATCTGTGTATTTTTTAGCCTCTGTCTCAATTTTTAAAGATTCTATATCCTCATCATTATTCGCTAGAACACCATCTTCGTCAAATGTAACATTTATGCTCTCCAATATATGTTTTCGTCTTAGATTATAACATTTATAGGACTTTATTTTGCGTGAGTAACCAAAAAATATACCTTCATCAACACATGATTCAAACTTACCCAAATTTTGATCTTCTCTTTTGATATAACATTTTCTTCCAAAGATTCTTAAATATTTTACATTAGCAGGTTTAACTTTCCATAATTTATATGGGGTCTTGTTGCAATTATTTCTAAGAAGACTTTGGTTGATAATGAAGACTGTTGTATCGATTGCTTGAACCCAAAATTTTTCATCCAATTTTGAGTCCTTCCACATTATTCTACCCATTTCTTGTACGGTTCTATTCTTTCTTTCAGCAACTCCATTTTGCTGAGGTGTTCGTGCTGTTGAAAATTGTCTTTTTATTCCATTTTCGTCATAGTATTGCTAAAATAATTTGGAAGTGAATTCTTTGCCATTATCTAATCTTAGACACTTTATTTTCAAATCAGTCTCATTTTCGACCAACTCCTTGTAGATCTTAAAGCGCTCAAATGCTTTAGATTTTTTCTTTAGGAAACTGATGGCTATCATCCTAGTATAGTCATCTATCATTAACATGAAATATAATTCTCCATATAAGCCTTTTTTTCTCATAGGACCACATAGATCGATATGTATCAATTCCAATGGATGTGATCCAAAGTGTTCTTTTGTTTTAAATTGGAATTTTTGGCATTTCTCGTACAACATCCCTTTTTCTTATCCTGACAAGATTGTCAAAGTTTATGTGACCTATTCATTTGTTGCATAACTAGCTTTAATCTTCTTTAGCTAGTAGACATGCTTTATTTTCTTCATCCAGAACATATATGTCATTTGGAGCTTGACTTGCTGTAGCCACAATTTTACCATACCTGCCTTTCCTGATTTCATATTTTGTGGAGTTGAATAGAATTGTGTGTCCTTGATCACACATTTGTCCAACACTGAGCAGATTGTGATTCATGTTTTCAACCAATAGAACATTATTGGCTATAACATATTTTCTTCCGAGAGTGAAGGTACCTGATCCTATAACATTTGAAGATCAATCATTTCCAAAGGATACGGTTCCATCCTTCTTCTCTTTCAGAGATACAAATTTGCTTCTATCTCCAGTCATAGGCGTTGAGAAACTGTTGTCAACATACCACACATCTTTGTTGTTTTGAGCCTTAAGAGTGAGAGCACAGTTATCGATCTTCTTCTTCTTCGATGTTCGTTCATTCTGTGGCTTCGAAGATTCTTCTGGAAGATTTTCAAGTCTGTAGTCTTTGGCTGTGTGTCTAAAATTATGAAATTTGTAACATTCCATATTATTTCTTAAATGTTCAAATCTATTGTTGTTTTGTTGAGCCCTGGGAGGTTCATATTTGAAGGATCTCCTGGAATTGTATGGGTTCCTAGGGTACGTGCAACATTCTATAGCTTTATGATGAAATTTTCCACATGAATAACAATAGCCATGAAACATATGTTGGTACCTGGATGGAAATATTTGTCGAGGAATCATCTTCCAAGGATGTGCTTGCGAATCTTGTCCAATGAAGTCTAGATGCATGTCAGATCTCATAGGTTCATTGTATTTTGTTGTAGAAGGTCATGCTTCTTCTTCTTTGTAACCAATGCCACTTTTGTCATTGTAAGATCATTTATTGTTGATGATTTCTTCCAATGCCCTTGAGATATTAGCATAGTTTTGGATAGTTTTTCCCTTCTTCACTTCCTTACGCAGGGAGACTACGTTAGCTTCTAATGCTTCCCTTTCTTGGTTTCTTTCTTCCAACTCATTCTGAACTGACTCTTTAATACATTTTTGTTCTTCAACTTCAATTTTGAGACCTTGAACTTGTTCTTCAAGAGTATTGGAACGGATCTTCTCTGCCTTGAGCTCTTTTATAAGCTTAACTGCATCTTTAGAAAAAATTTCTATGGTCAATCCTTCTTCTTCATTGTTTGGTACCTCTTGTTTATTATTCTTGGCCATAAACAATACTCTCTCATTGGCTTCTTCTTCATTGTCATTGTCTTCATCAAATCATGAGCTATCTTCTTTAGAGAGAAAGTTCCTTTTGGATCTTTTCTTTTTGAATTTATTAAAGCCTTTCTTTCCTTTTGAGTTTCCATCACTTCTATTTAGAAATTTTGCTGCGAAATGCCCAACCTCACCATAGATGAAACATATCAATGGAAGTTTATCTTTGAATTTTCCCTTTCCAATTTTTAGTTTTCTCGTAAAGTAAGCATATACTTCATCTGAAATACCTTCTCCATCATCTCCTTTTTCTTCACACTTGCAGGTGCATGTCTTTTCAATTGAAGGTTGTTTGTCCTTATTGGTTTTCTTAGATGCAATGAACATAGCTTCTAGATGTGAAGTACCCTCTTCTTCATCAAGTCTCATTTCATATGCTATGAGAACTCCATGTAATTCCTCTTTGCTGAGTTTATCCACATTTGAACTGTATTATAAGACCGATACCTTTGGGTTGAATCTTCCTGGTAATGTTCTAAGAATATTTCATATAACATTCTTCTCATCAACTGCCTCTCTCAATCCTTCCAGAGTATTGGTTATTTCATCAATGTATTGGAAGTATGCAAAAATGTTGCAATCTTCTTTCATTCTGATTTGCTCATATTTTTCTCTATAGATTTGAAGCTTTGCTTCTTTGACATTTGAGTCAGCTGCATATATATTCTCAAGCTTGTCCCATATATTTTTGGCGGTTTTACAACCCAACACCCATTGATAAGCAAATTCAATAAGTCCACTGATAATAATATTCTTTTCTTTTGCATCATTTACCAAATTATTCTTACCTTGTTCATCTATGGTTGATGTAAATCCATTTTGAATAGTGTCCCATACTTCGTAACCTTGCGCCAAGAGATAGACCTCCACTCTTCATTTCCAGAGTGCATAATTATTTTCATTGAACAGAGGTACACCATTATTGGTATGCTCTATGACCTCCTTCCAGCTGTTAAACTGCTATTGAAGGAATTGAGCTCTGAAACCAATAGTTGGAAATACTAGGGGGGGGGGGGGTTGAATCAGTATTCCTTTCAATTAGAGCATTAGTTAATCTTTAATTATTATCAGTGTATATAAAATGATAGCAGTAAACAAAAGGAATACAAATGCACACAGTTTTTAAGGTGGAAACCCACTCTGGGACAAAAACCACCTATTTCTCTTCTAAGAATTCTTTAATATACAACTACAATTGAAAATAAAACTCCAACTTCCTAGAATATAGAAAAGCATCTTCTCCAACCCCGACTGGATGGATGCTCCAATGCCTGAGATTCTTCATTAGTCAACTGAATGGATGCCCCAACACCCAATGAGCTACAACAAACCCTAGCACCACCCTACCACCCTATAGAAGAATAAAAGAAGAATGGACTCTCGTACTAGGGAAAATGGTCCACTTTACAATGATATAGAATGATGTAGAAGAGGAAGACACACGAGACCATAACCCCAACCATCACACAACCACCTAATGATGATCCTAGACCTCTTGACCTCTTCAACTCTTGGCAAATTGACAATAGTACAATTTTTATAATAATGTATTTACAATGACTTAGTACAATGCTACCTATACAGTCACTATATGTAGTGTTGCCCAATTGAAGACTTCATGTGATGAACTTCTTGCTACTATTATACACCTTGGTTGCTGCTCTTTTCATGCTACCCTCTGCTACACCTTCCTTTGCTTTGTTTCCCTAGAAATTCTAGTCCTTTGTAGCCCTTGACAACACATGATCTATCTTTTCCTTGCCTTATAGGAGATTGATATTGAATTTGGTGTATCTCTGCTATTTCAGATCCCTAATATGTGATTTTCAGTCTTACAGTATTCCTCTGAGTCTTCTTTCAAATGCAACATATCTGACCCAATTTGGATTCTTCAAGAAAGAGTTATTCCCAATCTCTCACAATGCCCAAATTATGGACTGTTTCAGTAGAGCGAACTTGTATGGCATGCCACGTGTCACTGTTTCTTCATTCGGATTTAAAATTGATAGAGATAAAACTATAGTCTGTGCAATATCTTCCAATTTTAAAAAAATTTCAATTCGGTACTCAGAGACACAATTATGATGATCTTCCCAAGGTCACTTCTTTGATATTAATTTCACGAGCCTTCAAAAACACTAACTTCCATAGATCATATCTACGAAACTATTATGCACCTTGATCTAAAATTTTGACAGTAGATTCTTTAGGTTTTCTACTTATCCTCTTAAAAATTTCAGCTTCTGAACCTTCGTAGAAAAAAATTTAGAGCGAAAATTCCACAATCACCTATTTCATATGGCGAAATCCCTTGCATAAGGAGGATATGAGGATCACAATTTATATAAATGCTTAGGTTGAGAGGGACTTCAAAAAATGAATGTGGGAGGGATTTTAGAAGCTTAAAAAATATTAATTATGACTTTTAATGACCCATGCCACAACCCCATGGGGTTTTAGCCCACTAACTGGGGTTACAGACTTCAAACATGAATATCTCTCAAACCATGAAGAATTACGTGGCGTGCCGTATATCAATGGAAACATATTGACAAGAAGAAACCATAAAAATAATTATTGAACCAAAATATAGTAATTTTATAGGTCAAAATTCCCATGAAATATTTGGGTAGCACTTGGTGCTGCTTGGGTTGACATCAATGACAACTGCTGATCAACAGCTAGAAATTTTTGCAGGTAAGTGTTTGCATAACAAAAATTTGGTGCTTTCTTTAAATTGGTGTTGATAAACAAGGAATTCCTTTAGATTGGATCCTACAAAAAAAAAAAATGTGCTACTTGCAAAAGGAAAAGGAGGTCAGAGCCTTCCATAAGTTTTACCCTATCCAAATTTAATGAATTTTCATTTGGAGCTTTCTTTTGCATAATAATAAAAAATCAACTATGGTTTTTCCTAGTTGTGTTTCCATGTTAATATCTTATGTCCATATTTTATGAGATTGTTGTGAACTTATTTATTATTTTGTTTCTAATTATTTCTACTTTGAGAAAGGAACTCCTAAAATTGTTAAAATATTTCTTAAACCCCCCTCTTAGTATTTTCCTAGTTCCTAATAATAGTTTCAGTCAATTTCCTTCCACACTCATCCACTAGCTCGCAAGTATTTCATACATAGCTTCTAACCAGGATGGATGTCTCACTAATAACGGTAGTAGACATTTTGGAAGGTAAGGGTGAAGACTTACATATAGTATTTTGTTGTAGATATTTGGGCCATAGTGAAATATGTCTATACAAAGCCACTAGTCATGCTTAACAAAGATGATAAGCTTCAATTCACTTATAATTCAAAGATGATGAATGCACTCCTTGTTGTACTACCTGAATCTAAATTGGTCAAGGTTATGGATTACACCATCGTCAAGGCAATATGGGATGATATTAGCTGTTTCTATGAAGGAAACAGTAAAGTAAAAAAATATGAGCTTCAAGGCTATAAAGTGTTATATGAATTTGTAAATATGCTTGAGGATGAGGAAATATCTAAATTCTTCGTTTGAGTGGGTGAAGTAGAGAATAAAATAAAAGGACTAGTTGAAACAATGGTTGAGCCAGTTGTAGTTCAAAAATTCCTAAGGTCACTCCTTGAAAGATTCAATTCCAAGGTGTCAACTATTGAGGAAATGTTAGATATCAACACTCTAAAGTGCGGTCAACTGCATGTAACAATGGGTTCCTATGAAATGAGGATTTCAAAATAAAGAACTACATCGAATAATGAAGCATCCAAAACTAACGAAAAGTTCAAATAAGATCAAGATGACTCAGATTGTGAATTAGATGAAGTGGAGGAAAAGTGTGTAAGAGAATTGAAGAGATAATCCAAAAAATATAAAGGTAAGTTTCCTTTCAAATGTTTTAATTGCGGTAAAGTAGGTCATTGTGCATCTAAATTTCCAAGAAAGAAGAACAATAATAAAGATGAACATAAGCATAAGTATAGAAAGATACATTACAAAAATAATATAAAAAGGAAGAGTTTTCATACTCAAGATGATAACAGCTCCCAAGAAGACAAAGATTAACGATCATTTGATGACAACAGAGCTATAGCAAGTAAAAAAGAGTTCATGATCATGGCTTTAAACGACCTAGAGGAATTTGACGAAGAAGTGGTTGAAGTAGACTTGGAAGGTGAATTGATCGATGCTTTAGAAGAAATTCAAAGGTTAAGGAAAATGAATAATATGAAAAAATATATTTTGGAAAATTTTGAAAAAATACAGAGGTAGTTCTCTAAACACTCTTCTTTTAAAAATTTATGAAGAAAAAAAAATGATGAAGCTAAGAAAATGAAAGATACTTTACTGGGTAGCTGCAAGGAAAAAGAAAGGAATGTGAAAAATTCAAGTAGGAGGTAGTCAACCTTAGAAAAGATTTAAAAAAGACTACGACACAACTTAGTTTAATTTAGAAATTTATCAAAAGATCTTGTAAGTTGGATGCATTTTCATTATCCAAATATCCCGTTATACTAGTACTAGTTTGGGCTACCGAAGAGAGACAAGCTAAAAATCACATAAAGAAAATGTATCCATTAACTTTGTTGATGCAGTTAGAAGACCCAACAGAGTTGCAAAAATAAAATGACCACAAAAATAAATATAAGAAAGAAAAAGTAATAACAACAAATTACCACAAAAAATAAATGTAGCAAAGAAAAAATACAGTGTTCAAGAAAGAAATCAACAAACATAATTTATGCCTCAAAGAAAAAACCAACAAAAACTTGGCATAAAAATAGTTCTGTATGAGTACACCTCCAATGGTTATTGCTTTATCTACACAAAGTATGGACATAACGTTGCAAGTTATAAGGCATACTTTAGAAATGGGATAATCAGAAATCGGAGATATAAATCCTATCAACCAAATAAGATACCTTCCGATTTAAAAAGAAATAGACCTTTCGATTTAAAAAGAAATGTTCTTACCCATTTATTTGATGTGATTAAATGTTATAAATTCAATAATTAGTGGCATATGATAGGTACATGTAATATCATGGATAACAGGGAAGCAGGGTTTAAAATTGAGAAGCGTTTACTGATTTTTCCTCTTTTTAACCGTAAAATACAGTTTATTCCCAAATAAACTAATATTTGTTAACTTGAAAATAATTTAGAAAAAATTCAAAATGATGGGTATATAAAAAATGAGATGTTTTAAATTATATATAGAATGGCACTGGGATAACACACCATATCTCGACCTCTTTTAAGTGGAAAAGCACGACACTGTCTCTTCTATCAGTCACCTTTTCCTCAGCATTCAATCCATTAGATTTGATGTCAGGTCAAATATATATATATATATAAGACCGTGCATCGATAATGTGAGGGTGGTATAAAATAATTTAGGGTTTGTATTTATGTACAATTTTGATTATTTTGAAGATCTGAATCAATTTGAATTTGTCCGTTCGCTCTAGGATTAAGTCAGTCAAAAATTCACATCATAAATACTTCACAATAAACTCTATTATAAAAATGCAATCTGTAACATAACTGCATGTCATGGAGGAAAACTTTGCCATAAAAAATCTTTCTCATTGCAGGGTGATACTAAAATACCTACTCGAATTCATATATTTATTTACCAAATCTAGGTGCTCATTATCATGATGATAGTCCCAAGCACAAGATACAGAGCCTCTAAAAAACAACAGAGCATTTCAATGGAAAATAAATTTCTCAATTTATTGAAATAAAACCAAAAGCTTACTGACTAACTACAAGGGAATTATATTACCATGGAACTCTAATAAATCTCAACCTCAAAACTCAAATCTAGACATCTACATGGCATCTTGTGCTGGTCTGCAAAGGAACTTGGGCTCTAATGTTGTTATTGCTCAGCCATAGGATGGCTTCACAATTGACATACAAATGATAATGCCTAGATCACCAGCTACCCACCTTCCAATGGATTTTTCCGTTCATTTTAAGAATGAAGCTTAACGACCCATTCAACCTCTCATAATTCAGATGCTCATAGGCGATGAGAGCCAAGGGAAGAAATTATCATATAAAATGCAAGCCAAGACATTGATATCTTGCGGTCCTGAAAGAAAGTGGAAAATGGGAACTAGTACTTGATATTCTAATCCAGATACGAGGCGAATCGAGATATGCTAGTGTGATATGTTAATCCTAGTTTTATAGTAAAAATATTACAGAGTAAAAATTAATATTAAAAGGAATAAATATAACGAATTTTCTATAGTTTTATAGTAAAAATACTAAGCAAGATAAAAATAAATATTAAAAATTGATGTGAACGGAATTTTAAAAATAAAACCGTCATAAAAATATTTCAGTGATTGATAGGGAACCTATCAAATTTAACCCCTACCGGGAACGAAAGATATGCCCCTTTCCTAAATTATATCATTTCAATATCCTTTCATAAGTTATATCGCCCCTTCCTTCCTTCTAAGGTTGTTGTGCGTAAATTTTTTTTATGGATTTCCACTTACTATATGGAGGGTGGAAGTGTGACATTTTTTTGCGTGGGTCACATGCATCAGTAAAGATGTTGAGACATGACACTTTTAAAGGAAGAAATGTGTTGTTTTAATGCAATTAGTGAGGAATTTAATCCATCTATTTGTTTGCCTCACTGGATTACGATAGGGGAGTCTTTTTCATTCTGGCTTTTCTCTTCTATATCAATGTAAGGAATTTTCGAAACAATGTCTATTATGTTGGTCATGTTTGGTATTGGCAGGGTATTATTTTGAAAATTTCTTATACTGAAGATTATTTGCATGATCTCTGTTATGATTTTATCATCCTTTCGAGAGTTTATCTTGTTTAGTTAGGCAAGTTTAGCCTGTTTAGTTAGGCTTCTAGTGGGTATGATAAAGAGTCACTTCTGGGTTTGTCTCTATGTCCAAAAAACTATAAGTCGACACTTGTTCTTCAAGTATCTTTGTCTATGGTATAATAACTAACATTTTGTGTATCATGAACCAGAGGAAGGCTTAGTTCTGAAGGCAACAATTTTAATTTTTATATCTCTGTCCTTCCGTCATACAGGATCTCAGTTTGTCAATACAAGTTTACTTCAAAAGAATATTTAGAACAGAAATATGGTTAAGAGGAAAACGAGGAAGACTTTGGCTCAAAATCAAGACAAAGAAAAGTAGAGGATTGTAAAATCTGAAGTTGAGACTAGCAAGTGAGGTAGAAAGACAAAGCATGAGATGTTAGAGAATATCTCGAAAGTTTACTTTCAAGGAAATCCTCCACAAGTCAGAAATGCAATTCAAACATGGGAAAAAGAAATTTACATTAATGAAGAAGATAATGAGGTAGAGGAGGAAATTATGGATTTTATCACTGATCCAGGAAATACTAGAGGGCGTCTCTCACTGTTTAACTAAACTATTCACACTTACTCGATAATAAAATTTGTTCTGGCCAAAGCAATGCAAAATTTTCATCCAGGTAAAGAGAATGAAGCATCAACTATGATGGAACTGCTTCAAGACATTAACATTCAACTCCAGCATATCAAGGTTACCCAAATTCAAGTGATAGCTCAAATTGGTTGAATTGAAATGCAGATGCAACAATTGCAGCAAGTGGACATGCCTGGCTCCACAGTAAAGGATCCTGCACCAATAGACTCTTTTGATGTAACTTTGCTTAAGTTTTGATGAATTTTGCAGATAGTGTTTTTATTTATAGTTGATACTTAGTTAATGTTTTAAACAGTGAATTGACCATTGTAGCAAGTAGAAGGAGGAAACATTATCAATTTTGGATGGATTTTAATGTGTTAAGGTGGCCAACAGACTTGGTTTCCTTTGGGTAGGTTGAGCCCACTCACTTTGTGTCAGATATAACCTGTTTTTGATAATTAATAGAAAATTGTAAGGACCTACCAAATTCACAAAAAAAAATGCAATTAGTGAGAAGAATACAAGCTTTGTATTTGATTTGACTGATTCTGTAAGGATACTTCGTGCTCGAGTAGATCGAATATTTTGGATAAATATGTTGCTAGCTTCCAATTGGAAGAGAGTGACCCCAGGAATGTTTGATGCGGCTAACGGTAAACGCTGATTTAGATGGCTTCGATTGCACTCACATTTGATAACTCAAGATAAGGATGAGGCAATAAACAAATACACAATCTTTTTCACATTTTTGGGATGTCCTACACTGTGTAAATAAATAAAAATTCGGCTACAAATTCAGTAGCAGCGGTTTGGCTTACCCTAGGTGCAACCTCCACCACATATTTGACATTGCAATGAAAAGGACTAACACTAAGAAAACATAAACGAAGTCAATATTTTTCTTCCTCAGCATCCATTCAAATGGAAATTAAGTCATGTCTATCTGCCTATGCTTTTACATTAGAAGAATAAGGTGGGAACTTGATGCAGGGGCATTAGGCTCAAAACAATTTTTGTACATAAATAAACATAAGGGGGGTCTCATGTTCTGTTTCCCCTATGTAATTATTAATAATTGGGTTATTTTTAATTAAATCTAGAGCAAATTGTAACTTATTGAATGATTAATGGGCACCTGAAGAGATAGTCAGTTTCAGAAGTTAGGCTAATTTTAGGATTCCAAGAGTCATCAAGGAAGCTGAATCGATTGATTTCTAATTTGTATAAAAATAAAATCCCTGTGGCAGAGTCGAGGGACCTGCACAAAGACCTACATAGAGACCTGCATAGACCTGCATAGACCAGCATAGTGGGTTGCATTTGGCTGCATAAAGCGTAGGAGAGATCTGCAAATAGTTTTTGCGGAAGGGCCATTTGATCGAGGATCTGGCCAACCTAGAGTATTGTAAGTAACCTTATGCATGTGTTATGGGAAGATTTTATTTCAGTATGACTGTGTAATTGCTGAATTAATTTCTGTGTGAATATTTCTTAAACTTCCGTGAACTTGTTATGCACAAGACTTTGTAACTTGGTTGAGTCTATATGTATATTAAATGAAGAGAGCGCTTGAGAAAGGGATGATGAGACCCTGTGTTGAACCCCAACCTTAATGTCTTGATGCCTTCAAGGAGTATGACCAGCATGCAATAGGATTCTCTGTAGAAGGGATTGAGATTGTAGTCTTGTATATGACTAAACTTAATAGTATTCCTATATGCCCCTGGAGGGTTATTGGTGATACTGTGGTCACGAATCGTGTGCATATTAAAGCTCTATGTTAAAAATTGACGCCATGATTTCAAGTTTCGGTGAATTGATCTCAGAGTCATCGATCTCTCAAATTCCTCTATTATTGATTAATCTCTGTGTGGTGGAATTTGAACTCAAGAAGAATTAGATGCGAATTTGTGAGAAACTCCATTTCAAGGGTGAATGAAAGGATTGATTCATGGAACAATCCTGAAGCGCGGAGGGTACATGTTGTATTATTTAAATTGGGTGAAATAAGGTTCAGTGTAGATATATATTAATGTATAAACGCCAACACCACCAAGTGATGAATTAACTGATGACTGGCAGGATGAATGATAGAAGGTGTTAGAGCCAGAGGGAGCCAATAGAGGTGCTCGATTTGTGATAGTGAAATGCCGTGAGAATATATGCAGACGAGCGAAGCTTTGGACGCAGTTGTGAAGGAATTTGTAAACAATTGAATTGCGTAGAAGCTGGAACCTGGAGCGTAGAAGAGGCCAAACCTTGCTGGAACAAGGAAAATCGGAGTTGGAACCTGTGGTTTTCGCATTTTTATAAAGTGGTAAGAAGTATGGTGAAAAAAAATGCAATATAACTTATCGACTGACATGTTGCAAAGGGTGGGTTTAAAAACCACCTACATTGCACATTAAACCTATGTTCAAGAAAGAACACGATACTCATTCATGTTCGTTCGATTCGTTGTAGGAGCACGATACTCTATGCACCCTTGGATCTGCTCAGCCGATAACGCAAGGTATGCCCGGCAGCTTTAACACTGTTGAACGTTTAATTAAAGTATTGGGGTGCGGCCCAGATATGTGATACGTGGATATGGTGTGTTAATGAAATATTAACATATGTGTTGCCACTTTGACTTAATTCAAGGTCGAAGTTATAAGATCCGAATGAAATGTGATCACCAAGGTCGGCCCTTTGGAATGAAAGAATGAGATGTTGGTTTGATTGTTTAGGCCTTATTATATATTGCTACGTGGAATATTAAACATAGCGAAGGTTTCAATTGGGTGCAATAACTTTCATAAGGTTTTATAATTTTGAAATTATTCTAATTTCAAAATTAATAAAGTAGAGTTATTTCTATGGATTTATAACCATGACTTATGCAGAGGGCAGTCTTTTAAGCCATGACCATTATCATATTGAATTTTGAATAAAATTCGAAGAGCGAGATTAAGGAGAACTGGTAAGTGTGACTCAAGATTTAAATTGAAGTGTAAATTAAATTTGAATACTTGACTCGATATTTTATTAGGATGGTTTCCTTATAGTTATTAAAATGTGAGACTTCTGCATTTGGGTTGAAACTCTGGGAAGGTTGGGTTTGTAACTAGACAAATATTGAAAAATGCTTCCAGATCAATATTGTGAATTTTCCCTGAATTGAATTAATTTTGGGAATGAATTAGGAAGGCATTTTTATATGCATGTGAGTTGAGTATGTGACTTTGGAGGGGTACCCCGGCACCAAAACTCCCATGCACTAGTTTTACAATATCTAATAAGGTGGGAACTCCCGTGCACTAGTTTTACAATATCTCTCTGCAGTTTGAAACACCCCGGGTGCTGAAAGCGGCATATGGACTATGTGCGAATTGTGAGGCCAAATTCATAGTCATCAGGCCGTTGCAAACTCTGTGACTTTATCGATGAAAGGTATGTCATTTTTTCAATTATTACTATTTGTGGAGTTATAATTTTTTTTAAATGTATTTAACCTGTATATGTTAGTTGGCTATTCAGTGCATCAATGGAATTATAGCTTCATAATTTATTTATTCTTTTCAATATAAAAGTAAAAACATCATATGAAAAGACAAAAAAAAAAATCATAACAACTCTTTTTTAATAATATGTTTAGTATAACTCCCCTTAAATATTTTAACTTACAAAATAATAGAAATTCTAAGACGATTTTAACAAAATCATATTTTTTAAAATCAAGGTTCCAAAATAATAATATGACTACTCCTTGCCGAAAAGTCGTAACCCTCGTTTTATTGGATTTTAGCATGTCTATGACCAGAGCCTTCCTACCCTTTTCCTCAAATAATTAAATCTGTCTAAATCCACCGCCAGACTTTGGTTTGTAAGCATTCTACCCACTCTTGGATGTTATCAATAAAATCGCCACAAATCTGGGATAACCCACGCTTGAGATTTCCATAAAATAAGTATATTTGTTTAAATCCACCGCCAGAATTTAGTTTGCATGCATTCTACCTACTCTTGGATACTATCAATAAAATCACCACAAATCTCCGATAACGCAGGCTCGATATTTCCATAGATTTTACGAGACGGGGATTAGGGGATTTTTCATACCATAATTAGCATAATCATTGATATAAGAGATATAGGTATAGGATTATCTCAATTAGATACACAATTTCAGCGAATGTAGCTAGAAAATACCGTTAATTTTTTTTAATACCAACCATAATAATAAAATTATTATAATTATAATTAATAATAATAGTTAATTTTATGTTGATTATTCTTAATTAAAATTATTTTAAATTAATTATTGTTATTACTCTTTTTGATGGGGTGTTATATCACTATGCCAGATGGAGATCTTGAATGCAGGAGGGTTAAGCCAACAATCACACATCAGTAATGAACATTAAACGCTCTCACACGATAGGGGTTCTGGCACATTGGTTCATGCAATGGTGCGAGGGTCTCACGATATTATCATGGGTGATGGGTTGTCTGTGTGCATTATGAATCATTCGAGTGATGGTGAGTGTGAGGCAGGAGAGAACAACATGTGCCGTGATGTCAACTCTCTAGCCATGGCTTGAGCCTCATGCGCAAGGTGTGAATTGACATGTAAGGAAGTTAGGGAATTGGGTGTGGTAATTATTCGACCATGGGATCTTGACAATCATGCATGTGCTAAGACGGGGGTCGAGGTTGCAGTAGCACCAGCTCTATGGGTGGCAGAAAGGAAGCACATTTGGGTGTGCAACTTGGCCAATAAGCTGTCCTGCATGGTGGTGTGGCTCTTGGTGTTTGTGGGTGAGGTAGGGGAGTGGTGTTGGCTTGGGATAAAATGGTTCTCATGAGTCTTGACTCCTTGCTATAAGTTTTTTTATTTGGTCCTGATTGTTGCACGAAGGGGCACGAAACAGGTAGCTATAAGTGGAGCTTATTCTTGTGTGCTTGTAATCGTCAGGGGTTGTAATAGTGGTGTTATTTTTCACACTGGTAACATGAATTGGGGTGAGGTTCCTTATATGGCAGAGGGTTCATCGCGCCCAGTGGTAGTTCGAGGTGGGAAGATTGGTTGCATGTCACGTCATTGAGGCAGAGCTTGCAGAGGAGGTTTCGAGTGTCACATACCTCACCCTCAAATTTTTTTTTTTTTCTAATTAGTGTGCAATTTCCATTTTTATCTCAATCATGTCGAACTTAAGTGTTATTCTTACATAGACCTTTTTAATCCCATGCCACATCCTGGCTATAACCACATATATGTATGGTAAATTATTTTCATACCAATTAGCTCTTATGACATGTCATTCTACACTTCTCATGTTTGGGCAACATAACTTAACCCTTATATCATGATTAACTAGTAAATTTTTTTTTCATTACTCAGTAATTCTGCAAAAGAATTTCTGTTGTTAATTGCATCTATTATAACCATATTAAATATCCTCCTGGAACCCCATTATACCTATATGTCACATTTTTAATGGTAAGAGTATTTAAACTATTTCCATTTACCTTTACTCCTACGCTTATTAATTCATTTTCATGTGGTTCCATGGTTATATTATTGTTTTAATATATTATGAAAAGTTGTATTACTATGCACACATAGTTCCCTTTGTACTTAGGCATTTATACACAGGAGTTAATACCCTTGTAACATGGTTTGCTCATAAATCATAATGGAAAGAATATATATTTACTTTCCTTCCACAAATTTTCGTCACCTCAATACCTACACTAGCCTACGATGATGTGATGTGCCGAGAGGTCTTTCACTTATGGCTTGTGGTTTCTCGTGTAATGTTTAGGGTATGCTTCATTTAAATTTATCTTGTTTATTATGGCGTCATCTCCTGTCGCATTATCAATGCGTGTTCATTTTGATCTTGTACGTTCTTGTTGAATACTGCGGACAAGATTTTTATTTCTCTCGAGCCTCAAAAACAATGGTATTCTAATTCCTTTTCTACGGACCTGAATTTAATTCAAACGTATCAATACATTTCATCTTACATCTATTACCAGTCTATTGTAATTCCCCACCATTATACTTTGATCCATGTCTCCATTTGTGGATGGCCACCATGTGGACGGTGGGATCATCCTTAGGGTTTCCCAGCTCGTCTACTATTTCAGTCGTTTACCATGTTATTTACCAATTCCTGGTGTTTTCTCCATGAAGGAAGCCTTCTCTAGTTTATTCTTGGTGCAATTGAATGTGGGACGTCGCCTTTGTCTTCGATATGTATGGCCGACCCTCGGGCCGACATACTATGGTAAGTGTTCCTCAAGAATTTTATTGCAGGCCTTTGTAGCAATACCTGTAGATAATGGTTAATATTTGTTTTACGCCCACTCCTTAAAATTTATTTTGGGCATTGAATAATTAACTAGATGCAGGGGTTTAGTGGTATGGGCGACTGATAATACGTATTTGTTTGCTTATCATTTTATCCCTCCAACAAATATTCATATCGTTTGGTCTTCGGCAACGAAGTTTGCGAGCCAAGGGTAATCATTTTCCCTCATTCCGCAACAATCTGTTGTTTTTCTCTCGAATTATTGACATACTGATTATCAAATTTAAATTCTGAATTCGTGTCCCTTATTTACTAAAGGTCTCGTGTGGATGAAGAGATGTTAACTTTGCCAGGTAGTGAAATCTCCCTTCTAGTTTTTTTTGAAATCGAGGTTTTATTTTTAATATTGCATTCACTAACGATTTCTGGTTTGTCTATCTCACAGGTACTTGTTATCCAAGCCATCACTGCGCGGTCCATTTCCATGTCTTTCTTTTTGGCTTCCCGTCCCATATTTTAATGACGTTCTTCTTTTATTCCAGGTTGGTTGTGAATTTAAGCTTTTCATCTAACCAGCTTCTTGACGAGAATGATTTCTCTCTCTTAGAAATTTTAATTTCCCTACAGAAGTTTTGATTCTCTACAGAACAGAAGGTCGCTAGTTTAGGAAAAAGTTACAGGCATCGGGGTTAACAAGTCTGCTTATACTCATCTATACTTGTTATTTCAAGTCTAGGCTCGTGGATTTCCATATACGTTTTCCCTCAACAGGGTTTATTTGCGTATTTCTCATTTCAACTCCTCGTAACTCAAAAGAAGTCTAGATATATTTTGTTTATTTAAATTGATACACAGTCCCGTATTCATATGGACGGAATATCGTGGTTCCACTGGATTAATTTTTCCTTTGAATAAAATTTTGCTATTAGTTGGTTTGTCAATAGTTTCTTCCCTCTATGATTAAATTTATTATGATTCTGGTTGGTTAGTAGTAGTAACTCCAGAATATAAATGTCTATATCCATAAATTTCTCGTAACTAATTTTCGTCCGACGTTTAGTTATTTTTATATGTGATACTAGGCTTCAGTTTACAATTGTGATCAGAAATAATTTAATGTTAATACATGTGAAATATCTGTAAGTATAGCAGAATTGTAATCATATACAGGACTACTTTTGGTTCATATGAAATGGGTCTACACACTGTTCACAAACTCCCAAATTTCAATAGTAAATTTATTTGTATTTTTTTTTCAATTTTTTTAGGCATGTACATATATTAAAATAACTCTAGAGAGTATTAATATATTTTAAGTCCACAAGTGTACTTAAGGTTCTCTCATAAATTTCATACTAATATCTTTCATAGCACTTTGCCTCACTTTAATGTCAAACATAATTAAGTGGAAATGACAGTCTATGTATATTTTATTTCCTTTTCTATCACAATTTTCAGTCTAGTAAATGTGAGGATCTGAATTAGATTTAACCTTGAAATTCACAATACAGATATAAAATGCATCTGTCCGTATGTGAGTTTAACTGTACACTGAAATTTTACTATGTTTCTATATGCAATTTTTTTTTTTTTTAAAGACAAATCAATTATGTAACACTCTACACTCTACCCATAGGGCCTCTTTAATTTAACTGCAAAATTCCTTCCTCATAGTTTTCGTGATTTCCTAGTGACACATGAATAATAAGATCAAATTTACTTTGTCCGGCCAGATTTTATTCTATACTTCTAAACCTTCACCCTTTTTCCTATCATCTAAATGGAATAGGTTGAAGTACTCTTGGTTTCAAATTTTTTTCTATTTCATACAACGATGTTTCTTCCGCATACATCACAGTGGTATTGTTGATCCAGAAGCAAATTAAAGTTACAACTGTCATGGATTTTGGGAGTAGTATAAATCTCTAGATTTAAACCAGTAACAGGTTTAGAGCTTCTGGATGATTTTCCCCATAATTCCTGTTCCTACAACTAAGCAGAATTGGGAGGATTAAATTCTTCTAAAACAATTCTGTAAATGTATGGAATACTAGTTCCAGCATTTAAGATAGAATATCATCTACAGTCATGTATCGCACTACACAATAACAAGTAATTCAACCATTCAAAATATTATAGGCATACCACTTCTGTAATTGACCAGTCCTCCCAACCTTGGAGTCCTTCTGTCTCCAGACCTCACCCCTGAGCTGAGATCTTCTCCTAGAACAGACCAACCCCAATCTGTTCTGAAGTAGCTTATTTAAGCTTATGTTCCCCAAAGCCTGTTTCTAATTCTGCGTCTTGAATTACAGGATGCTTTTCTTCCTGTTTGCCTTGGCTTTCCTTATTTAGGGATTTTTAAAGCTTCTTTCTACTTTTCCTAGCTTTTTACCTCTTCCCAACTACTCTCCACCTCATTGGGGAAACTAGATCTTTCCTTAAAAATCTAATTTAGAAATAAATTCTTCCAAGGATTTTTGAAAGATGTTTGGCGAAAGTCTTAGCCTCTTTCCATTCCTCATGGATTTGGAAAGTGATCTCACAATTCTCATTTGGTCAATATGCACAGAATTATTTTATTTACTTTTCATAATTAAAAATTAATTACATTCACACAATTCTTATCCATTGGGGTCCACTCCCCTTTGGATTAAGTTCAATTGTCTAGCTTGACGGAAAAACATAAACTAGGGGTGTTACATATTCCCCCGCTGAAAACAAACACCATCCTCGGTGTTGAAAACTAACTATTAGAGTTCATTTGAAAAAATAAGGATATTTTCCATCATCTCAGTTTCTCTTTCCCATGTAGCTTCTTCAACAGTAAAGTGCTTCCACAACACCTTTACTCTAGCTACTGTTTGGTTTCTCAATTCAATTTCTTCCCGCTCCAATATTTGAAGCGGCTCTGGAAGGAACTCCTCTTCTGGTTCCACTTGTATCACATTCCAATCAACAATGTGAGAAGCATCATGTACATATCTTTTTAATAACGAAACATGAAACACATCATGAAATTTAACATGGGGCAGCAGGGCCAGCTTATAAGTCACTGGTCCCACCCTTTCTAATACTTTAGAAGGTCCACAGTATCTAGGAGCCAATTTTGCACAACTTCCAGCATAAAGTGTGCTCTTTTTGGTTTTAATATGTAGGTACACATGATCACCCACTTTTAGCTCTCGATGCACACTCTTTTTATCAACATAATTTTTCTATCGGTCTTGTGTTGTCTTGATATTTCCTTGTATTTGTTTGACAATCCCTTCCATTTCTTGTAAAGTATTTGGCCCCAATACCAACTTATCTTCAGGTTGGCTCCAGCTTAAAGGATTATGACACTTCCTTCCATAGAGTGCTTCAAATGGACTCATTTTGATGGAAGACTAATAGCTGTTGTTGTAGGAAAATTCAACTAAATGCAAGTAGTCTTCCCATTTTGATGGCCTATCCATGAGATACATTCTCAACATATCCTCAAAAATTTGATTTGTTCTCTCTGTTTGACCATCTGTTTGAGGGTGATAGGCAGTAGTAAAATTTATTTTAGTGCCCATGCCCCCAAACAGACCCTTCCAAAAGGCTGTTGTGAACTTAGCATCTCTATCTGAAACAATCATCTTTGGGACCCCGTGTAGCCTTACTATTTCTTTTAAGAACACATCTGCTAATTGGGTTGTCCCAAAAGTAGATTTCACAGGTATGAAGTGTGCAGCCTTTGTTAGAGTGTCCACCACTACCATTATTGAGTCATGCTGGTACTTTTTTCTAGGTAACCCAGTTATAAAGTCTATAGAAACAATGTCCCATTTCCATTCTGCAATTGGTAAGGGATTTAGAAGACCAGCTGGATGCTGATGTTCCACTTTAACTATTTGACAATCCATGCACCTAGCTAAATATTCAGCTACATCTTTTTTCATTCCTAGGCAAAACAATTTCTTTTTCAAAGCTGTTAGCATTTTCTGATATCCAGGATGCCCTGAATATGGCTATTTATGATATTCGTCCAGGATCATTTTTTTCAAGGACTCTACATTGGGGACATATAATATGTTTTTATAGTAGATCAGTCCTCTCTGGTTTTGGGTCTACTCAGCTATTTCCTTTTTCTGCATTTTCAATTATAGATTTTCATAACTTGGATCCTGATCAACTGCCTTTTCAACTAGTTCCTCTAATTCAAAACTGGCACTAGTCCCAAGGTTTCCTATGTTTTGACAAGAATTTCTGCTTAATGCATCAGCAATTTTGTTTTCTTTTCCCTTGATATGTTTGATCTCCATATCGAATTCACTCAGAAAAGAAAACCATTTGGCTTGTCGAGCATTCAAATTTGTCTGAGAAAAGAAATATTTGAGAGTAATATGGTCTGTCATCAATGTAAATTTTTTTCCAAGAAGATAGTGTCACCACATCTTTAAGGCATGAATTACAACAGCCAATTCCAGATCATATACACTGTAGTTCTGTTCATGCTTCTTAATTTTCCTAGACTCATACGCAATAACAGAATTTTCTTGCCAATCCCTCCTTACATGCAACAGTGCACACCACAAACTCTTTGTCAGGATCTGCAATTTTCAGTATAGGGGTTGTAGTGAGTTTTTGTTTCAGTTGTTCAAAACTGTTTTGGCATTTCTCAGTCCACTCAAATTTGGTGCCTTTCATCTGTAGTGAAGTTATGGGATATGCTATTGCAGAAAATCTCTCCACAAATCTGCGATAATAACCTACAATTCCCATAAATGACCTCACTACTGAAACATCAGTTGGCACTGGCTATTCTCTAATAGCCTTTATCTTTTCAGGGTCAACAGCCAACCCTCGTTCAGAAATAATATGCCCCAGGTATTGAATCTTGTCTTTATAGAATTCAAATTTACTGAATTTGGCATATAGCTAGTTTTCTTTCAAGGTTTGAAAAATTCTCCTCAAGTGCTCTTTGTGCTCCTCCTCACTTTTTGAATAAACTAAAATATCATCTATGAACACTAGTATGAATTTATCCAGGTACTTGTTTAAAACACTATTCATTAAGCACATAAAGGTGGTAGGGGCATTTTTCAACCCAAAAGGTAGGACTATGGATTCGTAGTGACCATACCTGGTTTGAAAAGTTTTTTTACTAATGTCTTCCTCCTTAATTCTGAGTTGGTGATAACTAGTCCTTAGATCGATCTTAGAAAATACAGAAGCCCCTCTTACCTAATCAAACAGGTCATCAATTCTGGGCAATGAGTACCTATTTTTGATTGTCAACTTATTTAGTTGACGATAGTCAATGCACATTCTAAAGGTTCCATCCTTCTTTTTCACAAATAGCACCGGTGCTCCCCAAGGAGACACACTCGGTCTGATATAACCTTTATCCAGCAATTCTTGCCATTGCATTTTCAGTTCCATGAGTTCAGGGGGTCTCATCCGATAATGGGCTCTAGAAACAGGTGTTGCTCTAGGCACCAAATTGATTGAGAAGTCAATCTCTCTTTTGGGGGGAAGATGAGGAATCTCATCTAGAAAAAACTTCTTTAAGCTCTCTTACTATTGGTAGAATTGCTAGCAGGTTTTCCTCAGGTTACTGTCCTAATTCTTCGACATGTACAACATATGCTTGATATCCTTTCCTAGCTGTTATTTTTAATTGCAGCGCTGATATTTGTCTTACCGAGATTGGTTTTGGTTTTCCCTTGAGTATAAAAGGTTTCCCTTCCTCATCTATGCAATGCAAAGTCTTATCCCAACAATTCATCATAGCCTTTCTCTTTTCCAACCAGTCCATTCTAATCAATAGGTCATATGAGCCTAAGGGCAGAAGGTTTAAGTTTACCTTTGTCTGAAAATCATTTAATTTAACTGCTATTTGAGGTAGCTTGTGAGTTAATTTTCGCTTGGTGCCCATGGCTAGCTGGACTAACCAAGACTGCTGAAATTTTTCAGGTTTGAGATTACATTTCTCTACCATTTGTGGACTAATGTAACTCAAAGAAGCATCTGGATCAATTAAAACTGTAATATATTGGTCAACAATCTTACCTTCCATCTCAACCATGGTAGCTTGGTGTTTTGCTTGTCGGTTCTCCAAAGTTGCACTGATGGTGGGTATATTTCTGGCTATATCATTCACTATAGTAGCTTCTCGATCCCTCATAATCATCTGAATATTTCGGTGTGGACAATCCCTTAATAGATGAGGTTCTCCACAACCCCAACATTTCAGCAGTTCTCGTAATTTGACTACTCCTTCATTCTTCTTTTCTCCCTTTATTTGTTTTGAACCCACTTGGGACTGAGTAGTTTGACTTTCCTTGGGTTTGCTAAATTTATTCCACTAATGGTGCTTGCCAAAGTTCTTCAGGTAAGCTGGTTTATGTTTCTTCCCCTTGAATTCACTCTTACTTACACAGCCTTTTCCATGTTCCCCTTTGCCTTTAAACTACTGATAACATAATCTAGCTTTCCTCACCGCTTCATCCATAGTTTTTGGATTATCAAACTCTATTTTCTCCTTGTACACAGCAGGCAAACAGTTCAAAAACCTTTGCACCTTTGCCTTTTCTTCACGAATATAAGGAACATACCTTAGCATATTTGTAAACTTGGTGACAACTCATCTATGGTGAGTTGTCCCGATCTAAGTTCATGGAACTCCTTTGCTTTATCATCATAATATCGTTCATTTAGATAGCGGTTTTTAAACTTGACTTGGAAATCCTCCCAAGACACTGTTTTTTAATCAATGACATGGACCATTTTTGTTTCCTCCCACCACAAGGTCGCTTTACCCTGCAACTGGTAGATAGCCAATCTAGCTTTCAAATTTCTCTCATATTCATAGACCTAGAAATACTTAATCATATTCAACAACCATCCCTCAGCATCTTCCTCCTCTCCATCATAGGAGGGAGGTTTAATCTTCCAAAATTCTCCTTGTAACTCCTTTTTCTGTTTAGACTGATGTCTAGTAGTGTCGTCTTCCTCAGAATCATCTGAGAACTTGCCTTTCTTCCTCTTTTAGGAACCTTCAACTTCTTGGCTGTTCTGCGAAGTCAGTTCTCTTATGAGATTTTCATGCTCCTCACTAGCTAATGACAGCCTGTCATTCTGACTTCTTAGCTCAGCTATCTCCCATTACAACCCATGCAACATAGCCATCAAAGGAGTGTTGGGATCTGGTGTGTTATTGTCATCACGCAGATCAACATAAATCTCATCTCCTTCAGCCATTAATCGTTCAATGTCAGTACCACACTATACACTAAACAAAACAACATCAGTACAAAAACAAAAAACAAAATTCTAACAGAAAATAATTTATACAGTGAGCACAACAACAGCCCAGTTTTTGCTAACATGGGCTCTGATACCATTTATCACATACCTCACCCTCAAAATTTTTTTTTTTCTAATTAGTGTGCAATTTCCATTTTTATCTCAATCATGTCGAACTTAAGTGTTGTTCTTACACAGACCTTTTTACTCCAATGCCACATCCTGGCTATAACCACATATATGTATGGTAAATGATTTTCATACCAATTAGCTCTTATGAGATGTCATTCTACACTTCTCATGTCTGGGCAACATAACTTAACCCTTATATCATGATTAACTAGTAATTTTTTTTTCATTACTCAATAATTCTGCAAAAGAATTTATGTTGTTAATTGCATCTATTATAACTATATTAAATATCCTCCTGGAACCCCATTATACCTATATGTCACATTTTTAATGGTAAGAGTATTTAAACTATTTCCATTTTACCCTTACTCCTACGCTTCTTAATTCATTTTCATGTGGTTCTATGGTTATATTATTGTTTTAATATATTATGCAAAGTTGTATTACTATGCACGCATAGATCCCCTTGTACTTGGGCATTTATACACAGGAGTTAATACCCTTGTAACGTGGTTTTCTCATAAATCATAACAGAAAGAATATATATTTACTTCCCTTCCACAAATTTTCGTCACCTCAGTACCTACACCAGCCTACGATGATGTGATGTGCCAAGAGGTCTTTCACTTATGGCTTGTGGTTTCTCATGTAATGTTTAGGGTACGTTACATTTAAATTTCTCTTGTTTATTATGGCATCATCTCCTGTCGCATTATTAATGCTTGTTCATTTTGATCTTGTACGTTCTTGGTGAATACTATAGACAAGATTTTTATTTCTCACAAGCCTCAAAAACAATGGTATTCTAATTCCCTTTCTATGGACCCGAATTTAATTCAAGCGTATCAATACATTTCATCTTACATCTATTACCAGTCTATTTTAATTCCCTGCCATTATACTTTGATCCATGTCTCCATTTGTGGATGGCCACCATGTGGACGGTGGGATCATCCTTAGGGTTTCCCACCTCGTATACTATTTCAGTCGTTTACCATGTTGTTTACCAATTCCTGGTGTTTTCTCCACAAAGGAATTCTTCTCTGGTTTATTCTTGGTGCAATTGAATGCGGGACATCGCCTTTGTCTTCGATATGTATGGCCGACCCTCGGGCCGACGTACTATGGTAAGTGTTCCTCCAGAATTTTATTGCAGGCCTTTGTAGCAATACCTGTAGATAATGGCTAATATTCGTTTTACGCCCACTCCTTAAAATTAATTTTTGGCATTGAATAATTAACTAGATGTAGGGGTTTAATGGTATGGGCAACTGATAATACGTATTTTTTTGCTTATCGTTTTATCCCTCCATCAAAGATTCATATCGTTTGGTCTTCGACAACGAAGTTTACGAGCCAAGTGTAATCGTTTTCCCTCATTCCGCAACAATCTGTTATTTTTCTTTCAAATTATTGACATACTGATTATGAAATTTAAATTCTGAATTCATGTCCCTTATTTACTGAAGGTCTCGCGTGGATGCACAAAGGTTAACTTTTCCAGGTAGTGAAATCTCCCTTCTAGTTTTGTTTGAAATCGAAGTTTTATTTTTAATATTGCATTCACTAACAATTTCCGATTTGGTTGTCTCACAGGTACTTGTTATCCGAGCCATCACTGCGCACTCCATTTCCACGTCTTTCATTTTGGCTTCCCATCCCATATTTTAATGGCGTTCTTCTTTTATTCCAGGTTGGTTGTGAATTGAAGCTTTTCGTCTAACCAACTTCTTGATGAGAATTATTTCTCTCTCAGAAATTTTAATTTTCCTACATAAATTTTGATTTTCTAAAGAAGAGAAGGTCGCTAGTTTAGGGAAAAGTTATAGGCACCGGGGTTAACAAGTCTTCTTATACTCATCTATACTTGTTATTTCAAGTCTAGGCCCGTGGATTTCCATATACGTTTTTCCCTCAACGGGGTTTAGTTGTGTATTTCTCATTTCAACTCCTCGTAACTCAAAATAATTCTACATATATTTTGTTTATTTAAATTGATACACAGTCCCATATTCATATGGACGGACTGTTGTGGTTTCGCTGGATTAATTTTTCCTCTGCATAAAATTTTGCTATTAGTTGGTTTGTCAATAGCTTTTCCCCTCTATGATTAAATTTATTATAATTCGGGTTGGTTAGTAGTAGTAACTCTAGAATATAAATGTCTATATCCATAAATTTCTCGTCACTAATTTTCGTTCGACATTTAGTTATTTTTATATGTGATACTAGGCTTCAGCTTGCAATTGTGATCATACACAGTTTAATGTTAATACATGTGAAAGATCTGTAAGTATAGCAGAACTGTAATAATATACATGACTACTTTTGGTTCATATGAAATGGGTCCACACACTGTTCATACACTGCTAGATTTCAATAGTAAATTTATTTGTATTTTTTTTTCAAATTGGTCAGGCATGTACATATATTAAAATAAATCTGGAGAGTATTAATATATTTTAAGTCCACAAGTGTACTTAAGGTTCTCTCATAAATTTCATACTAATATCTTTCATAGCACTTTGCCTCACTTTAATGTCAAACATAATTAAGTGGAAATTACAGTCTATGTATATTTTATTTCCTTTTCTATCACAGTTTTCGGTCGAGTAAATGTGAGGATGTGAATTAGATTTAACCTTGAAATTCACAATGCAGATATAAAATGCATCTGTCCATATGTGAGTTTAACTTGTACACTGTAATTTTACTATGTTTCTATATGCAATTTTTTTTTTTAAAGACAAATCAATTATGTAACACTCTACACTTTGCCCGCATGGCCTCTTTAATTTAAATGCAAAATTCCTTCCTCACAGTTTTCCTGATTTCCTAGGTGACACATGAATAATAAGATCAGCTTTACTTAATCCTGCCAGATTTTATTCTATACTTCTGAACCTTCACCCTTTTTACTATCATCTAAATGGAACAGGTTGAAGTACTCTTGGTTTCGATTTTTTTTCTATTTCATACAATGATGTTTCTTCCGTATACATCACAGTGGTATTGTTAATCCAAAAGAAAATTAAAGTTACAACTGTCATGGATTTTTGGAGTAGTATCAATCTCCAGATTTGAACCAGTAATAGGTTTAGAGCTTCTGGATGATTTTCACCATAATTCTTGTTCCTACAACTAAGCAAAATTGGGAGGATTAAATTCTTCCTAAACAATTCTATAAATGTATGGAATACCAGTTTTAGCATTTAAGATAGAATATCATCTACAATCATGTATCATACTACACAATAACAAGTAATTCAACCATTTAAAATATTATAGGCATACCACTTCGGTAATTGACCAGTCCTCCCAACCTTAGAGTCCTTCTGTCTCCAGAACTCACCCCTGAGCTGAGATCTTCTCCTAGAATAGACCAACCCCAATCTGTTCTGGAGTAGCTTATTTAAGCTTACATTTCCCAAAGCCTGTTTCTAATTCTGCGTCCAGAATTACAAGATGCTTTTCTTCCTGTTTTCCTAGGCTTCCCTTATTTAGGGATTTTTAAAGCTGCTTTCTGCTTTTCCCAGCTTTTTACCTCTTCCCAACTACTCTCCACCTTATTTGGAAACTATATTTTTCGTCAAAAATCTATTTTAGAAATAAATTCGTTCAAGGATTTTTGAAAGATGTTTGGGGAAAGTCTTAGCCTCTTTCCATACCTCATGGATTTGGAAAGTAATCTCCCAATTCTCATTTGGTCAATATGCACAGAATTATTTTATTTACTTTTGATAATTAAAAATTAATTTCATTCACACAATACTTATCCGTTGGGGTCCACTCCCCTTTGGATTAAGTTCAATTATCTAGCTTGAAAGAAAAACATAAACTACGGGTGTTACATCGAGCGCGATATGGAATAAGGAAGGTTGAATGGAGAACCAAGCTCTAATTCGGAGTCCACGAAGATCCAGCACTTGGTGGCATCGATGGCACTCACTCCAGCTCACTCCCTCGGCTAAGTAGAAGCCCTAGTCACCCTGGACATGATTGCAGCCAAGTTGCAACATATTCAGCTCAACCTAGATATCATGCAGGAGTAGAGGTATGAAGAATGAAATGAACTTATTGCATACATAAATGACATTGAAGATATGCAGAATAAAATTCTAGATGCTATGGGGAGTCTTTGATGTCGCTACGGTGCTCCCATGACCACCTCCGAGTGCGGGGAATCCAAGTATAACATATTGACTACCATGTCCACAACCATGCAGGTCTCTTTGTTTGGCCACCAAAATTTCCTCCCAATCCTCCTCCATGATGTTTTTCGTTGTATTCGTTTTTGCCTGTTTTGCGCTAGAAATAACCATAGGCACCAGTTGCCTTGGCTTGCATCCAAGATTATTCTTAGGAAGGCCTTTGACATGGTTTCTTTTGAAGTTTGTGATGGTAATATCTAATGCAACTATGTTGTTTTGTGATGTACATTTCAAAATGATAATATAAATTTGATTTGACCAACGAAAATAAAATATTAGGGTTATTACTCATTAATCACTATTTTTTTTTGTCCATCAACAAGTTTTCATTATATTATGAAAAAGAAACTTAATACAAAATTCATCTCCATGGACCCTTTTCTCTCATGCCAAACAAATTTATTGACCATAAGTCCTCAAGGAAAACAACGACACCCGATGCCAATTTTTTTTTCCAATTGGCCTACTAGTGATACCATACATTGCCAAAATTTAACAAAACCCAGATCGAAATACAACCTCTCGAGGAAGCAGCTTAGGCGAGAAGACAAGAGGGGAAAAAAACAGACCTACATATTCATGCATGTGGAAGTCAATGTGTTCCATGCTCGCCCCCAGAGTGTGAAGGTGGTCATTGGTGCATTGGTGCTGTCACCAAAGACTTTCCAAAATTTCCAAGATTTCATTAGAGACATGCTGAACATTGTTGATGTAGGCAACAAGTTCATTATCATCCTCATAGTGTTGGTATCTCAAGGTATCTGTATTCAGTTGAATGATTTGCAGCAGATATGTAATAACGTGTAGGTTGAGTGGAGCTAGCACTTGACCCATAGAGTAGGTAGGAGAAATTGCATCATCCTCTAACATGTCCCTATTGGTTGCATTTCTTTGAGGATGAGTGATTGCCCTTGTTATGTTGTTGACGTGCTCCTTGGAGAGGAGATTTTCCCCCCCGTCGTGGATTCCCCCTCTGGCATGGCATTGAGGAAAGCCAAGGGAATTGGAGAGTGAACGAGGGTGCATTGATGAACCCACACAAAACTAAGAAAAAACATTTTAGGCAGCCTGCAGAAGGGCTACCTTTTCGATAAGAAAAACCAAACAAGACAGAGATGATTAATGAACAAGAAATCCCAAGGCCAATTAGGAGACCCCACGAAGTCAAGACTGGAAGTGCTATGCTTTTGAAACCTTTTATTCAGAGCATCGCCCCAATTCGAGGTCACTAGAAGAGCTCCCCTTTGAGGAAAGAGTGGACGACCACTGAACAATAGTGAGAACAATGGTAAGGCGACACAGAACAACCCCTTCCAACCCCAAGAAAGCTGAACTAAAATATCTCCCACTTTGCTACCAACCTAAAATAGAACCGTGAGTGGAGAGGCCAGTGATGCTACCAGATAAAACCACTCTACACTAAAAAAGACGGGTTGTGAGAGAAAAATTCTTCATGTGGGGACAGTGTCGAAAATTCAATATTTACACTAAGAAGTCTCGAGAGGAAACATAACGTCACATCCACCTTCATCATGCCAAGATCCCAAGGGCAATCCCTAGCCGAGACTGCTCCCCACTTGAAGCTAAACCATTGCTCATAGTCCTTGTCTCCCCAATGCCATGACCATTGCTGGGAAAAACAGAGCACAAACCCAAAATCCTCAACATTATTGATATGTATGAGATCTTAATTAAAATGTGCTTGAGGGTTTGCAATTTACAAGTGTTAAAAACTGATTTTTTGTGGGATTTTATATTAAAATTTTACACACATAAGCATGAATTAAACTCTGAAATAGCAGAAAAAATAGACAAATACACAATAAAATAGCCACACAATAACAGACTATGAAGGAGTTCACCCCTCCTAGGCTACGTCTCCTTGGTCCAGCTTCTAATGGCTTGGCCCTCTTTCATTATGCTCAAAATGGTGATTACATACATTTACAGTGCTCCAATGGCTTCAAAAAATGTTGCATCAAGTTCATAAGAATAAAAAATTCCTATCTTGCCTCTTTCTAATCCAAATTTGGTCAATAACTGAAGTTATGAGCCTCCCTAGTTTTCATGCTAACGACTCCACAATTACCCCAAAATCCGGACCGGTCCTACAATTTCGCTCCATTTTCTTCTAACAAGGTGAAAATTTTCCAGAATTCCTGACGAAATTTTTAGATCTTTAATTTGTCTACTAACATCATAGATCTGAAATTAAAACCATATTGTATATGGTAAAAAAAAATTAAATTAAATAAACATTTCAGCAGCCTTTGCTAATCATCGATGGTTAGTTGATACGGTGTCACATGGATCATTTGGTGACGGTTTGGGTGAGCAGCTAGCTCCATGACCCTGGTCTTGAGCAAAGGTCGTATGGTGACATAATATGGAGGGTGGGGCTAAGCCCTGGCCCCTACCCCCCATACCTCTACTCAATATAGGTTAAATGAAGGTTTGCGGCCATAATTAACAAGTGGTAATGGTGGCTGAACGGTATAGGGGTGTGTTGTTTTGAGAGGGGTCGACATGTAAAACCTTGAGGATGCTAATTCGGACTGGGAACAATTTTTTTGTGGCCTCTGTGCTGCCACATGGTGGCCTCCGGTTGGGCCACGTGGCAGCATGTGATTGGCCACCTACCAACCAATAAAAATTCACCCACACAGAACCAATCAAGTTCGGACATGTGGCGAAGCCTCATAGACTAAAAAAAATCACCTTTCGACCAACTAGAAGAGGCCACGTGGCAGTCTACCACAGGCCCAAATTTTTGCCCTGTCAGTTGCCATTTTTGGAAAATTTGCCTATTTGGGAAAACGAATAGATCGCGTTTCTGAGAGCATACAATGTCAGTTTTCTGCAAAACGAGTTGCACCAGATTCCAAACAATGAGATCTACGTGGCCGTTTTGGTTCCACACCATTATGACAACTTTCATTTTTGAACATATTTTTTAGCACATTATTAAGTCTCCCACCTCATCGCCCAACACAAATCATTGATCGTCTTCCCAAGCCATAACAAAGATATAATGTCACCATAAGTGGAAAGGTCATCTACCTGCGGGTTCTTAATGATGGTCGTAGGCATTATGCTACTTCAATAGGTGTGTGGAGGCGAGGCAAGCTCTGAATGTCATCGTGTTACCACATATTCCACCATTCTGTCACCACATCAAGTACACTCTGTAATCACTATTCTGAGGACTATTATTACTAATTAATATTACTAATATTATTAATAAAAAATATTACTTTTATTTTCAATTAATTATTATTAATATTAATTAAATATTAATAAAATTTATTATTAATTAATTTTGAATAATAATGAAATGAATTATAATTAAAAAAAATATTATAATGATCATTAAAAATAATAATTAATTTATGCCAATTAAAATAACTATTTAATTATTAAAATCATTTTAAATTAATTATTGTTATTACTCGTTAATCTATATTATTAGCACTAATATTATTAATTAATATTGATAGTATTATGAATAAATATTATTACTTTTATTTTTAAGTAAATTTCATTTCATTATTAAATAATAATAAATTAATATTACTATTTAATATTAATTTATTATTATAAAAAAAAAATATTAATTAAATAGTATGAATTAAATGTTAATATTATTTAATATTAAATAAATTTTGATAATAATAAATTAATATTAAATAATAATAAAAATTTATTATTATTATTATTATTTAATAATAAATTAAAATATAATTAAAAATAAAAATAAAAATATTTTGTTAGATATAAGACTTTTGGGATCTATAATGTAGATAAAAATGCTTTTGGATTAATCACATTGTTAGGATTAGGTTGGCGTTTTTAACCAGCTAATGTGACTCATTGGTGGAGAGACAAATCGATCTCGAAGAATAAATAGAGGAGATGCATAATTACCTAGAAATAGTCATTGAGAACTAGCCGTTAAGACTCGCTGCTAAAAACTAGCCTTTGGAAAATTAGTTAGTTAGTTGAAAATAAATAAATGAAAATAAAATTAATTAATTAAAAAATTATAAATAAAATTTTGTTAAAAAGGGGTTTATAATTAAAAATATATTTTGTTTAAAAAGAGGGTTTTATAATTAAAAATATATGATAAGAACAGGTACGGATAAAGATTTAAATTAATAAATAAAAGAAGATAAAATTAATTAATTAATTAATTAATTAATTATTGAGATAAAAATATACTAACCATTTAATTAAAGAATATATAAAATAAAAAAACGATAAATAAATTAAAATAATTTCCTAAGAAGGAACTAAGGAGGGGCCTAATTAATCAAAAGTAAATAAAAATAAACAAAATTAAAGATTTTATTAATAAAGGGGGGTTTCATAAATTGTTATGTAATAAAATAAAATTTTTATATATAAATAAAATAAATAATTAATTAAAAATTTAGGACAAAAATAAATCAATAAATTAATTAAAATATATATATATATATATATATATATATATATATATATGAAAAAAAATTAAATAAATAAGTAAATAAAAAGGAAACTACTTGGTGAGGATCAGGATCCAACTCTTAACTTCCAACCATCATCACGGTTGATATTCTTAGCATGTCGCTAAATTTCGATCACCTCCCTTAATTTACTATGGTGGAAGTGATCTACCCTTGCAATGACTTTAGAGTCTTCAATACAAACATGGTGGCGGGAATTTTCCACATGTTCAGCAAGAGCTGAGGTACGAGACCGATTATGTCTGATGTCCGTAGCATGCTCCCAGATTCTTTACCTAATGGATTGACCTATTTCCACTATATAGGGAGTTCCACAAGAACAAGGAATCATGTAAACCTATTTCATTTCCTTAGGGTCGATAGGGTCTTTAACGGACCGAAAAGAATTTCTAATAGTGGAGAGAGGTTTGAAAGTAGTAGAGATATTATTTCTCCTAAGGATAAATGGGAGGTGGACTTTGGAAATTTGATCCACCCGAGTATATTTTCCGCTCAAACTCTTATATGCCTTTTTAAAGGCTTTAAGACCTTGAGATCTACTGTAACCATTATTTTCAAAGACATCAAGAAGATGAGATTTCTCTAATTCTAAGGAGTTGTCATCAGAGATTTTAAGGGCAAGAGTTGGAAGATTACACAACACACCAAATTTCTGAGCAGGGAAATGATGGGACCCAGCATGAAGATTCTGTTATGTGTGAGTTTTCTTGTGAAAAACCCAGTGAGAGATGGAACCATCCTCATTCCTTGAGAGTTGTATATCAAGGAAATGGAGGAAACCATCTACCTCCACTTCCATTGTGAACTTGATGGAATCAAATAGCGAGTTCAGGTGCCCAAGGAACAGATCTAATTTCTCTCGACCATGGGGTCAGATGACACAAGTATCATCCATGAACCTATTCCACTTCCTCGGTCATATTTTTATTTTTATTTTTCATATATATATATATATATATATATATATATAGAGAGAGAGAGAGAGAGAGAGAGAGATTGATTTATTTTTATCCAAATTTTTTAATTAATTTATTATTTTTCTTTATTTTCTTTATTTATTTATTTACAAAAAAAATATTTTATTACATAATAATTTATGAAACCCGGACTTTTTAATAAAATCTTTATTTTTATTTACTTTTGATTAATTAGACCCTTCCTTAATTTCCTCTTAGGAAACTCTTTTTATTTATTTATCATTTTTAGATTTTATATATTATTTAGTTAAGTTATTAATATATTTCTATCTCAATAATTAATTATTTAATTAATTAATTTTATCTCATTTTATTTATTAATTTAAATCTCCACCGGTACCTATTCCTATCATATATTTGTAATTATAAATCACCATTTTTTAACAAAATATATTTTTAATTATAAACACCTTTTTAACAAAAAAATTATTTATAAAATTTTTATTTAATCAATTAATTTTATTTTAATTAATTTATTTCCAACTAACTAACTAACAAATTTTCCAACAGCTAGTTTTAACAACTAGTTCTCAATGTTTATGGGTAATTATGCATCTCCTGTATTTATTCCTCGAGATCGATTAATCTCTCCACCTTGTCCTGAGGATAAACCACATTAGGTGGTTCCAAACATCGACCTAATCTGAACTATGTGATTAATCTGAAAACATTTTTATCTAAATAATAATATTTATTAATAATATTAGTAATATTAATCAATAATAATAGTTGTTAATGAGTAATAATAATAATTAATTTAAAACGATTTTGATAATTAATTAATAATAATTAATATTGGTAATAAAAAATAATTATAATAATAATATTTTTTTATTAAAATAATTGTTTATTATTATTATTATTATTATTATTATTATTATTAATTATAATGATTATGCCGTAAGGCATCTTTATTTGAAAACAACCTTCCTAATTGCCTTTCCGTCATAATCTGTACCTTTTGATCTTTTGTTAGACGAATGAATTGTCCTCGGCCATGGATTTGAATTGTGATAATTGACAGTTGTAAAGCAGTTGCCAGGTAGTTGCGACTTTCCGTAGTCATCATCTTCACTCCTGATAGCACCGAGGAGGATGGCTCTGGCTTGCAGCATTTTTTCTGAGCTAAGGCCATTGTAATGGACTCACAAATACACCGAAGCCATTCGTCTCTTTTATAATCCCACTGGTTTTACAATCTAACATACAGAAGGCCTAGGCGCTCTCCACCTTGCTGCAATATCCGACTTTATTTTATTTTAAAGCTCCAAATTGAAGAACAATGATGATTCTTTGATCATGTTCGACTTCTCTTTCAATTCCTAGGTACCAAAGGGCTGGCTCTAGATTTGATTCCTGAGTACACAAGTCGACTTTTCTTTTGTGTAAGATAGAGAGAAGATTTGTTGTTTTCTTACTTTCTTGTTTTTCTTATTAAATTCAGTGCAAATCGGCCTATGCATTCGTGACATGAATGAAAAGGCTGACAGATAAGTGAGAAAACAGAAGCATAAAAAGCTTCGGGAATTGAATTCCTGTGTGCTATTTCCCTACCTTTGAATTTCATCTAGTGCTAGCTTGCTTTGCTCGTTTTTTTGTTAGTGCTCGTGGTGCCCTGCCTCGTCCTTTCGGTGGAGATCGATGGTCCTCAAATAGACGTGTGCGGGCCTCTAGGTAAATATTATGATAGTCAAATCTCAATCTTTTTATACAAATGATTTCCAAGTCGCTTCCCTACAGATTACCGAAGACCGTTTGATGAAATTGTACAATTTTCTCCTACCTTTGAATGTTAGTCGGTGCTAGCTCGCTTTGCTCATTTGTTTTGGGATCACTCGTGGTGCCTTGATTCTTCCTTTCCGTGGAGGATAGATGGTCTTAAAATAGGAATGTGCGGGCCTCTAGGTAAGATTATAATAGTCAAATTTTGGTCCTTTTCCACAATTAATTTCTAGTTCCCATCGATTTTTTTTTCAAAATATCACATTAAAGAAAAATCCCTAAAAAACTGATAAAAAAACTGTTTTGAACGGAAACCAAAACCAGTGATTGCTAGCCTCAAACCGCCATCTCAAATATTTTATTTTAACGAGAAGATTGGAAAAGTTCGGCTGTGCACATGCATGAGTAGGCCCGCATCTTAATCCTTTTGTTTTTTTGCTACTCGAACAAGATTCATATGGTAAATTCAAAACCATGAAAACCTTCGTCTCCAGTCATCTTCAACAAGCGCATGGCTCTGGTTGGAATTAGCGTGATTAAAATAATCCCATTCATAAAATATTAGATTCACTTCTCATGTCTTACTTGGACATCACTTACGAATTTTTTATGTCCTGCCATGTCATACACATGATATCTCAGGACAGTTGAAGATGACTTCTGTCGACTCATGCTGGGTGAACAAATCCAACAATTCAAATGGTTTTCCATTGGTGTCCTCTAAATTTGGATTCAAAATGCATTTATTTCTTATACCGCTTGATTATTTCATTTTTATATGTATGTAAAGTGGAGGATATTGGCTTTTTAATTAATGTACCATTTTTATTTATATGTAGGTAAAATGGAGGAAGTTGGTGGTGTCAATTTATAATAAATATCAAAATATAACATGTGTTATAAATTTTATAATAAATATCAAAAGATTATATATAATGTGTTATGAATATATATATTTTATATTGTGAAATACATATTTTAGGTTCATGGATATTTGAATGTGAATGTATTTCTTTTCAGTTAGGTTTGATTTTGTTTATCTTATCTGTTGATCAGTCAAATTTATGAAATCAACCTATAGAAAAAAAAATAAACTCACGAGTTGTATCTTATTTTTGTCAAATATAGTTATATATTTTATATTGTGAAATATATATTTTAGGTTTATGGATATTTGAATGCGAATATATTTATTTTTAGCTCGGTTTGATTTGGTTTATCCTATCTGTCTATCCAGTGAAATTTATGAAATCAAGCTATAGAAAAAAAAATAAACTCAATTAGAGTTGTATCTTATTTATCTCAAATATAGTTGAATTGAACTGGATTCATTCCCAGTTTTTCATGATTAAAATATTTTGGCAAATTAAATTTCTTTGCTAAACATCTTATTATAAATAGATAACATGGTGGAAAGTTTGGGTGAAAATTAAATTGACCTTTTAAGCTCATGGATTTAAGTTGATTTTGTTTATATCATCTGTCGATCCAATGATATTTATGAAATAAAGCTATAGAAAAAAATAAACTCACTCAGAGCTGTATCTTATTTATCTCAAATATAGTTGAACTTAAACTGGATTCATTCTCAATTTTTTTTGATTAAAATTATTAATTATTATATTCTCTTAAATTATTCTTACATTTATAAAATGTATCATTCTGTTTTATTTGTTAACTTATTTGAAAATTTGTTTTACTAATTTATAAAAATTATTTGAATTATATTTATATATTGATTTTTTTATGAGGTATAGAATTTTTTAGGTTATAGGTTCAAATTTTATAGAAGAATTGGGGATGAAAATTATTTTGGGAAATTAAATTTCTTTGCCTCACACAATTATGACAATAAACATCTTATTATAAATTGATAATTCTTTTTTATCCAATAAAGGAACTAACCCAAAACTTAATTTAATCTAATTAAAAAAACTAACCCCAACCTTAACTTAATCTAATTAAAAAAAAATTGATCATTCTTTTTTATCCATTAAATGCACTGCCCCCGACCTTAAATTAATCTAATTAAAAAAAAAATAACCCCAACCTTAACTTAATCTAATTAAAAAATAATAATTTGTTAGGTTTCAATTTTGATTAGAATGCTTATTTGTTTATTGTTGTTATTTTTAGAATTTTAGTGTTTGGGATTATCATTTTGTTATTACTTATGTTTTTATTATAAGCAATTTTTTATTACATAAGATAATTGAATTCTTGGTGTAATTTGATAACTATGAAATTAAATATTGAGAAAAAAGATGATTGAATTGTTGAAGTAGGTGGCTATTTATTTGAATTTTTCTTTTTGGCTTTCTCAGATGCTACATCTAGTAGTTGTTCTCTAATGGTGGCCTCATGGGAACCTCATCTCAAGAAGCTAGGAAAGAGAAGTGGGATTAAGGGGAAGTAACCCTGTTCTATAATGGTGGCCTCATATGAACTTCATCTTAGGAAGCTAGGAAAGAGGAGGGGCTTAACGGGAAGTAACCCCTGTTCTTTTTCTTGCAGAGTTTTTGAGATTTTAATTTTAATTTTATATTGTTTATGCTCTTTTTCGACTATGCTCATTTTTGCAATGTTTCATTTTCAATAATGATTTAGATTGGACACTTAATCCATTTGACATAGTTGTGTCATTTTTCTAGTTATCAGAGTCTTCATAGATCAGTTATTTGACACACAATTATGTACTTAACAACATAATTCTATTCATTCTACATTACTAAAATTGACTAAAATCACTACAGATATCTTTCTTAGCAACTATTGGATCTCTTTAAGAATCGTGCGTTTCCTTTGCAACATCTGCTGATGGTGCAATTGCTAGTTATTTTTTTTCATAGCTGAAATTTATTTATTACGCCGTAAGGCATTCCTATTTGAAAACAACTCCCCTAGATGTGTTTGAGACATTGGATCAAATGTTAGATGATTGAAATGTTTTAGGCCATTAGATTCACAAGAAAATAGTTTTATATATGTTTTTATAATGTTAGTTTTTTTTCTTTGTAATAAGTTATATTGAATTTAGGTTTTGGTGACTTTGTCAAATTACACAAAATAAAAATAAAAGTAGATTAAATAAAAAGTTGACACAATGTAATGAAAATTTTAACTAGGTCAAGATACAATAAAAAAATAAAAATAATAAAATAAAATAATACTAAACTATAAAAACAACCCATGGTATTCATGTGGAATGTAGTTTATCTAAATAGGGAAATTAAGATGGCCTAACTCTGGATCTACCAAGAGCCAAGAGATATGAAATATACTGATAAACCTCATTGATCCCTCTGATCAATAATATAGATCTAAACTAATTATTTAATAAAATTATTTTTAAATGTTTATAACCATTATTCTTTTAACAATAATTATCTTGGGCAATAATTATGAACATCAACCCATGGTATTGACCCATAGTATTCATGTGGAATTTAGTTTATCTAGAGGGGAAAATTAAGATGGCATAACTCTGGATCTACTAAGAGCCAAAAGGGATCAAATATCTTGATATGAAAACCTCATTGATCCCTCTAATCAATAATATAGATCTAAAATAATTATTTTTAAATTTTTATAACCATTATTCTTTTAAAAGTTTACTTAATAAAATGTATCTAAATTTTCATACATCCAAATATACATATTTTTTCTAGTTCTATATTATTTTTGTTACAACTATTTTATTATTCAAAAAATACATGGTTTTTTTTGTTATATATTATTAATGTTACAACTATTTTATTATTCATGAGTATAAAAAATTAAATTAATAAAGAAATTTTGTAAAACATGTGATCTTTTTAAAAATTTTAAATTATTCCACACTACATGATTTATCTTGAGCAATAATTATGAATGTTCATAATTCTGATTTCTTAAATAACATTAAATTTACCTTTAATTACTTAATTGTAATAGCTTTAACTACATAACAGTTTGTAATTACATACATACTCTTTAGGATTTTTTCTTTTAATGAATATCAAATTTATTCCCTAAAAAAAAACTATATACATATCTTTAATTACCTGATTGTAGCTAAAAAAATCTTACATGTTTTTTACTTTATAATCATAAACAATTTTAATATTATATGATGTCAAATTTACTCAAATTTTTATTATGAAATTTTAAATGAAGTTTTTCACTACATAATTTTTTAGCTTTTATAATATTTTTATTTTTCAATTCCAAACAAAACTTACAAAAGAAGAAACCCACTCAGTCCTTATTGTAGGTTATAGTATGTGATTAACAATAGAGTAAGTTGAGACAACCTTAAGGGGTCTTTTGTATAAGTTTTATCATAACCTTTCTCACTCAGTCCTTACTGTAGATTATAGTACGTGATTAACAATAGAGTAAGTTGAGACAACCCTAAGGGGATTTTTGTATAAGTTTTATCATAACCTTTGCCTCCATCCAATATATAATGTAGAGTCTTATGAAGAGAGAGTATATTCTAGTTTAACATAAGTACCAATGAAATGGGAACTATTACCTCAAAATGAGAACTCTAATAAAAAAAAAACATCAAAAACCCATGAAAAAACAACCGGAAAACAAAAAGTTGTATTCTGGAATAACCTTCCTCTTTTTCAACCTTTTTTTTTGGGGGGGTAAATTCTCAACTTTTTTTAAAAATAGAGGTAAAAAACATTTTGTTTTTTGTAAAAAAAACACGCCACAAATGGAGAAACTGTTGAAACCAAAATTTTATAATAATAAAAATTTATATTAAAATTTAAAAAAATAAAAATGAAAAAACCAATTTAAAATAACTAAAAAAACAAAATTGATTATATTTTTAGGTAAAAAATTCAAAAAAAAAAACAAAACCAAAAAAAAAAAAATATATATTGAAAAAGAAAAAAAATTTAAATTAAATTAAAAAAATTAAATTAAATTTAAGAAGGAAAATTTTAATATATATATATATATATATATATATATATATATATAGATATATTAAAAAATAGATAATTTTTTATTAAATTTAAAATGTTAAAATAAAAAATAAAAAATTCAAATTAAAAATAAAAAAAATAAAACTAAAAAACATTACTTAAATTCAAATCAATATTTCTTTTAAAATTAATTGAAATTTAAAAATTATAAAAATTAAAATATTAAATTAAAAAACCATTATTAAAAAAACAAATAAATTTTAAATATAAACAATAAATTAAAAACATATATACTAAACTTTATTAAATAATGAAAAGATGTTATTAACATTTAAAAAAAATTAAATGTTAAAAAAAATATAAAATTTTAGTACATAAATAAATTGATAAACATATTGTAAAATAAGAAAGAAAATAAATATTGAAGCAAGCTCAGGGAACATTCTTCGATCCCCAGCTAGTATACTGGCGAAGAGCCTAGATCTCCTCCAAGATCTGCGGCAACGAGGCATCAAGATGGCTCAGAAAGTAGGACGATCGGGGGCCCCTGGAGCCCCTACCTTCAAGCAAGTTATCATAGACAAGGGCAAGAAGAAGATTGAGGGTTTGAAGATCCCCGGATCCTCAGAAATTAGAAATCGCATCAAGACTGATGAGCTATTCCCAGGCGATCGTTCAAACGATCCGGCGGATGGCACAACAAGAAATGTAGAAACACGCATTGAACAACCCTCGCTGGAAGACGATCCGCAAAGAGAAGCAGCAGATCTGAGCAATACTACGCATCGTAGCCCTGATCTGAGTCAATCTAGGGATTCTGGGGAAAATGGCGGCCATCAGAAGTATCAAGGCAGATGCAAACCAAAGGCTCTCGACAGCCTTAGGGTTGTCATTACTGACCCAGATCTGCAAGATTACCAGGAACATATGTCTGTTTATGCGGTGATCTGAAAATTCATGGGGTTCTGGCACAGTGAAAAATCCCTCTGTCAATGGATTAAACAAGTCTGGAAACCATGAGGAGAGGTACAGCTTCACCTGGGGGCCAAAGGTTTCTTCACTGTTGTTTTTTCAAATCTGGAGGATAAGGATCGGATCTTTGAAGGGGGCCCATATTTTTACGCTTCCGCGGGCCTCTACATGAGACCCTGGAAACCCAATTTCGTGCCCGAACATGAAACATTCACTCAAGTACCGGTCTGGATCAGACTTTTCTCTCTGCCAATAGATTACTGGAAACCAGCAGCACTGGAACAGATCGGAAACACCCTGGGAACTTTTATCCGTGCTTCTGAAGCCACACTTCAAAAAAGGTATACTTCTTATGCCCGCATCTGCGTAGAAATGGATGTCTCCGGGTCCTTGCATGAGGGGCTATGGTTGGAATATAGAGATGAAACCTATTTTCAAACTATTGACTATGAGCAGATACCCTTCAGATGCTGGAAATGTCACGAGCATGGGCATTTAATTCGAGAATGCCCTCAAAGTAAAATGGCAGAAAAACCCAAGGAGAAACCCTCCTTGGCCTCGGACGGATTCATCCGACTCACTGGCAGACACCACGCAAATTGTAGAAACACCCCTAAAATGGCGGAACCAAACACCGACGCAACAAACTCCTTTGAAATATTAGGAGAAGAACCTCAATCTGAGAAGGCGGATCAAACCCAGGCAGCGAAGCAAGCGACTATCAGAGCAGAAGAGCCAAGCAACCAGGCAAGAGAGCCCTTCAATTCTGTAGATCTCAGATCAGCTACGTCAGAAGAAAAAGATGAGGAAGAGGATGAGGATATGGTCCTCAGTGAACTAGGCATGGAGGACCTGGAATTAGGTGAGATCCTGGAGAAAGAAGGGATAGATCTCAATTCAATGGTGGAACAGTGGAAACAGAACGGAATTGAAAACATACCAGAAGCAGAAGTTAATAGGGTAAACCACCTATTCCTAACCAGACAGGATGCAATATCAAAGGGAATCAACCGTGGTCGAGGAGCAACCAAAGTTTTAGGCATAAAATCACAAACTCTACACCATACACAAGCCAGGAGCCAGCACAGGAAGAAATGAGGAAGAAGATCCAATAATGATGCTCTTCATGAATTGGGTCAGATGTTAATAAATTTGGGAAAGATGAAAGCCCTTGAAGCTTTATCCTTCTCATCCTAAGCTATCGTTAACAATGAAAGTCCTCTCCTGGAATGCAAGAGGACTGGGTAGCCTTATGAAACAAAGGCTCCTGAAAAAGAAAATCATGCAAGAAAAACCAGAGATGGTTTTCCTCCAGGAAACCAAATGCACGAATCAGAAACTAGCAGAGATGATTAAGCATCTGGGCAAACATCTCGAACATCTAGCTGTCGAAGGAAATGGAATGAGTGGAGGCCTAGCTACTCTCTGGATCTCGAACATCTTTCATCTCATTAATGCCGAAGCCTCAAAAAACTTCTTGGCCTTGGAAATGCAGATCGTAGGGGAAAAAGGCACCTTTTTATTTGCCAATGTCTACAGCCCTCAACGACTGGAGGAAAAAATGTTGCTTCTCAGCCATCTAACCAATCTGCATAAAAGGCACAACACCTCCCAAGTCATCTATGGCGGTGATTTCAATATGATAACTTCTCTCAAGGAAAATAAGGGGGGTACAAGAGCTCTCAACAACGATGCCCTGGCCTTTAATTCCTTCATTCAGGAAGTCAATTTCGTGGACATCCATCCTCGAAGTGGAATTTTCACCTGGACCAACAGAAGGGTGGGAGACAGGCTCATAGCATCCAGATTGGACCGCTTTCTAGTCTCTGAGAGCATACTCCTAGAAGGGAACATCATCAGTTCAGATATCCTCCCCTCCGGTGGCTCGGACCACTGGCCCATTTCGCTGCAAGCCTCCATTTTGGGCACCCCTAAGAACAGGCCTTTCTGCTTTGAGAAGTTCTAGTTAACTCACAAGGATTTTCTCCGCAACATAAAAAACTGGTGGAAATAACCTCTACCTATAGAGGGAACGAAAATGTTCAAGTTACAAGCACGGCTCAAGTTCATCAAGATGCAGTTAAAATCTTGGAACCGAGAAGTCTTTGGAAATATTTTTGCAGACAAACGCCAACTAGAGCAACAACTGGAAGAGATCCATAATAATTGGATTCAAGGTAGCATATCACCGGAGTCGATCAACATAGAAAGGGAACTCATGAAGAAATGTAATGAACGTTGTGAACAGGAAGAAATTCTTTGGAAACAAAAATCGTGAAATCAGTGGCTGAAGGAAGGAGAAAGGAAAACTAAGTTCTTCCATAGATCAGCTATGGACTATCGATGCAATAACAGAATCACTAGAATTCAAGGAAAGCATGGGTCTGTCTTTCAGTCGCACCAGGACATTGCTTATCAACTTCGAAACCATTTCCAATTAATTGCCGCTGAACCAAACTTCGATCGACGGAAAGCCATTGCCAAAGTAGTTTCCACCATACCCAAACTCATCATAGAGGAGCAAAAAAGAGCCCTGGAACGATCTGTCTCCCTCCAGGAAGTGGAGGAGGCAGTCAAAGAGATGGCCAATGGGAAGGCTCCAAGGCCGGATGGCTTCACTGTGGATTTCTTTAAAGCTTGTTGGGAAATCGTTAAAGAAGATATTTGGGAGGTAGTGGAATATTCTCGAACCTTTTCATCCATTCTGAGTCTCTGAATTCCACATTCATAGCACTAATCCCCAAGGAAGTGGATGCCTGCACCCCCTCCAAATTTAGGCCCATAGCGCTTTGTAACGTGGTGTACAAGATCATCTCAAAAGTAATGGCAAATCGATTAAAGCCTATTCTCCCTCAGATCATCTCCGAGGAACAATTAGGTTATGTGGAGGGGTGACAAATCATGGACAATATTCTACTTGCTCATGAGATGGTTCACACGCTGCAAACGCCCAAAAAAGCTGGCTTGATAATTCAATTAGACCTCTCAAAGGCGTATGACAAAGTAAGTTGGGAATATATGGAAACTATACTCAAAGCATTTGGCTTCAGTACCAGATGGATCACCTGGACCCTAGCTATGATCAAGTCACCCAGTCATTCGGTTCTAGTCAATGGAGCCCCCTCTCAACCTTTTTACCCTTCAAGGGGCATCAGGCAGGGGGACCCTATCTCACCTTTCCTCTTTGTCATTCTTATGGAAGGCCTTAGCCGACTCATCAAATCATCCAAGGAGAAGAATCTTATAAAAGGTCTGCAGCCTTTGAGCAATTTCCCGGCCACCACGCATCAACAGTTCGTGGATGACACTATGTTGCATGGCATCCCCACTGTTAAGGAAGAAAAAGGTTTTAAGCACCTTCTAAATCTGTTCAGTCAAGCCTCGGGTATGGATTTTAACTTTGAGAAATCCTCGGTTTTCTTTTTTAATACCCATTCAACAGTTCAAAGGCATTTAACTGATATATTTGGTTTCAAATGAAGTATCCTCCCCTCCAAGTACCTGGGTATCCCCCTCACAGACAAACCTTGGTAGAAATGTCACTGGGAGAAGCTCATCTCCAAGCTAGCAGACAGGTGCAATCATTGGACCAATCAAGTCCTCAATTTGGCTGGTCGACTGGTCATGACCAAGGCAATCCTCCAAGCTATTCCTCACTACCTGCTGTCGATCCTTCCAGCTCCTCAGGGAATCCTTCAGAAAATTAGAATCATCCAACGAAACTTTATTTGGTCTGGCAACTCTGGGAAGCCGAAATGGGCGCTTACAGCCTGGGATAAAATCTACAAGCCCAAAAGCTTTGGAGGGTTAGGGTTACAGGATCCAGGGACAACCAACAAGGCTTGCGGTGCCAAACTTTGGTGGAGATGGCTCTCAGAGCTGCATACCCAGTGGGCACGACTCTGGAAAGCTAAATATGCGGTGCAATGGCAACAAGAGGAGCTCGTCAGAATGACTAATGTCCCTGCAGGCTCTCCTATATGGAACCTTTCCCGAGCCAATCGGCATATTATACAAGACCACTGTTTTTGGGAGCTCAGAAATGGGCACAATGCTCTTTTCTGGGAGGATGCCTGGCAACAACTCCCGAAAATTGAAACTCCTAATCTACAACCTCTACAGAATTGGTTTCAGAACAATAATAAATTAAAAGTTCATCATTATTGGGCATGCATCATGGAGCAGCAGTAATGGAGGATATGGAATCCCACTCCCCCCCCTTCTGATGAACACTTGACAAATCTCCTCAACACCCTCAACACCATCCTCAAGAAAAGACAAATTAGATAAATGCAAGGACCGGATATCCTTCACTGGGGCAAACTTACAGGAGGGTCTTTCAACCTTAAAGAAATTCGCTCGTATTTGGAAAATGGAGATGATTAGGAAAAGATGGCTTGGTATGATAATGTTTGGGCAGGAAACCTTTGGCCCAAAATTAAGATGTTTTTATGGCTTCTTCAAAACAGGAAGGTCCTATCCTGCGAAAATCTTACCAAGAGAGGGTTCATAGGACCCTCTCGTTGCCCCATGTGTGAGCAACAGGAGGAAACCATCAATCATCTTTTCAATGACTGTGTATGGACAAGAAATCTTTGGGACTGGCTTCAACGTATATTCCACCTATCGGATAGACAGAGAAATTCCATCTACGAAACCATTACCAGTTGGCCTTCAAACTACTCTAACAGCACCATGGTTAATACTTTCTAGAGGAACAGTCCAGGATTCTTAATATGGAATGTATGGAAAGAAAGAAACAATCATATTTTTCCAAAACACAGCATTCGACAAATTGATGAATTAAAAGTCATCATTATGCAGGGGCTAACAAAAAAAACTCACACCTGCTGTAAAGAAGAGAAGGCTGAAACATTATCTCCCAATGACCGCAGAATTCTAAGTATCTTTGGGCTCATCGATACAGCTGACTGCCTCATGAAGGAAAATGCCCTCCGACCGGCACCTCCTCCTGCAATTTGGAAATGTCCGCCCCCACGATACTGTAAGTTTAATTTCGATGGCACCTCGAAAGGCAACCCAGGCCCGGTTGGCACAGGTGGTGTCCTGTGAGATGAGAAAGGTGAAATTATACATATACGACGTAGAATTCACGGCCTTAGAACAAGGGCTGCAACTTCTAATACGACTTGGCAAAGGTCTGGCCATTATGGAAGGTGACTCCCAACTAGCCATAACCACACTCAAGAAAATTCAGCACGGGACAAAGCCGAGTAAAGCAGTAAAGCACTGGAGGCTAGCTGCGGTCATGGAGATCATGGCACAGCACTTGGCCTCCCTCAGCGGCATCATAATTCAGTCTGTGCGAAGGAAGGCTAACTCCCCAGTGGACCACCTCGCAAACTATGCGGTCGAAAACCTGACTGACGCCTTAGACACATGTTGGACGGATCTTACACCTGTACAGCTTTGGGATCAATGCTACACCATCTCAAGGCAAGATTTAAATGCTGGTACCTCCGCAAGACGGACGGCAGATTATCCATCATCAGCAGATCATGAGTAACAATTTACTGATTATGCATGTCAAGCGGCACAGACCGGAACGGATGATGAGACACCCTTGGGTTCAGCGATCCTTAATGAGGGGGAATTATCGTAAAGGAAAGAGCTTCATTTAGCGGATCAAGTGGAGGTTTCCAGTGTGCGAAGGGTCGGATCGCCGAACAGAAATCTCCGATCATCAACCCAGCTCTGGCAGAAGGACTATTTGGCGACATGCCCGGCATAATGGCTTTAAATGGCTATTTGGTAGCATTCATCACCCCTATGCCCACCTTCTTATTTATTTGACTGCTCGCCCCTTCACTTTCATTCCTCCCTTCGCAAGGTGGCCTCTCTGCTCAAAGTCAAGGTTAGGCTCTCGATCTCTCGGTGATATCTCTGTTTTCTTACACCTAGTCTCTATGGCTGATCTTAATCTGCGTAGCATTAAAGCCTCTGAGACCCTCAAGAGGGCCAAGGATAGCTATGAAGCCTCTGTATCAAAATGAGGCAAGCAAATGATCGAGGTATTGGAAGAAGAAGTGGAACTCTCTCAAGCAAAGATGGATAACAATACCATTAGTGAAGAAGTCGACTGGTTAGTCGATCCGGGAACTCCCTCCACGTGCCACACGCAGTTCCTGCAAACCCAAGTGGTGGCTTGGCAAATGAAAACTATGCTAGCGAAGGCAATGGCCATGCAGGGAGCTGCGGTCAAAGAAACATTTGTTGCCACTTCCATGGCATCAGCAAGGAACACGGCACGACTTGACAAATTGGAAGTTGCTTTCAACTCTTTAACAGAGGAACTCCGCCTGCATGGCAAAGCTCTGGAAATTTTCGTCCGACGATTCGAGATATACCTCCGCCATGTCCTCCACGTCTCCATCAAAATTCCGACTGATGACTCGCAGACCACTGTCATCAGATGCTTCAAGCCCCGAGCTTAAGCGACAGGCGGTGAGGGAGCCAATCTGAGCGTAGTGGGACACTTCGGAGCTTCCACTCCTACTTTATAATGGTTAAGCAGTTTCTGTGGTGTGATTTTCGACTGGTTTTCTTATTTCTTTCTACTTCTATATCTGCGTTGGTTTCCAGTAGTAATCGGGCAGTAAATGGCCACTCTGGCCGTCAGTACAATTTTGGTCGGTTTTTCATTTTTTACAGGCAACCCTGCGTGGTGGTCCTGATGTTTTGTCTAAGGACGAATGCTGTCACTGAATCTGGCTTTTCACAAGCCCAATCATTCTAAGTCCAATGTAAGCTCGAAAAGAAGCAGGCCCGGGTTATGCCAAAGCCGTAATTCTTCTAGCCTTTGTGCTTTCATTTAATCTATGTTTATAATATAATATACTGATTCTGACTTAACAAAAAAAAGAAAAATAAAATAAATAAATAAAATAAAACTAAAAAACATTTTTAAAATTAAAATTAAAAATAGAACAAAAAATCAATTAAAATTAAAAATAAAACAAAAAATTAATTAAAATTAAAAATGGGAAAAATAAATAAATTAAAATTATTTTATTAAAAAAATAAAATTAAAAAAAATTAAAAAAGAAAATTAATTTAAAATATAAAAATGAAAATAAAATAAAAAGATATTAAATTTCAAAGTTTAAACATTATATTATATTTAATTAAAAAAAAAACATCAAAATTTCAAAAAAAAAAACAATATTAAAAAAAATACAAAAAATAAAAATAAAAAAACATATTAAATTGAAACTAATTAACAAAATATAACATTTTATTAAATAAAAGTTTTAAAAATAAAAAATAAAAAACAAAAATTTTGTTATTGAATTGGCCCCCGGCCCGGGTGGTAGCGAAGGCCGGCCGCTGGGCATGCGTGGTGGCTACATGCAGCCCCCTACCCACCCAGCAGCCGATCACCACCGCCACCTAGGTCGGGAGCTGATTCTGGGAATCGACCTCCCAGCCCAGGTGGCGGCGGAGGCCGGCCGCTGGGCGGGCAGGGTGGCTGCACGTAGCCCCCTGCTCGGCCAACAGCCAGCCTCCGCTACCACCTAGGATGAGCGTGCAGCCACGCTGTCTGCCTAGCGACTGGCCTCTGCCGCCACCTAGGCCGAGCGCGCAGCCACGCCGCCCGCCTAGCGACTGGCCTCTGCCGCCACCTAGGCCGGGGGCCAACTTATTTTAATTTTTTTTTTTTTTAATTTCATTTTTTTCTTTTTTCTTATATTTAATATTTGATTTTTGTATGCAATTTTAAATTTTAATTTTTTTTAAATTTGTTTTTTTTCTTTAATTTAATATTTTAAATTTTAAATTGTTTTGAATTTTAATTGAAAAAATACTTTTTATTTATTTTTTTACTTTATTTTTTAATTTTAAAATTTTAAAAATGATTTAATTTAATAATAAATAAAATTTTATTTTTTAAGTTATTTTAAAATGCTTTTTTTTCTTTTTTAATATTAATTTGTTTTTTCAAACTTTTACTTTAATCTTTATTTTAATTTTGTTTTTTTTTTAAATTTAAATTTTTTATTATTTTAAATTTTTAAATTTTATTTTCTTATTAATTTTTTTATTTTTGTAAATTTAAATTTTGAAGTTTTAGTTATTTTTTATTTTTGTATTTTAATTTTTCAATTTTAATTATTTTTAAATTTTGTTTAAAATTTTTTTTTTTTTAATCATTTTGTTTATTTATTATGTGGTTATTTTTTTAATAGCTAGAAAAATTGTTTTTGATTTTTTTTTCTTTAAATTGTGTGTTTTTTAAAAAAATTTCCCTATTTTTTAATTTAAAGTTCAAAATTTTTAATTTTTACAAGTAACTTTTGTTTTTTTTTACATTTTTATTGGTTTTTTTTATTATTTTTTATATTTCATTGTTTTTTGTCATGTTTTTTAATTTTAATTTTATGTTTTATTACCAACATAAAAATCACCACTCCAAAAAAATGTGGTTGATGCTGCATCACCACCTTTAAAAAATCACTAACATTTGAAAACAAATATTTATACTTCGTAAATAAAAAATTTTAAGTTTGAAAAATATACACAAAAAAAGTGTGATTCTGCATCACCACTTTTCAAATCGTGTGCTTTTTTTGCTGCCTCGAAAAAGTAGGTGCCACTTCAGTTACCTATTTCATCGGTAACCATGTTGTTTATAACTTCATCCACAATTAAAGAAAATGGCTAGGGATTTCACAAGTTGTTAGTTTATAACTTGATCCACAATTAAAGAAAATGGCTAGGGATGCACAAGTTACTATTTGCACAGTGATGTATTGACGTTCTCAGTTGAAATGGATCCTATTAGATGCATGGTGGCTAGAGACACTAAAAAATTCAAAAAACATATATGTTATGACATCCATATTGTATACAAACCATCCAAATTCCCATCTTATACAACAATTTCTAACAATAACCACTCAATTTACTCTCCATTTTTTGAAACCCCCACCCATTGGGGCGATCACACTGTAAAATCAAATGTTCCTCTCATTTTTTCAAAAGGTTCATAAACAAAATAGACAATAAGAAAGTCAATATTGTGGTATAATAAATCATTTTTGAGTCATTGTGACAAACATAACATGACATTAGCTCACAGAATATATCTAATGCTATAAGGATCTAAGATGATAACAAAGTTTTGAATCATGATAACTAGGTGAAAACCAAAACTAAGTTGTAGTCACAAGAAAAAAATCATAACAACTTACAGAATATATCCAAGGTTGCAATGAATCCCATACATAGTGATAGACCTCATGAGAATTTTAGTTTACATAGAATACCACTCTAAAAATTATATACTCTTGATCAATTTAGAATAACATAAGATGTGTAAAATATTTTAATAAGAAACTAGATTTGTAATTATAAAATATAAAACTATAACTTCAATTTGTGAATTTACTTCGTATTTTTTTTTCTTATGTATATAGAAAAAGACTAAACCAAGTTTGGAGTTAAGAAAATAAACCATAACATAAAGAACAATATCTACTTCCAAAAATGTCTCGATATTAAAATGACATTCACTTTGTGATAAGCATGCAATGGCATTCAAATATGTAGATGAACTTGGAGTAAACTCTATTTTTTGTCAATAAAAATTCTCTTTATTTACATCTATGCTAGATAGATTATACTTGAATGTATTTAAAATATCTTATTTGAGTTACATGCTCATTTCATGCTTGTTTCAGAGGATTATTAATCACCAAAGGTTTTTCACCCCCAATTTCTTATTTCAATATCTATAACAAAATTTTCTGGTTGATAACACCACCGTAAAAATTATATACCCTTGATCAATTTAGAATAACATAAGATGTGTAAAATATTTTAATAAGAAACCAGATTTCTAATTATAAAATGTAAAACTATGACTTAAATTTGTGAATTTACTTTGTATTTTTTTTCTTATGTATATAGAGAAATACTAAACCAAGTTTGGAGTTAAGAAAATAAACCATAAAGTAAAGAACAATATCTCCTTCCAAAAATATCTGCATATTAAAATGACATTCACTTTCTGATAAGCATGAAATTGACACTCACATATGTAGATGAACTTGGAGTAAACTCTATTTTTGTCGATAAAAAATCTCTTTATTTACATCTATGCTAGATAGATTGTACTTGAATGTATTTAAAATATATTATTTGAGTTACATGCTCATTTCATGCTTTTTTCAGAGGATTATTAATCACGAAAGGATTTTCACCCTCAATTTCCTATTTCAATATCTATAACAAAATTTTCTAGTTGATAAATCTTATCATCAATATCTTTGAAACCTCCATGACCTGCTTCCATGGAAGAAAAATTTGCCTTTCATTCCTTCACGATGGCTCCTTCTTTGCAACATCTTATTTCTTCTAGGCTACTCTTTCCTATGACATTACGTTACAACATTTCTTTTGCAACATGTGGTGCGATTGCTAGTAATATTTCTTTATTAAGAGGACTTGTTTAGCCGAGACGACAGTTTTTTTGTCAGAATAAAAAAAAAATTCAAAAAATCACGGAGTTGGAGTGTTTGAATTGTGGAAATGGATTCAGCACTATCAAAAAACTTTAAAGCACCCAAACTACTGAAGTTTGACAACTGTAAACAAGATTATGATAAAATATTTGACGGAATTTATCAAAATCTTTGCAAGATTTTGGCTTGTTCTGTGGGTTTTTTAGACTACCATTTATTAAAATAGTTATTTATTATTATTATTATTATTATTATTATTATTATTATAATTTTTTATTGGATTTTAGCATTTCTACGACCAAGAGCCTTCCACCCTTTCCCTCAAATAACTAAATCTGTCAAAATCCACCGCAAGAATTTGGTTTGCAATCATTCTACTTGCTCTTGGACATATCATTAAAATTGCCATAAATCTGCTATAACGCAGGCTCGAGATTTCCCATGCATTTTAAGAGGCGGGCATTTTTATACCATAATATTGTAACCCTATAGGTCTCCTTAAAGCGGACAAAGATAAAATAGCTGATGTTTTGGAACAAAATAAAAACCTGCTAGAGCCTCTATAGAGGAAGTATACGATCTGTAGGACTATCTGGACAATTCAATGCGTGGAGTCCAATAGTGAAATCTATAGAGAATTAATTTTTAGGATAAAAATATGAGTGACTCAATAACTTTTTGTAATAAGAATATGAATTTAACTTTATCATTATATGATGTTGATATACTTGATACCTGTGTTCATGAATATGAACATTCATGAACACAGATATAAATCCTTTCCATATTTATAACATGTCGGTTTTGAACATGAACAAGATGCATTGACCCTATTCTCATGAGTTAATTAGAGGTATTCGAGCTTTCATGCACAATAACAAGATACAAATATAGACCCTCTCAAAGAATGAAAGATAGAACGAATTTATATAAATAAACATGCTTATCTAGAAGTAGAAGTAAATGAATACTCTTAAGTACATTCACTGTGGGAGATGACATGCCACATGATTATGAATATTGGGTGTGTAACAAGGGCACATACTCCTTACTAGCTTGTTTCGTAACTTTTAGTTTTTGAACTATGCCAAAATAATTTTCAATGTCCTCATGAATATTGGGTGTGTATGAAGGAAATATATTATGTACTAGCATGTTTCCTTATTAGTTCCTCGCAGAGGGACTATAGCATTTAGAAGAGTGTTGATTCTCGATCAATCTAAGTTGACTGCTGAAAATATAACTTATTTCACGCATTTAACTAAAGTTTTAGGAAAAAAATAAATCTAAAATGATTTAATATTAATTTGATTGGAAAACAACATTTGAAGCCTTATTGTCAGCTTTGTATTTTTCAATGTATTTATTTCGAAGCAAAGTAACATAACCAAAGTCATTGTTTTTTATGCATATAAAGTTTGGTTAAGATTATTAGCACTTGGCTTTCTTCCACTGCCTCAAATTAATGCTAGGTATTAAGTTAACATTAACCCAAAACATTAAAAATGTATGTCTTAGTGAGTGAATTTTGGCTACATGCATTCAAGCACACCTCCCTTTGCCACAGGTTTCCAACTTTTGCAACAGGTTGGAGACTTGTTAGAAAATTCCTGCAAGTGGTGTATCCAAGTAGTGCTTGGAGGTGGTGTATGCAAGTGGCAGGAACATAAATCTATGTAGCGGGTTGAAGCTATAAGTTATTCCCGCTTCGCTCACAACATGTTAACTCCCTCCGTTGGATTGAGAATGCTACTTTCAGTCAATCCAGGAGCACCATATATGATTGAGAATGTTTATTTCAGTCAATCCAAAAGCACCAGATACACTTTGCTGCAGGACATTCCTATAATATAATAGAAGGAAATCCATCTGGGATCGGCATACAAACTAGGTTAAAGGTGTTATTGGGTTGATAAATTGTTAAATTAAGAACATTTTATTTATATATACACATGGGAGGCTAAACAATCCTAATTTTATGAATATATTGAGCCAATACGTGAATGTTGTGGAAGCATGATAAACCTAACCTAAATGTGATGTGATGTGATGGTGTGTGTATATGTGCCTATGTTGAAATATGATTACATTGATCTTAGTTATGGAGGAAGTATACAATGTATATGACTATCTAGACAATTCAATGCTTGGAGTCCAATAGTAAAACCTATCGAGAATTAATTTTTAGGATAAAAATATGAGTGACTCAATAACCTTTTGTAATAAGAATATGAATTTAACTTTATAATTATATGGCATTGATATACTTGATACCTGTGTTCATGAATATGAACATTCATAAACATATATATAAAGTGTTTCCATATTTATAGCATGTTGGTTTTGAACATGAACAAGATGCATTGACCCTATTCTCATGAGTTAATTAGAGGTATTCGAGCTTTCATGCACAATAATAAGATACAAATATAGACCCTCTCAAAGAATGAAAGATATAACGAATTTATATAAATAAACATGCTTATCTAGAGGTAGAAGTAAATGATTACTCTTAAGTACATTCACTGTGGGAGATGGCATGCCACATGGTTATGAATATTGGGCGTATAACAAGGGCACATACTCCTTACTATCTTGTTTCCTAACTTTTAGTTTTTGAACTACGCCAAGATAATTTTCAATGTCCTCATGAATATTGGGTGTGTATGAAGGGCATATATTCTGTAATAGCATGTTTCCTTATTAGTCCCTGGTGGAGGGACTATAGCATTCAGAAGAGTGTTGATTCTCTATCAATCTAAGTTGACTTCTGAAAATATAACTTATTTCATGCATTTAACTAAAGTTTTAGGAAAAAAATAAATCTAAAATTATTTAATTTTATTTTGATTGGAAAACAACATTTGAAGCCTTATTTTCGGCTTTGTATTTTTCAATGTATTTATTTCGGAGCAAAGTAACATAACCAAAGTCAGTGTTCTTTTTTTATGCATATAAAGTTTGGTTAAGATTATTAGCAGTTGGCTTTCTTCCACTGCCTCAAATTAATGGTAAGAAATCTCTGTAGCGGGTTGAAGCTAGAAGTTATTCCTACTCTTCTCACAACATGTTAACTCTCTTCATTGGATTGAGAATGCTACTTTCAGTCAATCCAGAAGCAACATATACGATTGAGAATGTTTCTTTTAGTCAATCCAAAAGCACCAGATACAGTTCGCTGCAGGACATTCCTATAATATAATAGAAGGCAATCCATCTAGGATCTACATATAAACTAGCTAGAAGGACAACCAATTTGCTTCTCGCATGTGAAGGCTCCTGGCAAAGCGTTGTATTATCCTGGCTAGCCAATGTAAGCATCGTTCCAATTCTCCAACTATCTAAATATAGGTAAGTACAAGAAATAGTATAATCGATATTTTTTCTTTATCTTATCCTCTGTTGTAAGAACCCTACCTAGGAAGAGCTTAAACACTTTCGGCCTCAAGAGGAACAATAAGAAAGCTTCCCCTTAATTTTTTACTCCTTCCTACTTACAAAATCCGAATAGATATGGCTTATGGGCTTATAGTATTTCTTGAACCACTCCATGCTGCCTGCCTGTTGTTTTCCCAGCCAAAGGGACTCACCTTACTTACAGCCACTCCTTTAAAGTTAGCTTTAAGTCAAGAAAAAAAAACCACATAATAGGGAAACACTTGATTACCGACTCTTTTGTTGAATGTCCGCAAAACAATGAGATTCTCAAGTTCTTTAACCCGTGTCAGCCTAGATTCTTTTCTTGAAAATTCAATGTAAGCTTCATCTAGCATGACCAAGGTTGGTAGGCGGAGAATCGCCAGAAGGTCCTCATCATTAGTAATGCTAGCAAAGATTCAAATGACATGAAAATAATAATATCAACCATGAATGTTTCAGGAAGGATCCAAATCACTTTTCAAAAACTTACATTTAAATGTATAAATTGCTAACTAGTACAGAGAATAATAACATTCAAAGTTCCAACTAACCATAAGGAAAGTTGAAAATAAAAAATTCAAAGACAACTTCTCATTAATATTATGTAGAAAAGAACCTGCCATCTAGATTGTTTGGAGAATTTAAGAATATGCATTTTGGCTTCTCTTTCCTCACAGTTTCAATAATACCGAAAACATCGAAACATAAATAGGCTAGTCTTGGAACTGCACAAATGAAAAAAGTGTCAAACAAGAGAATATGTACCTAATAAAATTAGCAGAGGATAAGATCTGTGTCTCCAGTATTTATCACTTAAAAGAAAAAAAATTACATAGGCACATTAAACAAACATCCACACTATTATCATTTCAACTATTTTCTCCACGTTTGTCACACTTTGAAAACTACAAGTCATGCAGATTTGGCAAAAATAGAAGTTAAATCTTTGATAACTTCTTGCTAGCAGTTCATAACTTCATTGTTGAAAGGTATGAGATAAATAACCGTTATAGGAATATGCTTGAGCCTCAACCAATATATGATTCCAAACTGTTTGATTTGTTTGAAATTCAATAGGGCATCCATAAGTAATCCACACAAAGCTGAGGAGAGAGGAACAATTATGTGTGATAGAGGAAGAAAAATTCTTACCTATTTTATTGCAAATGAAGCTGAACTTACAGCCTTGATTGAGGACATTAGCATGAAATGAAAATATACCAGCCTAGATCCATCTAACTCTGGATCTATCATGCGCCGAGAGGGATCAAATCTCTCGAGGTGCAAACCTATTTTTTGAGTGCAAAACTTGAGGAAAGGTTTGCACCTCGAGAGATTTGATCCCTCTCGGCGCATGATAGATGCAGAGTTAGATGGATCTAGGCTGGTTCCAGTCGGAGGCATCAACATCACATTTTTCAGATTATTAAACTTTTTGTATATTTTTTAGATGTAAGATAGATCTAGGTTGGTTTCAGTCGTGTGCTGCCATGGAAAATATATCAAAGATATGATTAATTTTATCAGTAATATGTAAATATATCAAATATTAATATAATAATTTTAAATATGCTAAATATTTCTGAGATTGACTTGGTCATTTTAATTTTAAATTTTCTTAGTTACCTTGGTTCGTTGAGATGATAATTATTGTTAATAACTATAACGATGAAAAATGATGAAATGTTTTTTTTTAAATGCAAAGTGACAATAATAGTGTTGAAAGATAGAAAATGTGAATAATAAGAACGTACTCATGTTACAATCAATCTCAAACTATTTTCTTCTACTATTCTTATTTCCTCCCTTGTTAGTTTTGTTATCTTTTCATATTGATTATATGAAAAAGAAAATTTAAACCGTAAACCATTTAAATCTTTAGCTCGATCTATTGTAGTAAACATGATACCTTGTCTCTCTTGCTCTCCAATATTAATAGCTTAAATTACTATAACACAAAAATCAATCTACATTGTTAATAACTTTTTGTGCTTACACTAAAATAAATGCATATTGTTAATCCAATCACTTTAATATTAATGTACCGTCATATATCCAATTACATCAAATCATAAATCAACATATACATTGAAATCAATGCGTTAATGCAAGCAATCAAATAAGATTAGAAAATAACTTCTACATTGAAATCAATGCACCTAATACAATCAATCACATAAGATTAGAAACCAACATCTACACTGAAATCAATGCATTTACTCAAAGCAATCAAATAGGATTAGAAATCGCCATCTACACTGAAATCAATGCATTTAGCGCAAACAATCAAATAGTATTAGGAATAATCTACATTGAAATCAATGCATCTAGTGCAAGCAATCAAATATACTTATAAATCAACGTCTAAATTGAAATCAACACATCCACTGCAAGCAATCAAATAGTATTAGGAATCAACACCTACACTGAAATTAATGCATCTAGTGCAAGTAATCATATATCATTAGAAATAAATATCTACACTAAAATCGATGCATCTAGTGCAAATAATCAAATAGGATTATAAATCACCACCTCCACTTAAATCAATCCATCTGGTGCAAAAAATATTCTTCCCTCTCTCCACCCTCCATCCATATCTATATCCCCATCCATCTCTTTTTTTTTGTCTCTATCTCACCCCCCTAAACACACACGCTCTCGCACTCCATATATATCATTCTATTTTTCGATCACCCTCTCTCCCCATCTCTCTCTTCTTCCCTCTCTTCCCCTTCTCTCCCTCTCCCCCGCTAATATCTCTCTTTCCTCCTTTTTTCCTCTCTCTCTCTCTCTCTCTCTCTCCAGCTTCCTTATCACTCACTCTCTCTCTCTCTAGGAACCAACATCTACACTGAAATCAATGCATTTACTCAAATAAATCAAATAGGATTAGAAATCACCATCTACACTAAAATCAATGAATTTAGTGCAAACAATCAAATAGGATTAGAAATCATCTACATTGAAATTAAGTCATCTAGTGCAAGTAATCAAATATAATTATAAATCTACATATAAATTGAAATCAACACATTCAGTGCAAGCAATCAAATTGTATTAGAAATCACCACCTACACTGAAATCAATGCATCTAGTGCAAGTAATAAAATATCATTAGAAATAAATATCTACACTAAAATCGATGCATCTAGTGCAAATAATCAAATAGGATTAGAAATCACCATCTCCATTTATATCAATCCATCTAGTGCGAGATATATTCCTCCCTCTCTCCACCCTCCATCCATATCTATATCCCCCTCCATCTATTCTTTTTTGTCTCTCTATCTCACCCCCCTAAACACACGTGCTCTCGTACACCATATATATCAATCTCTTTTTCAATCACCCCCTCTCCCCATCTCTCTCTTCTTCCCTCTCTTCACCTTCCATCTATATCTCTATCTTCCCTTTCTCTCCCTCTCCCCCATTAATATCTCTCTTTCCTCCTTTTGTCCTCTCTCCCTCTCTCTCCATCTTCCTTATCACTCTCTCTCTCTCTCTAGAAACCAACATCTACACTGAAATCAATGCATTTATTCAAATAAATCAAATAGGATTAGAAATCGCCATCTACACTGAAATCAATACATTTAGTGCAAACAATCAAATAGGATTAGAAATCATCTACATTGAAACCAATTCATCTAGTGCAAGTAATCAAATATAATTATAAATCGACATCTAAATTGAAATCAAAAAATTTAGTGCAAGCAATCAAATTGTATTAGAAATCACCACCTACACTGAAATCAATGCATCTAGGGAAAGTAATCAAATATCATTAGAAATAATTTTCTACACTAAAATCAATGCATATAGTGCAAATAATCAAATAGGATTATAAAACACCATCTCCACTTATATCAATCCATCTAGTGTGAGAAATATTCTTCCCTCTCTCCACCCTCCCTCCATATCTATATCCCCCTCCATCTCTTCTTTTCCGTCTCTCTATCTCACCCCCTTAAACACACACACTCTCGCAATCCATATATATCAATCTCTTTGTCAATCCCCTCCTCTCCCCATCTCTCTTTTCTTCCCATTCTTCACCTTCCATCTATATCTCTATCTTCCCCCTCTCTCCGTCTCTCTCCATCTTCCGTATCACTCACTCACTCTCTCTCTCTTCACCTTTCTCTCTATATTTCTTTCTTCTTACCTCTCTCCCCCTCCCTCTCTCCACTCTCTCACATCCTCTCTCTTCCTTCCTCTCTTTTCCTTTCTCTCCCATCTCTCTCTCCCTCTCTCTCTCTCTTCACCCACCAACTATGTCACTATATCCCTCCCTCTCTCCTTATATCTCCTTCTCCCCCCTTATCTCCATCTCTCCTTATCTGTCTCTTTATCTCAGCCCTAAACATACACGCTCTCTCTCTGTCTCTCCCTTGTCACTCCTTCTCTCTCTCCACTTCTCACTCTTTATATTTCTTATTTCCTACATCTCTCCCCCTCCAACTCCATCTCTCTTATCGATCCCTCTCTCCTCCTCTCTCTCAAGTCCTCTCTCTCATCCTTCCTCTCTCTCTCTCTCCCCTAAATCCCTCTCTCTTCCATGATCTCTCTCTCTCTATCTCTCCAATACTCTCTCTTCCCCCATCACTCTCCTCCTCTCTCTCATCCTTCCTCTCTCTCCCTTTCTCTCCCACCTCTCTCTCTCTCTTTTCCCTCCAATCCTCTCTCTTCTCCCATATATCTCTCTCTCTCTAATCCTCTCTCTTCCCCCATACATTTCTTTCTCTCTCTCTTTCCACCCCTCTCTCTCTCCAACTACATTACTATATCCCTCCCCCTCTCCTTCTCACTTATTCTCTCCTCCCTTCTTTCCATACATCTTACTTTGTCTCTTTATCTCACCCCTAAACATACACACTCTCTCTCCATCTCTCTCTATATCACCCCCCTAAACACACACACTCTCGCAATCCATATATATCAATCTCTTTGTCAATCCCCTCCTCTCCCCATCTCTCTCTTCTTCCCTTTCTTCACCTTCCATCTATATCTCTATCTTCCCCCTCTCTCACTCTCTCTCCATCTTCCTTATCACTCACTCTCTCTCTCTCTCTTCACCTTTCTCTCTCTACTTCTTTCTTCTTACCTCTCTCCCCCTCCCCCTCCAAGTCCATCTCTCTTTCCCTCCCTCTCTCCACTCTCTCACATCCTCTCTCTTCCTTCCTCTCTTTCCCTTTCTCTCCCATCTCTCTCTCCCTCTATCTCTCTCTTCACCCACCAACTATGTCACTATATCCCTCCCTCTCTCCTTATATCTCCTTCTCCCCCCTTATCTCCATCTCTCCTTATTTGTCTCTTTATCTCAGCCCCAAACATACATGCTCTCTCTCTTTCTCTCCCTTGTCACTCCTTCACTCTCTCCACTTCTCACTCTTTATATTTCTTATTTCCTACATCTCTCCCCTTCCAACTCCATCTCTCTTATCGATCCCTCTATCCTCCTCTCTCTCAAGTCCTCTCTCTCGTCCTTCCTCTCTCTCTCTCTCTCCCCTAAATCCCTCTCTCTTCCCTGATCTCTCTTTCTCTCTCTCTCTCTCCCCAATATTCTCTCTTCCCCCATCACTCTCCTCCTCTCTCTCATCCTTCCTCTCTCTCCCTTTCTCTCCCACCTCTCTCTCTCTCTCTAATCCTCTCTCTTCTCCCATATCTCTCTCTCTCTCTAATCCTCTCTCTTCCCCCATATCTCTCTCTTTCCACCCCTCTCTCTCTCCAACTACATTACTATATCCCTCCCTCTCTCCTTCTCACTTCTTCTCTCGCCCCTTCTTTCCATACATCTTACTTTGTCTCTTTATCTCACCCCTAAACATACACACTCTCTCTCCATCTCTCCCTTATCACTCTCTCTGTCTATTTCTTCTTATTTATGTAAACTAATGAACATAAATATTCGTAAATATAAAGCAGATTATGGAGTAAATATGAAAAGAGGTTTTATTTACTTACCATACCCCTAGTTTATTTATATTTTTATTTATTTACCATACCCATTTTCTTTACTATGGTATTTGGCCCATAGGCTTGTTATATAATTATATTTTTATTTATAATCCTATTTGATATATTGTTATTTATTTACGTTACCTCTTTATGCCTCTTTTATATTTATTTATTTACCATACCTCTTTATATCTATTTTATATTTATTTATTTATTTATGATACTTGTTTATACCTCTTTTATATTTATTTATTTACCCATGGTATTTGGCCCATGGTATCAATATTAATTTGTCCCATGGTATTCATCCCATAGGCTTCATCTAAATAAAACCTCTTTTTAAAGCTTTTTTAAATATAAAAAGGTTTATGGAATAAATATAAAAATAATTTGTATTTATTTACCATACATCTAGTTTATATATATATTTTTATTTATTTACCATACCTCTGGAGTAAGTATAAATTCATTTTACAAATATTTAATTAAAAGAAATATTAAAAGACTTTAGATTTTGATTATTTGTGTTGAATTAACTCTTTTCTTTTGATTTAGAAAATAGTATTGACTTTAGTAAAGAGTAAAGATGTTTAAAATTTTACTTAATTTGGAAATTCAATGTGGTAGTTTTTTTTGTTAAAGGTAAATTTATGATCCATTCAAATTATATAAATAATACATAATTGTATTAGAAATTGATATATGTTCTAGCACAATTTGATTTTTGTTTTTAATTTATTTTTTTAAATTTAAAACTTAAGCCGACACTTATTTTTTACTTTTATTTTAATTTAAAATTTCAGCCGACATTGAGGACGTGACCCACCTGACATCGGGATCATACTGGGCTGTAGATGCCCCTCTCGACGCAATGAATACTATTTTAATCTTGGATGAATAAAATTCAACTATAAATTATTGACAAAGAATTGATTGAGAGGATGAATTTAGTCTTTTACAAAAAATTGTAATATTCATGATGGAGTTGTTAGAGGACAATAGCATGAAATTCCAATATATGAATAATATGTTAATCCTGGATGAATAAAAGTCAACTATAAATGAATAGCAAATAATTTATTGATAGGATCAATTTAGTCTTTTACAAAATAGTAATATTCATGATGGAGTTTTTATTGCCTAACTTCACTGTTAGTGACTTGCTATATGTTTGCAACCGGTTCCCTGAGTTCATGCCTCTCTGAGCCTAAGTGATTGTTATTATTTTTCGTGGTAAACATTTTTAAGGAAAAAATATCATGTTTCACTCTGGATATGATTTTGGACAATATTCTTTAAATTAAAACGTAATCTATAAAATACTAACATTGATTGGAAACGATGCTATGTTGACATGATGCAAAATTGTAGTCATATTTGTTTTCCACTGAGTGAATAAGTTCATTTTAGTATTGCTTTGCTCTCATTTAGACTGTGATCCCCTTCCTTCTTCCTTTAGAGTGTGATCTCCTTCGCTTTTGAATACCGATGCTTTCAAGTAATAACAGCAATGCAGATTTTGAATATAGATGACTTCATCAATGATAACTGATGGAGCTAGTTATTTATTTGTTCTCTTTTTTTCACTCGTTGAATCTTCAACAATAATGTAATATTCATGAGGGATTTCTAGTTGAATCCTGCATTGACTATCCAACAATCTAGTGAAATTCCAACTGGTTATCGAAATGTCCATTTGAATCATTGTTAAGGAACTAAGCCCCCCTCTCATTTTTAAGGAACCCAACCCCTCTACTGTCAGGGAATACCACTATGATAGTCGCTCCCTGTTTCATGAGGCATTAACAAATATCTTGGCATAGTTCAAAAACTAAATGTGTTTCCTCACCTTTATTTTTTGAACTACGCCAAGATAATTGTCAATTTCAACATGCGTGTATTGATACAGATTAAAAATTACACTTCCTTTGATAAAAAAACTTTAAAATAATATTATTTAAAATAAATTATGAACCATTTATTTTATAAAAAATATTTCTACTGTAAAATGTCAAAGGTGCAATTTGAGAGTGTGAAAGTTAGAAAATAAAAAGTTAAAATGAAATAGTGGGTTTCCTCATAGGTAGATGACTCATTAAAAATAAAGGAAATAAAAGAAAGGGATATTTAACACGATGGTGACGTATTTGGCACTATGTACCTTATAATTCTAGAGGGTGTCCATGGGTTTCATGGTGTCATTTAAATTATAGAGAGCTGATTTCAATATGATGATTTGTTAGAACGAAGGTTAATTAACATTGTATTGTAACTTAGATCCAATGAAGTAAGCTTACTAATAATGCTATAATAATATTTCTTTTAGAGCCGTATTACTTAGTTAGAATGTCTAGTAAGTAAAAATTTCGTTATTGTTGCATATTTTTACTAGTGATTTTACATTTATTCTCTTAGTTGTGAGTCCATAAAACTTAGATTAGCAAGGGAATGAGATATTTCTTTGCATTCTATGATGAAAAATAATTACTCGTTATGTAGTTCAGAGGGTGAGAATTTAAAGTCACTAAGGATTTCTAATGAAATTTAACCATTGAAGCTTAGGTGTCACATTGAGTAGTTTATTCATTATATATATGAAATTTTTATAGAATGAGATTGTTTAGAAGATATATGAATGTTTTAATTTGTCATGGGATGCAGAATCAACACATTTTTTCTATCAAACCATTCTCTTTTGCTTGTAGTTCCTATCACCTTCTTGATTTTGAGTCTAAGAAATACATTATTTTGTGACCTTAAAGCTCAAGTTATAAATTCTTATTATATTTCTTTTATTTGTTGGTTTGGATTAAATTAAGGTGCGTTATAGAGTTATGAAGATCTACGTATATATGTGTGTTTAATAAATGAATTGAATTTCTACTACAAGAGGATTTTAGTTATAGGTGTAAAGTGATTTGATTATGAACGATTATCAAATATGTTCTCAATTTTGAAAATTTCCAAAAGATTTCCTTAATTTTTTATTGCTAAAACAATTTAACTCCCAGAAGGTTGTGAAATATTATCTTGCATTTTTGTGGGTTATATGAATGCCGCTACTTAAAGTAGTAGTTTGAGCTAACTTTATAATCAAATATACATCTAATCTAATGTAAACTATCTAGCAAGACAACATCAACAATTTTGGTTTTCACTAGATTTGCACGAGAGTCTTGTGATATTTTCATCTAGTGGGAACACTTTACCTAGCAACAATAATCTTATAAAAACAACATAGAAATAAAATGTAGTTAGAATAAGATCATTCAAAGGATCTTTTAGTCTTATCATGTAATGATAGTGTAAATTCAACAAGCTTTATACTGTTAACATGTAATTAATAATGCGCATGCGAGCATTTCCTCCCATGGTAACTGGAATAGAATGTATTTTTTCATCTAATATAAAGAATAAATAATCCTTATATTTTTTTAGTGATCAAATTGGTTTGAAGAGGAGAAAAATTCTTCGGCTGTATATCTAATGACCCCTCTCTCCCTTTTAAATAGGTTAACTTTAATGCATTGATTGAATTCAATTTATGTGAATCGGTACTCTTTGCTCTGATAAAATAAGTAGTTTTCTATGGTTTTAGATCTCTTTTAAAGCCTATGTTGATAACTTTGTTAGGATGGATCACAGGTCGACCTTAGGGAGGGCCCACTCAAGGTAAGGCTTTGTGTTGATAATTTATTTTATTTTGTTTATGATATTTACATAACAATAAGTTAGGTTTATTTTAGTATTATGTCATGAATGTGCTTTAATTTTGCAAGTGTGGTGTATCATAGTATACGCATTTTGAAAATAAGTAGTTTAGTTTTTAATTTTTTTTTTCTCATATTTTTAAAGGATGGGGATATTTTTGGTTGATTTCCACATAATCACACTGCTATCAAAACCATGACAATAGATTTTATGGATTTGGCATACTACATAACTGTTTGAAATTATTCTACCGAAAGAAAAAAATCTAAGCACCCAATAAGAGAGCTTGGTTTAGTGGAGCACCATCTAGCTTATTGTAGGCTAACACTAAACTATCCTCCATCCAAACTATATGTCACCATGGATTTTCCTTTCGAGTATCATATTTTATTTAGGAACAAGTAAGGAGACTTCTTCTCATGAATAATCCACATGGTGCCTCACAAGTTTTATAGACCTCGAGTTGGTAGTATAATAAAAAATATATCTTAGAAGCTCCCTTGAAATAAGGAATTATAAGGAAATAAAGAGAAGTAGAAATGATACAAATAATATAAGTGACAAAAGGGAATTGTTGACTACCCATTTAAGTAATTTTCATCCTCTCTATCCTACATACTAAGGCATGATATACATATATAAATTAAAAATGAAAAACCACAAAAGTACTTTGTGCTACAGTAGGAGCCACCCACTAGAAAGGAAACCCACTAGAACCTAGCCAATGGAACCCCATAGTATAATAGGGAATTATTATAGGGGATAACCATCAATAGTGGAAGAAGATGTTCTAGAAATCAGGGAACTTGGATGTTTTGAAGGTTCCAATAACGTCCCAAAGCACAAAAAACATGTTTAACTCAAACAAAAATCATTTGTATGAATGGGTGACAAAGAAGAAAATGGATGTAAGGAAATTGCCACATTTTAATTCCTTATGCAAGTCCATGATGGAATTGTTCCAACAAAAAATATCCTTCCTTCGATCCTTCCTAACTTTCATGGTATGATAAGAGATTACCCAAATACACGTTTTTTTTTATTTTGATGCCATTTTTATAGCTACAATTATTCTATAGTTGGAAATAAATTGAAACTATTCTAAACTACGTTAAATAATGCATCTCTGCATTGTCTTATGAGACTTGGAGGAAGCTCCATTCGAACAAGGGACAAGATTAATATTAAATTATTATAAAAAATATCAAGACTATTGTCAAGTCAAATACATTAAATAAAAAATCTTCAAAATGTCGTAAGCAGAAGATGAAAGGTTATAATATTACACGAATAGATTTCAATACAATTTGTAGAGGAAAAACCAAAACATTTTAAATGATGAAACCCTACGTATATATTTTATTAAAGGAATATGGGAATATTATATTGAAACAATAAACCTTATTGTAGTAGGGTATCTTTCTAAAATAACCTCTGAGGACATTTGTGATTTATGTAAACATTATTTTTCAGGGAAGCTCTAAATATAGTAGGGATTATCATAATACAATATTTACAAATAATACATCAAATTGGAAAGGGGTAACTAAAGTTGAACTAGGAAACTTGATAGACAACTTTAAAATTGCATCCTTTGCAGACTTAGTTCCTAGATAGAAAACTTGCAAGACAAAGATAAAAGGAGGATGTTGAGAAGGATTTGGCTATATTTTTTAACAAATGTTGAAATAAACACTCTCTTTGGGAATTTCCTCTAAATGGCATGTAAATATGTAGCATTTGTGAACTAAAATATTCCACTTAAGGAAAAATTTGAAGGGGCTTGTGAGGTGAGGAGAGTAAGAAAACCTTATTTGTAACTCATATGAAATATTGGCCACCTTATCCATTTGGTTCTACACAGGATTCTTGTTACTTTTCTTCATATCAATATTTATTACCAGGATGGTAGCCCTTAATGCCATGGCAACAATTTCCTAGCTAAACACAAAACTAACATGGGCACAAGGCTCGAAGGACCTCCTCCTTTTAAAAATATACCACCACACATACCACAATATTCTCATCCTCAAACACATTTATAAAAACTTTAGTTACTATCCAATCATTCACCTCAAATACCACAATTTCCTACCCAACCCATACCTAACGTGGACAATAATTGAATAATAAATTAGTAGAACCCACCTACGATGTTGAACTACCTCACTTTCCCATTTATGTCATCTCTTTAATTAATTATCAATATATTCATTCACGTTATGTGAAGGAGATTTATGATCCTTTTAACTTCATCATTCAATAACATCATAATGAGGAAGATACCCCAAGTTCATAATTCAATGAATATGCCCACTGTTCCCGAAACTACAAGAGAAAGGGAGTTAGTTTCCCCATATCAAGAAATCTTATCCTTAGAAAAACTTCCTCCGTAACTATAACATTATTTTTTAGGGGTACTCAAGAACATGTACGTCCAAATTCCATCATTTTAAGACATAAATGATGTTTTGATCTACGTCATGGTTGTTAAAGAACTCAGTTTTAATAAGCCATGAAGGAAAAATGACTCCAAGGTTTTTCAAGTGATAGTAAAGTTGCGTGACCCAATGTTGGAATTTTTTTTTACAGCCAGGTATATAGACCCTAGAAGCTGAGTTGTAAGCATTAACATTAATAACACTCCCACACCTAATAATTTGATATGTTTGGGTGAAGTTATAAACACTATGATAAATGTGTTAGGGAAAGTTTTGTCATTGACGTCCAATCTAGTCATTGATGTTAGAGGATCAACTGAATACAATTTCAATGGTATTTTGTTGAGTGTTTGTTGATGGTTATTACTCATAATATTTAGGCTATCTTTTGAAATAAATTTGTCTACGATTTTTTTTCAAAAGCATATTAAATATTTTTAGTGAGATAGCCTTGAGAGATAACTTTCCAAAAGTATATGGATGTTAGTCAAACTCGTAAGGATTAGTGAGGAAAAATTATTTGAAGTGAAGGCATTTTATAATGGCTAAGGTGTCTTGGAGATCTGGAATCATATGAGAAATCTTATGTAGGCACAGTTATCAGGGACATCTAGGAATCTAGGATATCCGGGAACATCCAAGCAATCCACGGTGTAAGCAATTTATTGTATGGATAAACAATTTGGATACCGGATCAATCCAGATCCATCCACATGATGCAGGACATACATAATATATAGAAATCTAGCCATGCATACTTGTGTCACTAAACAAATAGCCCATATTCGAATAAAGTTTTAAATGTTCAAGTCGTTATTCAAGTTTTTGTTGTTCTGCATCCAAGACTTCAATCTAGGAATTGAGCCCTTCGATAATTTTACAAAGAAGAAACAACAAAATACACGCAGATTATAGATTCCCCTTCATATAGACGAGTGATCTGGCATATGGCATATTTGATAATCTAGTTTATAGAGTGGCATAGAGATGACAATGAGATGGCTAGTGTGAAGACATGCTACCTTGGTAGCATGACACATGGTAGGTGGCCAAGTGGGTTGAATTTAAGTAAGACATGGCACCACTTAGAGGATGTCATGTTCTACGGTGGTGGCATCATGACATAAGCATAATGTCAATAGACTTGACAACATGATGATATTATAGTTGACACATATATATGTTGAAGTTAATGTGGAGATAGGTGGATGCGTTGGCGTTGATAGGTGATTAATTGGTTGATAGGTAGACTCTCGTGTAGAGAGGTTCATATGACATCACAAGGTTTTATTTTTTAGCATTGGTTTGGTATGGAAAAAAACGAAAATGGGAAACACCCCTCCATCAACGGTCGTGCATACTAGGGGGATGAATATGGACCATTGGATACATGACAGTGGAAGTCATTTCATGGAACACTCTAAGTTTTAACCATTAATACAGTAAGTTACAAAATGCACCTGTGGTTTAACTATCAAGCATATGGGGGTGCTCCCCATTGAATGTCAGCCATTGATTCATGCAAGGATTAAGTTCAACAAAAAAAGTTAACCATGGATTATCATGGGAAATTAAAACAAATTCTATTGTGTATTTTATAAATGAGGAATTATGTATTTTATAATTTTAGTGTTTCTATGCATGAATTATAAGTTTTGGTGTTTCATGAATTTGCAATCCTGCAGATTTAATTTTTGAGCTTTAAATTTGGAAAATTTAAATTTCTCATTATAAATTTGGAATTCGAATGTCAAAATTAAAAATGTTAATGGACATTAGAAACATAATAATAATTCAGAAATAGTCCTCCTAAGTGAGACTAATATGAAGAGATAATTTGACAACATGTTTAAACAAATATGATCATCTACGCAAGAGAATCATGGAATTATTAAGTAAAGTTAACAATAGTTAAAATAGAAATTCAATTTAGAATGCCTAAAAAATTAGTAGCAACATTGAAAAAACAATATAAAACAAAGTGTGTGTCTTGGGTGAGATGCATTAGATAAAATGTGTGTCTAAAATCAAAGAATAGGAAATTATTTCATAAATATTTTGTAAAAGAGAAGCCTAATGATTTGAGTTTGAAAATTTATGAAAGAGGGACCTAGTGTTGGAAATACTGAGAGAGGAGGGGGGGTGGGGCGGGGTGAATCAATATTCCTTTAAATTATAGCATTAGTTAATCTTCAATTATTATTAGTGTTTGTACAATGATAGTAGTAAACAAAAGGAACAAAAATGCACACAGTTTTTAAGGTGGAAACCCACTCCGAGACAAAAACCACCTAATGATTTTCTAATAATTGTTTAATATACAACTCCAATTGGAAATAAAGCTCCAACTTCCTAGAATCTAGAAAAGCATTCTTCTCCAGCTCCCACTGGATTGATGCTCCAACGCCCGAGATTCTTCAGTAGTCAACTAAACGGATGCCCCAACACCTAGTGAGCTACAACTCACCCTAGCACCACCCTAGCACCCTATAGAAGAATAAAAGAAGAATGGACTCCCGTACCAAGGAAAATGGTCCACTTTACAATGATATAGAATGATGTAGAAGAAGAAGACACAGTAGACCATAACCCCAATTATGACACAACCACCTAATGATGATCCTAGACCTCACGATAATGCCTCTTCAACTCTTGGCAGATAGACACTAGTACAATTTTTACAATAATGTATTTACAATGACTTAGTACAATGATACCTTTACAGTGATTGTATACAGTGCTGCCCACTTGAAGACTTCATGTGATGAACTTCTTGTTGTTATTCTACACCTTTTTTGCTGCTCTTTTCATGCTACCCTCTGCTGCACCTTGATTTGCTTTGCTGCCCTAGAAAGTCTGGTCCTTTGTAGCCCTTGACAATACATGATCTAGCTTTTTCTTGCCTTATAGGAGCTCGATATCGAATATGGTGTATCTCTATTATTTTAGATCCCCAATATGTGATTTTTGGTCTTTCATTATTCCTTTGAGTCTTCTTTCCAATGCCAAAGTTCTGACCCAGTTTGGATTCTTCAAGAGAGAGTTATGCCCAATCTCTCACAATGCCCTAATTATGGAATGTTTTAGTAGAGCGAACTTGTACGACGTTCCACGAGTCACTGTTTCTTCATTCGGCTCTGAAATTGATAAAGCTAAAATTAAATTCCATGCACTATCTAGCACCTTTTACATAATTCCAATCTAATGCTTAGAGAGACAGTTATGACAATTTTCCCAAGGTCACTTCTTTGAGATGAATTTCAAGAGCCTTCAAAAACAATTACTTCAACAGATCATATATCCGCAAATTTTGTGCACTTTAATTTGAAATTTTCACAACAGCTTCCCCAGGATTTTGTCTTCACCTCATAAAAATTTCAGCTTCTGAGCCTTCGTATAAAAAAAGTTAGAGCGAAAATTCCACGATGACCTGTTTCAGATGGCGAAATCTCTTGTATAAGGAGGATATGAGGATCAAAATTTATATAAATGCTTAGGTTGAGAGGGGCTTCAATAAGTGAATGTGGGAGGGATTTGAGGAGCTTAAAAAATATTAATTATGACTTTTCAATGACCCATGCCACAACCCCATGGGGTTTTATCCCACTAAATGGGGTTACAAACTTCAAACATGAATATCTCTCAAACCGTGAAGAATTGTGTGGCGTACCATATATCAACGGAAACATATCGACAAGAAGAAACCATAAAACAAATTATTGACCTAGAATATAGTAATTTGGTAGGTAAAAATTCCCATGTAATATTGGGGTAGCCCGTGGTGCTGCTTAGGTTGACATCAATGACAACCGTTGATCAACAATCTTCCCCTTTGGCATTGTTGGCAACACAAGTACTCCCCCTGTGACTGCTAGTATAGACACTTTCCCACAACATTTTCCCCTCCTTGACAGTCATAAAATTTCTGATAAAACAACTACCCTATAAACTGTATACACACTTCCTTCACTCTCCTTTATATTATGAATATGACAATATAATGAGAATCTGGAAACTGTGTTGTAGCGCGTACAAAGATGGTTGAAATGCTTTGTCATAAAGGTTTAGTGAAGATATCAAACATTTGTTCTTTTGTACCATGAACATACTAAGTTTGATATTATTTACCTAATTTGTTTACACAAATGATATTTGATTGAAATGTTTTGCTTTATGCTGATTCTGGAGATAATGGCACTTAGTGTTCTCGCTATAATATGGGAATAGGTCGACCAATTGTACTTGAAGATCTTACAAAGTTTATTTTCTTCATCTGTGCGACTTGAGTCCAAATGATGCCACCGCAATGTATTCTTCTTCGACTGAGGATAATGACATTGAGGCTTATTGGTCAATTAAAGGCGATACAAAGAAACCACCCATCGCTCCACTAGTTTTATGATCAACAATGCTTCCTACCCCTGCATCTGTAAAGGCCTCAATAATGAGATTGTTATCGATACCGGCAACCATATCTTCCGTTCTTTTAGATATTGGAATTCTTTACACAATAACAGGATTTTTTAGCCGCTTTTGGAATCTTGCTACTTGTCCAAACTAGTATACAACATCTCATGGAGGTCATTACATAGAATACTACCAACTGATCTTGAAACTTCCATCCACATCTCATGAGTCTCTCCGATGTCAACAAACTATTACCATCGGAGTAAGGATGGGTTTGCAATATTCCATTTTGAATTTCTTGAGCATTTCCTTGATGTACTTGGCTTGACATATAAATATTCCTTTCTCTTGCTGAGATATTTGAAGCCCTAATAAGTATGTCATCTCACCAAGTAAAGACATCATAAACTCACTTTTCATATTTGTAGAATGGTTCTTACTTAGTTGATCATCATTGCTACTAAATATTATATCATCCACATATACCTCAACGATTGTTAAATTATCTTTATCTATTTGTACGTAAAGATTGCTATCAACAATACCTTTCTTGAACCCTTGTTGACATAGATATCCATCAAGATGAGCATACCATGCTCTGGGAGCCTGCTTGGGACCATATAGAGCCTTCTTTAACTTGAAAACATAGTCTTATTTTTCTGATAGTAGAAAACCTTCAGGTTGTTCGATGTAAACTTCTTCTTCTAATTCTCCATTCAAAAATGCTGACTTAACATCCATTTGGTAGACTTTGATTTTTGTTAAACATGCATAGGCAAGAAACATTTGGATGGTTTCCATTATGGCAACTAGTGCAAATGTTTCATCGAAATGAATTCCTTCCACTTGTGCATAGCCTTTGCAAACCAATCTTGCTTTGTTTCTGGTAACCTGTCCATCTTCATTCGATTTATTCCTAAACACCCATTTAGTCCCAGTGACATTTTTATCTTTTGGTCGTGGAACTAATTCCCAGGTGTTATTCTTCTCGATTTGATCCAATTATTCATTCATAACTGCTACCCAACGTTCATTTTGGATGGCTTCCTCAAAACTACTAGGCTCAAAGGTTACCAGAAATGCAATGTGAGCTTGTTGTGATGAACGAAGCTTTCGACCTTCATTTATGTCACCAATGATTTGATTTGATGGATGGTTCTTTTAAATCCATTCTTTTGTTCTCCTTGGAGGAGCTTCTTGTTATTGTTCTTTTATATCTTGATGATCATTATTTACTTCTTCCTGGTTGATAGTTGCTTCTTGTTCTAGAATTTAATTTGTGTCTTTTTCAACCTCTATCTCAAGTTTTAAAGATTCTAGATCCTCATCATTATTCACTAGAACACCATCTTCATCAAATGTAACATTTATGCTCTCCACTATATGTTTTAGTCTCAGATTATAACATTTATAGGACTTTATTTTGCATGAGTAACCAAAAAAGATACCTTCATCAACACGTGATTCAAACTTACCCAAATTTTGATCTTCTCTTTTGATATAACATTTGATTCCGAAGATTCTTAAATATTTTACATTAGCTGGTTTAACTTTCCATAATTCATATGGGGTCTTGTTGCAATGATTTCTGAGAAGACTTTGGTTGATAATGAATACTGCTATATCAATTGCTTGAACCCAGAATTTTTAATCCAATTTTGAGTCCTTCCACATTATTCTACCCATTTCCTGTATGGTTCTATTCTTTCTTTCAGCAACTCCATTTTGCTAAGGTGTTTATGTTGTTGAAAATTGTCTTTTTATTCCATTTTCATCATAGTATTGCTAAAATAATTTGGAAGTGAATTCTTTGCCATTATCTGATCTTGGACACTTTATTTTCAAATCAGTTTCATTTTCGACCAACTCCTTGTAGATCTTAAAGCACTCAAATGCTTCAAATTTTTTCTTTAGGAAACTGACATCTGTCATCCTAGTATAGTTATCTATCATTAACATGAAATATAATTCTCCATATAAGCCTTTTTCTCTCATAGGACCACATAGATCGGTATGTATCAATTCCAATGGATGTGATCCAAGGTGTCCTTTTGTTTTAAATTGGACTTTTTGGCATTTCTCGTACAACATCCCTTTTGCTTATTCTGACAAGATTGTCAAAGTTTATGTGACCTATTCTTTTGTGCCATAACTAGATTTCATCTTATTTAGCTAGTAGACATGCTTTATTTGCTTCATCCAGAACATATATGTCGTTTGGAGCTCGACTTGCTGTAGCCACAATTTTACCATACCTGCCTTTCCTGATTTCATATTTTGTGGAGTTGAATAGCATTGTGTGTCCTTGATCACACATTTTTCCAACACTGAGCAGATTGTGATTCATGTTTTCAACCAATAGAACATTATTGGCTATAACATATTTTCTTCCGAGACTGAAGGTACCTGATCCTATAACATTTGAAGATCGATCATTTCCAAAGGATACAGCTCCATCCTTCTTCTCTTTCAGAGATAAAAATTTGCTTCTATCTCCAGTCATAGGTTTTGAGCAACTTCTGTCAACATACCACACATCTTTGTTGTTTTGAGCCTTCAGAGCGAGAGCACAATTATCAGTCTTGTTCTTCTTCGATGTTCATTCATTCTGTGGCTTCAAAGATTCTTCTGGAAGATTTTCAAGTCTGCAGTCTCTGGCTGTGTGTCCAAAATTCCAAAATTTGTAACATTCCATATTATTTCTTAAATGTTCAAATCTATTGATGTTTCGTTGAGCCCTGGGAGGTTCATATTTGAAGGATCTCCTGGAATTGTATGGGTTCCTAGGGTACGTGCGACATTATATAGCTTTATGACGAAATTTTCCACATGAATAACAATAGCCATGAAACATATGTTGGTACCTGGACGGAAATCTTCGTCGAGGAATCGTCTTCTAAGGATGTGCTTGTGAATCTTGTCCAATGAAGTCTAGATGCATGTTAGATCTCATAGGTTCATTGTATTTTGTTGTAGAAGGTCATGCTTCTTCTTCTTTGTAACTGAGGCCACTTCTTTCATTGTAAGATCGTTGATTGTTGATGATTTCTTCCAATGCCCTTGAGATATTAGCATAGTTTTGGATAGTGTTTCCCTTCTTCACTTCCTTACGCAGGGAGACTACTTAAGCTTCTAATTCTTCCCTTTCTTGGTTGCTTTCTTCCAACTTATTTTGAAGTGACTCTTTAATAAATTTGTGTTCTTCAACTTCAATTTTTAGACCTTGAAATTGTTCTTCAAGAGTATTGGAACAGATCTTCTCTGCCTTGAGCTCTTTTATAAGCTTAACTGCTTCCTTAGAAAAATTTTCTATGGTCAATCCTTCTTCTTCATTGTTTGGTACCTCTTGTTTATTATGCTTGGCCATAAACAATACTCTCTCATTGGCTTCTTCTTCGTTGTCATTTTCTTCATCGAATGATAAGCTATCTTCTTTAGAGAGAAAGTTCCTTTTGGATCTTTGCTTGTTGAATTTCTTAAATCCTTTCTTTCCTTTTGAGTTTACATCACTTATGTTCGGACATTTTGCTGCGAAATGCCCAACCTCACCACAGCTGAAACATATCAATGGAAGTTTATCTTTGAATTTTCCCTTGCTAATTTTTAGTTTTCTCGTAAAGTAAGCATATTCTTCATCTGAAATACCTTCTCCGTCATCTCTTTTTTCTTCACACTTGTAGGTGCATGTCTTTTCAATTGAAGGTTGTTTGTCCTTATTGGTTTTCTTAGATGCAACGAACATAGCTTCTAGATGTGAAGTACCCTCTTCTTCATCAAGTCTCATTTCATATGCTATGAGAACTCCATGTAATTCCTCTTTCCTGAGTTTATGCACATTTGAACTGTATTCTAAGACCGATAACTTTGGGTTGAATCTCCCTGGTAATTTTCTAAGAATATTTCATATAATAGTCTTCTTGTCAACTGCCTCTCCCAATCCTTCTAGAGTATTGGTTATTTCATCAACATATTGGAAGTATGCAAAAATGTTGCAATCTTCTTTCATTCTAATTTGCTCATATTTTTCTCTATAGATTTGAAGCTTTGATTTTTTGACATTTGAGTCACCCACATATATATTCTCAAGCTTGTCCCATATATTTTTGGTGGTTTTACAACCCAACACCCATTGATAAGTAGATTCAATAAGTCCACTGATAATAATATTCTTTTCTTTTTCATAATTTACCAAATTCTTCTTACCTTGTTCATCTGTGGTTGATGTAAATCCATTTTGAACAGTGTCCCATACTTCGTAACCTTGCGCCAAGAGATAGACCTCCACTCTTCATTTCCAGAGTGCATAATTATTTTCAATGAACAGAGGTACACCCTTATTGGTATGCTCTATGACCTCCTTCCCGCTGTTAAACTACTATTTAAGGAACCGAGCTCTGAAACCAATTGTTGGAAATACTAAGGGGGGGAGGCGGGGGGGTGGGGTTGAATCAGTATTCCTTTCAATTAGAGCATTAGTTAATCTTTAATTATTATCAGTGTTTATAAAATGATAGCAGTAAACAAAAGGAACACAAATGCACACATTTTTTAAGGTGGAAACCCACTCTGGGACAAAAACCACCTATTTCTCTTCTAATAATTCTTTAATATACAACTCCAATTGAAAATAAAACTCCAACTTCCTAGAATATAGAAAAGCATTCTTCTCCAACCCCCACTAGATGGACGCTCCAATGCCCGAGATTCTTCAGTAGTTAACTGAATGGATTCCCCAACACCCAATGAGCTACAACTGACCCTAGCACCACCCTACCACCATATAGAAGAATAAAAGAAGAATGGACTCTCGTACTAGGGAAAATGGTCAACTTTACAATGATATAGAATGATGTAGAAGAAGAAGACACACTATACCATAACCCCAACTATGACACAACCACCTAATGATGATCCTAGACCTCCCGACACTATCTCTTCAACTCTTGGCAAATTGACAATAGTACAATTTTTACAATAATGTATTTACAATGACTTAGTACAATGCTACCTATACAATCACTGTATGTAGTGTTGCCCAATTGACGACTTCATGTGATGAACTTCTTACTACTATTCTGCACCTTGGTTGCTACTCTTTTCATGCTACCCTCTTCTACACCTTGCTTTGCTTTGCTGCCTTAGAAATTCTGGTCCTTTGCAGCCCTTGACAACACATGATCTATCTTTTCCTTGCCTTATAGGAGACTGATATTGAATCTAGTGTATCTCTGTTATTTCAGATCCCCAATATGTGATTTTCAGTCTTGTAGTATTCCTATGAGTCTTCTTTCAAATGCAATAGGTCTGACCCAATTTGGATTATTCAAGAGAGATTTATGCCCAATCTCTCACAATGCCCAAATTATGGACTATTTCAGTAGAGCGAACTTGTATGGTCTGCCACGTGTCACCGTTTCTTCATTCGGCTCTAAAATTGATAGAGAGAATACTATAGTCCATGCACTATCTGCAAATTTTTAAAAAATTCCAATCCGATACCCAGAGACACAATTATGACGATCTTCCCAAGGTCACTTCTTTGATATTAATTTCACGAGCCTTCAAACACACTGACTTCCATAGATCATATCTCCGAAACTATTATGCACCTTGATCTAAAATTTTGACAGGAGATTCCTCAGATTTTCTTCTTCTCCTCATAAAAATTTCAGCTTCTAAACCTTCATAGAAAAGCCGTTAGAGAAAAAATTCCACAATCGCCTGTTTCAGATGGCAAAATCCCTTGCATAAGGAGGATATGAGGATCACAATTTATATAAATGCTTAGGTTGAGAGGGGCTTAAAAAAATTAATGTGGGAGGGATTTTAGGAGCTTAAAAAAATATTAATTATGACTTTTAATGACCCATGCCACAACCCCATGGGGTTTTAGCCCACTAACTGGGGTTATAGACTTGAAACATGAATATCTCACAAACCGTGAAGAATTACGCGGCGTGCCATATATCAACGGAAACATCTCGACAAGAAGAAACCTTAAACATAATTCTTGACCGAGAATATAGTAATTTTATAGGTCAAAATTCTCATGAAATATTTCGGTAGCCCTTGGTGCTGCTTGGGTTGACATCAATGACAACCGCTGATCAACATCTAGAAGGTTTTGCAGGTAAGTGTTTGCATAACACAAATTTGGTGCTTTCTTTAAATTGGTGTTGATAAAAAAGGAATTCCTTTAGATTAGATCCTACAAAAAAATAAGAATGTGCTGCTTGCAAAAGGAAATGGAGGTCAGAGCCTTCCATAAGTTTTACCCTATCCAAATTAAATTTAATTTTCCTTTGGAGCTTTATTTTGCATAATAATAAAAAATCAACTATGGTTTTTCCTAGTTGTGTTTCCATGTTAATATCTTATGTCCATATTTTATGAGATTGTTGTGAAATTATTTATTATTTTGTTTCTAATTATTTCTACTTTGAGAAAGGAACTCTTAAAATTGTTAAAATACTTCTTAAACCCCCCTCTTATTATTTTCCTAGTTTCTAATAATAGTTTCAGTCAATTTCCTTCCACACTCATCCACTAGCTCGCAAGTATTTCATACATAACGTCTAACCAAGATGGATGTCTCACTAATAAGGGTAGTAGACATTTTGGAAGGTAAGGGTAAAGACTTACTTATAGTATTTTGTTGTAGATATTTGGGGCATAGTGAAATATGTCTATACAAAGCCACTAGTCATGCTTAACAAAGATGATGAGCTTCAATTCACTTATAATTCGAAGATGATGAATGCACTCCTTGTTGTACTGCCTGAATCTAAATTGGTCAAGGTTATGGATTACACCATCTTCAAGGCAATATGGGATGATATTAGTTGTTTCTATGAAGCAAACAGTAAAGTAAAAAAATATGAAGTTCAAGGCTATAAAGTGTTATTTGAATTCGTAAATATGCTTGAGGATGAGGAAATATCTAAATTATTCCTTTGAGTGGGCGAAGTAGAGAATACAATAAAAGGACTAGATGAAACAATGGTTGAGCCAGTTGTAGTTCAAAAAGTCCTAAGGTCTCTCCTTGAAAGATTCAATTCCAAGGTGTTAACTATTGAGGAAATGTTAGATATCAACACTCTAAAGTGCGATCAACTGCATGGAACAATGGATTCCTATGAAATGAGGATTTCAAAATAAAGAACTACATCGAATAATGAAGCATCCAAAACTAACTAAAAGTTCAAATAAGATGAAGATGACTCAGATTGTGAATTAGATGAAGTGGAGGAAAAGTGTGTAAGAGAATTGAAGAGATAATCCAAAAAACTATAAAGGTAAGTTTCCTTTCAAATGTTTTAATTGTGGTAAAGTAGGTCATTATGCATCTAAATTTCCAAGAAAGAAGAACAATAATAAATATGAACATAAGGATAAGTATAAAAAGATACATTACAAAAATAATATAAAAAGGAAGAGTTTTCATACTCAAGATGATAACAGCTCCCGATAAGATAAAGATTAACTATCATTTGACGACAACAAAGCTATAGCAAGTACAAAAGAGTTCATGATCATGGCTTTAAATGACCTAGAGGAATTTGACAAAGAAGTGGTTAAAGTAGACTTGGAAGGTGAATTGATCGATTCTTTAGAAGAAATTCAAAGGTTAAGGAAAATGAATAATATGTAAAAAGATATTTTGGAAAATTTTGAAAAAATACAGAGGTAGTTCTCTAAACACTCTTCTTTTAAAAAATGATGAAGAAAAAAAAAATGATGAAGCTAAGAAAATGAAAGATACTTTACTGGGTAGCTGCAAGGAAAAAGAAAGGAATGTGAAAAGCTCAAGTAGGAGGTAGTCAACCTTAGAAAAGAGTTAAAAAAGACTACGACACAAATTATTTTAATTTAGAAATTTATCAAAATATCTTGTAAGTTGGATGCATTTTCATTATCCAAATATCCTGTTATACTAGCACTAGTTTGGGCTACCAAAGAGAGACAAGCTAAAAATCACATTAAGAAAATGTATCCATTAACTTTCTTGATGCAGTTAGAAGACCTAATAGAGTTGGAGAAATAAAATGACCACAAAAAATAAATGTAAGAAAGAAAAAGTAATAAAAACAAATGACCACAAACAATAAATGTAGCAAAGAAAAAATACAATGTTCAAGAAACAAATCAACAAACATATTTTATGCCTCAAAGAAAAAACCAACAAAAACCTAGCATAAAAATAGTTCCGTATGAGTACACCTCCCATGGTTATTTATTTATCTGCACAAAGTATGGACATAACACTACAAGTTATAAGGCATACTTTAGAAATGGGATAATCATAAATCGGAGATATAAATCCTATCAGCAAAATAAGAGACCTTCCGATTTAAAAAGAAATAGACCTTCCGATTTAAAAAGAAATGTTCTTACCCATTTATTTGATGTGATTAAATGTTATAACTGCCATAATTAGTGGCAAATTATAGGTACATGTAATATCATGGATAACAGGGAAGCATGGTTTAAAATTGATAAGCGTTTATTGATTTTTCCTCTTTTTAACCGTAAAATATAGTTTATTCCCAAATAAACTAATATTTGTTAACTTTCAAATAATTTAGAAAAAATTCAAAATGATGGGTATATATACAAATGAGATGTTTTAAATTATATATAGAATGGCACTGGGATAACACACCCTATCTCTACCTCTTTTAAGTGGAAAAGCATGACACTATCTCTTCTACCAGTCACCTTTTCCTCGACATTCAATCCATTAGATTTGATGTTAGGTCAAAAATATATATAAGACCGTGCATCGATAATGTGAGGGTGGTATAAAATAATTTAGGGTTTGTATTTATATACAATTTTGATTATTTTGAAGATCTGAATCAATTTGAATTTGTCTGTTCGCTCCAGGATTAAGTCAGTCAAAAATTCACATCATAAATACTGCACAATAAACTCTATTATAAAAATGCAATCTATAACATAATTACATGTCATGGAGGAAAACTTTTCCATACAAAATCTCTCTCATTGTAGGGTAATACTAAAATACCTACTCGAATTCATATATTTATTTACCAAATCTAGGGGCTCATTATCATGATGATAGTCCTAAGCACAAGATACAAAGCCTTTCAAAAACAACAGAGCAGTTCAATGGCAAATAAATTTCTCAATTTATTGAAATAAAACCAAAAGATGACTGACTAACTACCAGAGAATTATATTACCATGGAACTCTAATAAATCTCAACCTCCAAACTCAAATCTAGACATCTACATGGCATCTTGTGCTGGTCTGCAAAGGAACTTGGGCTCTAATGTTGTTATTGCTCAGCCATAGGATGGCTTCGGAATTGACATACAAATGATAATGCCTAGATCGCCAGCTACCCAGCTTCCAATGGATTTTTTCGTTCATTTTAAGAATGAATCTCAGCGACCCATTTAGCCTCTCATAATTCAGGTGCTCATAGGTGACGAGAGCCAAGGGAACAAATTATCATATAAAATGCAAGCCAAAAAGTTGATATCTTGTGGTCCTGAAAGAAAGGGGAAAATGGGAACTAGTACGTGATATTCTAATCCAGATATGCTAGTGTGATATGTTAATCCTAGTTTTATAGTAAAAATATTACAGAGTAAAAATAAATATTAAAAGAAATAAATATAATGAATTTTCTATAGTTTTATAGTAAAAATATTAAGCAAGATAAAAACAAATATTAAAAAGTGATGTGAAAGGAAGTTTAAAAATAAAACCGTAATAAAAATATTTCAGTGATTGATAGGGAACCTGTCAAATTTAACCCCTACCGGGAATGAAATATATGCCCCTTTCCTAAATTATATCATTTCAATATCCTTTCATAAATTATATCACCCCTTCCTTCCTTCCAAGGTTGTTGTGCGTAATTTGTTTTTACGGATTTCCACTTACTATATGGAGGGTGGAAGTGTGACATTTTTTTGGGTGGGTCACATGCATCAGTAAACATGTTGAGACATGACACTTTTAAAGGAAGAAATGTGTTGTTTTAATGCAACTAGTGAGGAATTTGTTTTAATGCGTCTATTTGTTTGCCTCGCTGGATTACGGCAGGGGAGTTTTTTTCATTCTGGCTTTACTCTTCTATATCAATGTAAGGAATTTTCAAAACAATGTCTATTATGTTGGTCGCGTTTGGTATTGGTAGGGTCTTATTCTGAAAATTTCTTATACTGAAGATTATTTGCATGATCTCTATTCTGGTTTTATCATCCTTTCGAGATTTTAGCTTGTTTAGTTACGCGAGTTTAGCCTGTTTAGTTAGGCTTCTAGTGGGTATGATAGAGAGTCACTTCTGGGTCTGTCTCTATGTCCAACAAACTATAAGTCGACACTTGTTCTTTAAGTATCTCTATCTATGGTATAATAACTAACATTCTGTGTATCATGAGCCAGAGGAAGGCTTAGTTCTGAAGGCAACAAGTTTAATTGTTATATCTCTGTCCTTCCGTCATACAGTATCTCAGTTTGTCAATACAAATTTACTCCAAAAGAATATTCGGAACAGAAATATGGTTAAGAGGCAAACGAGGAAGACTTTGGCTCAAAATCAAGACAAAGAAAAGTAGAGGATTGTAAAATCTGAGGTTGAGACTAGAAAGTGAGGTAGAAAGACAAAGCATGAGATGTTAGAGAATATCTCGAAAGTTTACTTTCAAGGAAATCCTCCACAAGTCAGAAATGCAATTCAAATATGGGAAAAAGAAAGTTACAGTAACGAAGAAGACAATGAGGTAGAGGAGGAAATTATGGATTTTATCACTGATCCAAGAAATACTAGAGGGCGTCTCTCACTGTTTAACCAAACTGTTCACACTTACTCGCTAATAAAATGTGTTCTGGCCAAAGCAATGCAAATTTTTCATCCAGGTAAAGAGAATGAAGCATCAACTATGATGGAACTACTTCAAGACATTAACATTCAACTCCAGCATATCAAGGTTACCCAAATTCAAGTGATAACTCAAATTGGTCGAATTGAAATGCAGATGCAACAGTTGCAGCAAGTGGACATGCCTGGCTCCAAGGCAAAGGATCCTGCACCAATAGACTCTTCTGATGTAACTTTGCTTAAGTTTTGATGAATTTTGCAGATAGTGTTTTTGGTTATAGTTGATACTTAGTTAATGTTTTAAACAGTGAATTGACCATTGTAGCAAGTAGAAGGAGGAAAAATTATCAATTTTGGATGGATTTCAACGCGTTAGGGTGGCCAATAGACCTCGTTTCCTTTGGGTCGGTTGAGGCCACTCACTTTGTGTAAGATATAACCTGTTTTTTGATAATTAATAGAAAATAGTAAGGACCTACCAAATTCACAAAAAAAAAATGCAATTAGTGAGAAGAATACAAGATTTGTATTTGATTTGACTGATTCTGTGAGGATACTTCGTGCCCGAGTAGATCGAATATTTTGGATAAATATATTTCTAGCTTCCAATTGAATGAGAGTTACCATAGGAATGTTTGATGCAGCCAATGGTAAACGCTGAATTACATGGCTTCGATTGCACTCACATTTCATAACTCAAGATAAGGATGAGGCAATAAACAAATACACAATCTTTTTCACATTTTTGGGATGTCCTACACCGTGTAAATAAATAAAAACTCGGCTACAAATTCAGTAGCGGCGGTTTTTCTTACCCTAGGAACAACCTCCACCATATATTGGACGTTGCAATGAAAAGGACTAATACTAAGCAAACATAAACGAAGTCAATATTTTTCTTCCTCAGCATCCATTCAGATGGAAATCAAGTCATTTCTATTTGCCTAGGCTTTTACATTAGAAGAATAAGGTGGGAACTTGATGCAAGGGCATTAGGCTCAAAACAATTTTTGTACATAAATAAACATAAGGGGGGTGTCATGTTTTGTTTCCCCTATGTAATTATTCATAATTGGATTATTTTTAATTAAATCTGGAGAAAATTGTAACTGCTTGAATGATTAATGGGCACCTGAAAAGATAGTCAGTTTCAGAAGTTAGGCTAATTTTAGGATTCCAAGAGTCATCAGGGAAGCTGAATCGAGTGATTTCTAATTTGTATAAAAATAAAATCCCTATGGCAGAGTCGAGGGACCTCAAAGAACTGCACAGAGACCTGAATAGAGGTCTGCATTTGGCTGCATAAAGCATAGGAGAGATCTACAAATAGTTTTTGCAGAAGGGCCATTTGATTGAGGATCTTGCCAACCTATAGTATTGTAAGTAACCTTATGCATGTGTTATGGGAAGATTTGATTTCAGTATGACTGTGTAATTGCCGAATTAATTTCTGTGTGAATATTTCTTAAACTTCTGTGAACTTGGTATGCACAAGACTCTGTAACTTGGTTGAGTCTATATGTATATTAAATGAAGAGAGTGCTTGAGAAAGGAATGATGAGACCCTGTGTTGAACCCCAACCTTAATGTGTTGATGCCTTCAAGGAGTATGACCAGTGTGCAATAGGATTCTCTGTAGAAGGGATTTAGATTGTAGTCCTATCTATCACTAAACTTAATAGTATTCCTATATGCCCCTGGAGGGTTATTGGTGATACTGTGGTCGCGAATCGTGTGCATATTAAAGCTCTATGTTAAAAATTGACGCCATGATTGCAAGTTTTGGCGAATCGATCTCAGAGTGATCGGTCTCTCAAATTCCTCTATTATTGATTAATCTCTGTGTGGTGGACTTCAAACTCAAGAAGAATTAGATGCGAACGCGTGAGAAACTCTGTTTCGAGGGTGAATGAAAGGATTGATTCATGGAACAATCCTGACGCGCGGAGGGTACATGTTGTATTATTTAAATTAGGCGAAATAAGGTTCAGTGTAGATATATATTAATGTATAAATGCCAACACCACCGAGTGATGAATTAACTGATTACTGGCGGGATGAATGATAGAAGGTGTTAGAGCCAGTGGGAGCCAACAGAGGCGTTGGATTTGTGATAGTGAAATTCCGTGAGAATATATGCAGACAAGCGAAGCTTTGGACGCAGTTGTGAAGGAATTTGTAAACAAGTAAATTGCATTGAAGCTAGAACCTGGAGCGTAGAAGAGGTGGAACCTTGCTGGAACAAGGAAAATCGGAGTTGGAACCTGTGGTTTTTGCATTGTTATAAAGTGGTAAGCAGTATGGTGAAAAAAATTGAGATATAACTTATCGACTGACACATTGCAAAGGTTGGGTTTAAAAACCACCTAAATCGTGCATTAAACCTCTATTCAAGAAAGAATGCGATACTCATTCGTGTTCGTTCGATTTGTGGTAGGAGTGTGATACTCTATGCACCCTTGGATCTGCTCGGTCGATAACACAAGGTATGTCCGATAGCTTTAACAGTGTTGAATGTTTAATTAACATATTGGGGTGCAACCCAGATATGTTATACGTGGATATGGTGTGCTAATCAAATATTAACATATTTGTTGGCACTTTGACTTAATTCAAGGTTGAAGTTATAAGATCTGAATGAAATTTGATCACCAAGGTCAGCCCTTTGGAATGAAAGAATGAGATGTTGGTTTGATTTTTTAGGCCTTATTATATATTGGTATGTGGAATATTAAATATGGCAAAGGTTTCAATTGGGCGCAATAACTTTCATGAGGTTTTATAATTTTGAAATTATCCTAATTTCAAAATTAATAAAGCAAAGTTAGTTCTATAGCTTTATAACCATGACTTATGTAGAGGGTAGTCTTTTAAGCCGTGACCATTATCATATTGAATTTTGAATAAAATTCAAAGAGTGAGATTAAGGTGAACTAGTAAGTGTGACTCAAGATTTAAATTGAAGTGTAAATGAAATTCGAATACTTGACTCGAAATTTTATAAGGATGGTTTCCTTATAGTTATTAAAATGTGAAACTTCTGCATTTGGGTTGAAATTCTGGGAAGGTTGGGTTTGTAACCAGACAAATATTGGAAAATGCTTCCGCATCAATATTGTGAGTTTTCCCTGAATTGAATTAATTTTTGGAATGAATTAGGAAGGCATTTTTATATGCATGTGAGTTGAGTATGTGACTTTGGAGGGTACCCCAGCACCAGAATTCACGTGCACTAGTTTTACAATATCTAATAAGGTGGGAACTCCTGTGCACTAGTTTTACAATATCTCTCTGTAGTTCGAAACACCCCGGGTGCTAAAAGTGGCATATGGACTGTGTGCGAATTGCGAGGAGAAATTCATAGTCATCAGGCCGTTGCAAACTCTATGACTTTATCGATGAAAGGTATGCCATTTTTTCAGTTATTACTATTTGTGGAGTTATAATTTTTTTTAAATGTATTTAACCTGTATATGTTAGTTGGCTATTCAGTGCATCAATGGAATTATAGCTTCATAATTTATTTATTTTTTTCAAAATAAAAGTTAAAACATCATATGAAAAGACAAAAAATAAAAAATAAAAAAATCATAACAATCTTTTTAATAATATGTTCAGTATAACTCCCCTTAAATATTTTAACTTACAAAATAATAGAAATTCTAAGATGTTTTTAACAAAATCACATTTTTGAAAATCAAGGTTCCAAAATAATAATATGACTACTCCTTGCCGAAAAGGCGTAACCCTCGTTTTATTGGATTTCAGCATGTCTATGACCAGAGCCTTCTTGCCCTTTTCCTCAAATAAGTAAATATATCTAAATCCACCACCAGACTTTGGTTTGCAAGAATTCTACCCACTCTTGGATGTTATCAATAAAATCACCACAAATCTGGGATAACCCATGATCAATATTTCCATAAAATAAGTATATCTATTTAAATCCACTGCTAGAATTTAGTTTGCAAGCATTCTACCTACTCTTGGATATTATCAATAAAATCACCACAAATCTCTGATAACGTAGGCTTGAGATTTCCATAGATTTTACGAGATGGGGATTAGGGGATTTTTCATACCATAATTAGCACAATCATTGATATAAGAGATAGAGGTATAGGATTATCTCAATTAGATACAGAATTTCAGCAAATGTAGCTGGAAAATACTGTTAACTTTTTTTAATACCAACCATAATAATAAAATTATTATAATTATAATTAATAATAATAGTTAATTTTATGTTAATTATTGTTAATTAAAATTATTTTAAATTAATTATTGTTATGACTCTTTTTTATGGGGTGTTATATCACTATGCCAAATGGAGATCGTGAATGCAGATCGTGAATGCAGGAGGGTTAAGCCAACAATCACACATCAGTAATGAAAATTAAATGCTCTCACACGATAGGGGTTCTGGAACATTGGTTCATGCAACGGTGTGAGGGTCTCACGATATTATCATGGGTGATGGGTTTTTTGTGTGCATTATGAATCATTCGAGTGATGGTGAGTGTGAGGCAGGAGAGAACAACATGTGCTGCTATGTCAACTCTCTAGCCATGGCTTGAGCCTCATGCTCTAGGTGTGAATTGACATGTAAGGAAGTTAAGGAATTGGGTGTGGTAATTATTCGACCATGGGATCCTGACAATCATGCATGTGCTAAGATGGGGGTCGAGGTTGCAGTAGCACCAGCTCTGTGGGTGGTGGAAAGGAAGCACATTTGGGTGTGCAACTTGGCCAATAAGCAGTCCTGCATGTTGGTGTGGCTCTTGGTGTTTGTGGATGAGGCAGGGGAGTGGTCTTGGCTTGGGATAAAATGGTGCTCATGAGTCTTGACTCCTTGCTATAAGCTTTTGTATTGGGTCTTGATTTTTGCACGAAGGGGCACGAAACTGGTATCTAGAAGTGGAGCTTACTCTTGTGAGCTTGTAATTGTCAGGGGTCGTAACAGTGGTGTTAGTTTTCACACTGGTAACATGAATTAGGGTGAGGTTCCTTGTATGGCAGAGGGTTCATCATTCCCAGTGGTAGTGCGAGATGAGAATATTGGTTGCATGTCGCATCATTGAGGCAGAGCTTACAGAGGAGGTTTCGAGTGTCACATACCTCACCCTCAAATTTTTTATTTTTCTTCTAATTAGTGTGCAATTTCCATTTTTATCTCAATAATGTCGAACTTAAGTGTTATTCTTACATAGGCCTTTTTACTCCCATGCCACATCCTGGCTATAACCACATATATGTATGGTAAATGATTTTCATACCAATTAGCTCTTATGACATGTCGTTCTACACTTCTCATGTCTGGGAAACATAACTTAACCCTTATATCATGATTAACTAGTAATTTTTTTTTTCATTACTCAGTAATTCTGCAAAAGAATTTATGTTGTTAATTGTATCTATTATAACTATATTAAATATACTCCTGGAACCCCATTATACCTATATGTCACATTTTTAATGGTAAGAGTATTTAAACTATTTCCATTTTACCTTTACTCCTACGCTTCTTAATTCATTTTCATGTGGTTCCATGGTTATATTATTGTTTTAATATATTATGCAAAGTTCTATTACTATGCACGCATAGTTCCTCTGCATAAAATTTTGCTATTAGTTGGTTTGTCAATATCTTCTTCCCTCTATGATTAAATTTATTATGATTCTGGTTGGTTAGTAGTAGTAACTCTAGAATATAAATGTCTATATCCATAATTTTCTAGTAACTAATTTTCGTCCGACGTTTAGTTATTTTTATATGTGATACTAGGCTTCAGTTTCCAATTGTGATCATATACAGTTTAATGTTAATACATCTGAAAGATCTGCAAGTATAGAAGAAATGTAATCATATGAAATGGGTCTACACACTGTTCATACACTGCCAGATTTCAATAGTAAATTTATTTGTATTTTTTTTTCAAATTGTTCAGGCATGTACATATATTAAAATAACTCTGGAGAGTATTGATATATTTTATGTCCACAAGTGTACTTAAGGTTCTCTCATAAATTTCATACTAATATATTTCATAGCACTTTGCCTCACTTTAATGTCAAACATAATTAAGTGGAAATGATAGGCTATGTATATTTTATTTCCTTTTCTATCACAGTTTTCAGTCTAGTAAATGTGAGGATCTGAATTAGATTTAACCTTGAAATTTACAATACAGATATAAAATGCATTTGTCCATACGTGAGTTTAACTTGTACACTATAAGTTTATTATGTTTCTGTATGGATTTTTTTTTTTAAAGACAAATCAATTATGTAACACTCTACACTCTGCCCACAAGGCCTCTTTAATTTAACTGCAAAATTCCTTCCTCACAGTTTTCCTGATTTCCTAGGTGACACATGAATAATAAGATCAACTTTACTTAATCCTACCAGATTTTATTCTATACTTCTGAACCTTCACCCTTTTTCCTATCATCCAAATGGAACAGGTTGAAGTACTCTTGGTTTCAAATTTTTTCTATTTCATGCAATGATGTTTCTTCCGTATACATCATAGTGGTATTGTTAATCCAGAAGCAGATTAAAGTTACAACTGTCATGGATTTTGGGAGTAGTATAAATCTCCATATTTAAACCAGTAATAGGTTTAGAGCTTCTAGATGATTTTCCCCATAATTCCTGTTCCTACAACTAAGTAGAATTGGGAGGATTAAATTCTTCTAAAACAATTCTGTAAATGTATAGAATACCAGTTTCAGCATTTAAGATAGAATATCATCTACATTCATGTATCAAACTACACAATAACAAGTAATTCAACCATTCAAAATATTATAGGCATACCACTTACGTAATTGACTAGTCCTCCCAACCTTAGAGTCCTTCTGTCTCTAGAACTCACCCCCAAGCTGAGATCTTCTCCTAGAATAGACCAACCCCAATCTGTTCTGGAGTAGCTTATTTAAGCTTATGTTCCCCAAAGCCTGTTTCTAATTATGGGTCCAGAAATACAAGATGCTTTTCTTCCTGTTTGCCTAGGCTTCCCTTATTTAGGGATTTTTAAAGCTACTTTCTGATTTTCCCATCTTTTTACCTCTTCCCAACTACTCTCCACCTCATTGGGGAAACTAGATTTTTCCTCAAAAATCTAATTTAGAAATAAATTCTTTCAAAGATTTTTGAAAGATGTTTTGGGAAAGTCTCAGCCTCTTTCCATACCTCATGGATTTGGAAAGTGATCTCACAATTCTCATTTGGTCAATATCCACAGAATTATTTTATTTACTTTTCATAATTAAAAATTAATTACATTCACACAATACTTATCCATTGGGGTCCACTCCCCTTTGGATTAAGTTCAATTGTCTAGCTTGACAGAAAAACATAAAATAGGGGTGTTACATATTCCCCTGCTGAAAACAAACACTGTCCTCGGTGTTGACAAATAACTATTAGAGTTCATTTGTAAAAGTAAATATGGATATTTTTACATCATCTCAGCTTCTCTTTCCCACGTAGCTTCTTCAGCAGTAAAGTGCTTCCACAACACCTTTACTCTAGCTACTGTTCGGTTTCTCAATTCAATTTCTTCCCACTCCAATATTTGAAGCGGCTCTGGAAGGAACTCCCCTTCTGGTTCCACTTGTATCACATTCCAATCAACAGTGTGAGAAGCATCATGTACATATCTTTTTAATAACGAAACATGAAACACATCATGAACTTTAACATGGGGCGGTAGGGCCAACTTATAAGCCACTGGTCCCACCCTTTCTAATACTTCATAAGGTCCACAGTATCTAGGAGCTAGTTTTGCACAACTTCCAGCATAAAGTGTGCTCTTTTTGGGTTTAATACGTAGGTAAACATGATCACCCACTTTGAAATCTCGATGCACCCTCTTTTTATCAGCATAATTTTTCTGTCGGTCTTGTGCTGTCTTGATATTTCCTTGTATTTGTTTGACAATCCCTACCATTTATTGTAAAGTATCTGGCCCCAATACCAACTTATCTTCAGGTTGGATCCAACTTAAAGAAGTACGAAATTTCCTTCCATAGAGTGCTTCAACTGGACTCATTTTGATGGAAGAATAATAGCTGTTGTTGTAGGAAAATTTAACTAAATGCAAGTAGTCTTCCCATTTTGATGCCCTATCCATGACATACATTCTCAGCATATCCTCCAAAATTTGATTTTTTCTCTCTATTTGACCGTCTGTTTGAGGGTGATAGGTAGTACTAAAATTTATTTTAGTGCCCATGGCCCCAAACAGACCCTTCCAAAAGGCTGTTGTGAACTTAGCATCTCTATCTGAAACAATCATCTTTGGGACCCTGTGTAGCCTTACTATTTCTTTTAAGAGCACATCTGCTACTTGGGCTGTCCCAAAAGTAGATTTTACAAGTATGAAGTGTGTAACCTTTATTAGAGTGTCCACCACTACCATTACTGAGTCATGCTGGTACTTTGTTCTAGGTAACCCAGTTATAAAGTCTATAGAAACAATGTCCCATTTCCATTCTGCAATTGGTAAGGGATTTAGAAGACCAGCTGGATGTTGATGTTCCACTTTAACTAGTTGACACTCCATGCACCTAGCTGAATATTCAGCTACATCTTTTTTCATTCCTGGCCAAAAAAATTTCTTTTTCAAAGCTGTTAGCATTTTTTGATATCCAGGATGCCCTGAATATGGATGTTTATGATATGCATCCAGGATCTTTTTCTTCAAGGAATCTACATTGGGGACATATAATCTGTTTTTATAGCAAATCATTCCTCTCTGGTTTTGGGTGTACTCAGCTATTTCCTTTTTCTGCATTTTTAATTATAGATTTTCATAACTTGGATCCTGATCAACTACCTTTTCAACTAGTTCCTCTAATTCAAAACTGACAGTAGTCCCAAGGTTGCCTATTTTTTGACAAGCATTTTTGCTTAATGCATCAACAATTTTGTTTTCTTTTCCCTTGATATGTTTGATCTCCATATCGAATTCACTCAGAAAAGACAGCCATCTGGCTTGTCGGGCATTCAAATCTGTCTGAGAGAATAAATATTTGAGACTAATATGGTATGTCTCAATGTAAATTTTTTTCCAAGAATATAGTGTCGCCACATCTTTAAGGCATGAATTACAGCAGCCAATTCTAGATCATATACACTATATTTCTATTCATGCTTATTAATTTTCCTAGACTCATATGCAATAACAGAATTTTCTCGCCAATCCCTCCTTGCATGCATCAGTTCACACCACAAACTCTTTGTCAGGATCTGCAATTTTCAATATAGGAGTTGTAGTGAGTTTTTCTTTCAGTTGTTCAAAACTGTTTTAGCATTTCTCAGTCCACTCAAATTTGGTGCCTTTCCTCTATAGTGAAGTTATGGGATATGCTATTGCAGAGAATCTCTCCACAAATCTGCGATAATAACCTGCAATTCCCATAAATGACCTCACTGCTGAAACATCAGTTGGCACAGGGCCATTCTCTAACAGCCTTTATCTTTTTAGGGTCAACAACCAACCCTTATTCAGAAATAATATGCCCCAAGTATTGAATCTTGTCTTTATAGAATTCACATTTATTGAATTTGGCATATAGCTAGTTTTCTTTCAAGGTTTGCAAAACTATCCTCAAGTGCTCTTTGTGCTCCTCCTCACTTTTTGAATAAACTAAAATATCGTTTATAAACACTAGTACAAATTTATCCAGGTACGTGTTTAAAACACTATTCATTAAGCACATAAAGGTGACAGGGGCATTTGTCAACCCAAAAGGTAGGACTAAGAATTCGTAGTGACCATACCTGGTTCGAAAAGCTATTTTACTAATGTCTTCCTCCTTAATTCTGAGTTGGTGATAACCAGTCCTTAGATCGATCTTAGAAAATACAGAAGCCCCTCTTACCTGATGAAACAGGTCATCAATTCTGGGCAATGGGTACCTATTTTTGATTGTTAACTTATTCAATTGATGGTAGTCAATGCACATTCTAAAGGTTCCATCCTTCTTTTTCACAAACACCACCAGTGCTCCCGAAGGAGACACACTCAGTCTGATATAACCTTTATCCAACAATTCTTGCAATTGCATTTTTCAGTTCCAAGAGTTCAGGGGGGCTCATTCGATAAAGGGCTCTGGAAACAGGTGTTGCTTCAGGCACCAAATTGATTGAGAAATCAATCTTTCTTTTGGGGGAAAGATGAGGAATCTCATCTGGAAAAAACTTCTTTAAACTCTCTTACTATTGGTAGAATATCCAACAGGTTTTCCTCAGGTTGCTGTCCTAATTCTTTGACATGTACAACATATACTTGATATCCTTTCCTAGATGCTATTTTTAATTGTAGCGCTGAAATTTGTCTTACCGAGATTGGTTTTGGTTTTCCCTTGAGTATAAAAGGTTTCCCTTCATCATCTATGCAATGTAGAGTTTTATCCCAACAATTAATCATAGCCTTTCTCTTTTCCAACCAGTCCATTCCAATCAACAGGTCATATGAGCCTAAGGGCAGAAGGTTTAATTTTACCTCTGTCTAAAAATCATTTAATTTAACTGTTGTTTGAGGTAGCTTATGAGTTACTTTTCGCTTGGTGCCCGTCGCTAGTTGGACTAACCAACACTGGTGAAATTTTTCAGGTTTGAGATTACATTTCTTTACCATTTGTGAACTAACGTAACTCAAATAAGCACCTGGATCAATTAAAACTATAACAGATTGGTCAGCAATCTTACCTTCCATCTCAACCATGGTAGCTTGGTGTTCTGCTTGTTGGTTCTCCAAAGTTGCACTGATGGTGGGTATATTTATTGCTATATCATTCACTGTAGTAGCTTCTCGATCCCTCATAATCATCTGAATATTTCGGTGTGGACAATCCCTCAACAGATGAGGTTCTCCACAACCCCAACATTTCAGCGGTTCCCATAATTTGACTACTCCTTCCTTCTTATTTTCTCCCTCTATTTGTTTTGAACCCACTTGGGACTGAGCAGTTTGACTTTCCTTGGGTTTGTTAAATTTCTTCCGCTGATGGTCCCTGCCAAAGTTCTTCAAGTAAGCTGGTTTCTGTTTCTTCCCCTTGAATTCACTCTTATTTACCCAGCTTTTTCCATGTTCCCCTTTGCCTTTAAACTGTTGATAACATAATCTAGCTTTCCTCACTACTTCATCCATAGTTTTTGGATTATTAAACTCTATTTTCTCCTTGTACACAACTGTCAAACAGTTCAAAAACCTTGGCACCTTTTCCTTTTCTTCACGAATATAAGGAACATACCTTAGCAGATTTGTAAACTTGGTGAAAAACTCATCTATGGTGAGTTGTCCCAATCTGAGTTCATGGAACTCCTTTGCTTTATCATCATAATATCGTTCATTTAGATAACGGTTTTTAAACTTGACTTGGAAATCCTCCCAAGACACTGTTTTTTCATCAATGGCATGGACCATTTTTGTTTCCTCCCACCACAAGGTTGCTTTACCCTGCAACTGGTAGACAACCAATCTGGCTTTCAAATTTCTCTCATATTCATAGACCTGGAAATACTTAATCATATTCAACAACCATGCCTCAACATCTTCCTCCTTCTCTTCATCATAGGAGGGACGTTTAATCTTCTGAAATTCTCCTTGTAACTCCTTTTTCTGTTTAGACTGATGTCTAGTAGTGTCGTCTTCCTCAAAATAATCTGAGAACTTGCATTTCTTCCTCTTTCCAGAACCTTCGCCTTCTTCGCTGTTCCACGAAGTTAGTTCTCTTATGAGCTTTTCCTACTCCTCACTGGCTAATTACAGCCTGTCATTCTAACTTCTTCGCTCAGCTATCTCCTGTTGCAACCCGTGCAACATAGCCATCAAAGGAGCGTTGGGATCTGGTGTGTTATCATCATCATGTAGATCAACATAAATTTCATCTCCTTCAGCCATTAATCTTTCAATTCCAGTACCACACTGTACACTAAAAAAAACAACATCAGTACAAAAACAAAAAGAAAATTCTAACAGAAAATAATTTAGACAGTGAGCACAACAACAACCCAGTTTTTGCTAACAAGGGCTCTGATACCATTTGTCACATAACTCACCCTCAAAAAAAAAATATTTTCTAATTAGTGTGCAATTTCCATTTTTATCTCAATTATGTCGAACTTAAGTGTTATTGTTACACAAACCTTTTTACTCCCATGCCACATCCTGGCTATAACCACATATATGTATGGTAAATTATTTTCATACCAATTAGCTATTATGAGATGTCGTTCTACACTTCTCATGTCTGGGAAACACAACGTAACCCTTATATCATGATTAACTAGTAAATTTTTTTTTCATTACTCAGTAATTCTGCAAAAGAATTTCTATTGTTAATTGCATCTATTATAACTATATTAAAGATCCTCCTGGAACCCCATTATACCTATATGTCACATTTTTAATGGTAAGAGTATTTAAACTATTTCCATTTTACCTTTACTCCTATGCTTCTTAATTCATTTTCATGTGGTTCCATGGTTATATTATTGTTTTAATATATTATGCAAAGTTGTATTACTATGCACACATAGTTCCCTTTGTACTTGGGCATTTATACACAGGAGCTAATACCTTTGTAATGCGGTTTGCTCATAAATCATAATGGAAAGAATATATATTTACTTCCCTTTCACAAATTTTCGTCACCTCAGTACCTACACCAGCCTACGATGATGTGATGTGCCGAGAGGTCTTTCACTTATGGCTTGTGGTTTCTCGTGTAATGTTTAGGGTATGTCGCATTTAAATTTCTCTTGTTTATTATGGCATCGTCTCTTGTCACATTATCAATGCGTGTTCATTTTGATCTTTTACGTTCTTGGTGAATACTACGGACAAGATTTTTATTTCTCTCGAGCCTAAAAAACAATGGTATTCTAATTCCCTTTCTACGGACCTGAATTTAATTCAAGTGTATCAGTACATTTTGTCTTACATCTATTACCAGTCTATTGTAATTCCCTGCCATTATACTTTGATTCGTGTCTCCATTTGTGGATGGCCACCACGTGGACGATGGGATCATCCTTAGGGTTTCCCAGCTCGTCTACTATTTCAATCGTTTACCATGTTGTTTACCAATTCTTGGTGTTTTCTCCACGAAGGTAGTTTTCTCTGGTTTATTCTTGGTGCAATTGAACATGGGACGTCGCCTTTGTCTTCGATATGTATGGCCAACCCTTGGGCCGACATACTACGGTAAGTGTTCCTCAAGAATTTTATTGCAGGACTTTGTAGCAATACCTGTAGATAATGGTTAATATTCGTTTTACGCCTTCTCCTTAAAATTTATTTTGGGCTTTGAATAATTAACTAGATGCAGAGGTTTAATGGTATGGGTGACTGATAATACGTATTTGTTTTCTTATCGTTTTATCCCTCCAGCAAAGATTCATATCGTTTGGTCTTCAGCAACGAAGTTTGCAAGCCAAGGGTAATCGTTTTCCCTCATTTCGCAACAATCTGTTGTTTTTCTCTCGAATTATTGACATACTAATTATCGAATTTAAATTCTGAATTCACGTCCCTTACTTACTTAAGGTCTCGCGTGGATGAAGAGAGGTTAACTTTGCTAGGTAGTGAAATATCCCTTCTATTTTTGCTTGAAATTGAAGTTTTATTTTTAATATTGCATTCACTAACAATTTCCGGTTTGGCTGTCTCACTGGTATTTGTTATCTGAGCCATCACTGCACGCTGTTTTGGTTTCCCATCCCATATTTTAATGACGTTCTTCTTTTATTCAAGGTTGGTTGTGAATTGAAGCTTTTCATCTAACCAGCTTCTTGACAAGAATGATTTCTCTCTCTTAGAAATTTTAATTTCGCTATAGAAGTTTTGATTCTCTACAAAAGAGAAGGTCACTAGTTTAGGGAAAATTTACAGGCACCGGGGTTAACAAGTCTTCTTATACTCATATATACTTTTTATTTCAATTCTAGGCCCGTGGATTTCCATATACGTTTTTCCCTCAATGGGGTTTAGTTGCGTATTTCTCATTTCAACTCCTCGTAACTCAAAAGAAGTCTACATATATTTTGTTTATTTAAATTGATAGACAGTCCCGTATTCATATGGACGGACTGTCGTGGTTTCGCTGGATTAATTTTTCCTCTGCATAAAATTTTGTTATTAGTTGGTTTGTCAATAGCTTTTTCCCTCTATGATTAAATTTATTATGATTCTGGTTGGTTAGTAGTAGTAACTCCAGAATATAAATGTCTATATCCATAAATTTCTCTTAACTAATTTTCGTCCAACGTTTAGTTATTTTTATATGTGATACTAGGCTTCAGTTTGTAATTGTGATCATACACAGTTTAATGTTAATACATGTGAAAGATCTGTAAGTATAGCAGAACTGTAATCATATACATGACTACTTTTGGTTCATATGAAATGGGTCTACACACTGTTCATACACTGCCAGATTTCAATAGTAAATTTATTTGTATGTTTTTTCAAATTGTTCAGGCATGTACACATATTAAAATAAATATGGAGAGTATTAATATATTTTAAGTCCACAAGTGTACTTAAGGTTCTCTCATAAATTTCATACTAATATCTTTCATAGCACTTTGCCTCACTTTAATGTCAAACATAATTTATTGGAAATTACAGTCTATGTATATTTTATTTCCTTTTCTATCACAGTTTTCAGTGTAGTAAATGTGAGGATCTGAATTAGATTTAACCTTGAAATTCACAATACAGATATAAAATGCATCTGTCCGTATGTGAGTTTAACTTGTACACTGTAAGTTTACTATGTTTCTGTATGCAAATTTTTTTTTTTTTAAAGACAAATCAATTATGTAACACTCTACACTCTGCCCACAGGGCCTCTTTAATTTAACTGCAAAATTCCTTCCTCATAGTTTTCCTGATTTCCTAGGTGACACATGAATAATAAGGTCAGCTTTCCTTAATATTGCAAGATTTTATTCTATACTTCTGAACCTTCACCCTTTTTCTTATCATCTAAATGGAACAGGTTGAAGTACTCTTGGTTTCAAATTTTTTTCTATTTCATAAAATGATGTTTCTTCTGTATACATCACAGTGGTATTGTTAATCCAGAAGCAGATTAAAGTTACAACTTTCATGGATTTTGGGAGTAGTATAAATCTCCAAATTTAAACTAGTAACAGGTTTAGAGCTTCTGGATGATTTTCCCCATAATTCCTGTTCCTACAACTAAGCAAAACTGGGAGGATTAAATTATTCTAAAACAATTCTGTAAATGTATGGAATACTAGTTTCAGCATTTAAGATAGAATATCATCTACATTCATGTATCACACTACACAATAACAAGTAATTCAACCATTCAAAATATTATAGGCATACCACTTCTGTAATTGACCAGTCCTCCCAACCTTAGAGTCCTTCTGTCTCTAGAACTCACCCCCGAGCTGAGATATTTTCCTAGAACATACCAACTCCAATCTGTTCTGGAGTAGCTTATTTAATCTTATGTTCCCCAAAGCCTGTTTCTAATTCTACGTCTAGAATTACAGGATGCTTTTCTTCCCGTTTGCCTAGGCTTCCCTTATTTAGGGATTTTTAAAGCTGCTTTCTGATTTTCCCATCTTTTTACCTCTTCTCAACTACTCTCCACCTCATTGGGGAAACTAGATTTTTCCTCAAAAATCTAATTTAGAAATAAATTCTTTCAAGGATTTTTGAAAGATGTTTGGGGAAAGTCTTAGCCTCTTTCCATACCTCATGGATTTGGCAAGTGATCTCACAATTCTCATTTGGTCAATATGCACATAATTATTTTATTTACTTTTCATAATTAAAAATTAATTACATTCACACAATACTTATCCATTAGGTTCCACTCCCCTTTGGATTAAGTTCAATTGTCTAGCTTGACAGAAAAACATAAACTAGGGGTGTTACATCGAGCGCGATATGGAATAAGGAAGGTTGAATGGAGAACCAAGCTCTAACTCAGAGTCCACGGAGATCCAACACTTGGTGGCATCGATGGCACTCACTCCAGCTCGCTCCCTGGGCTAAGTAGAAGCCCCAGTCACCCTGGACATGATTGCAGCTGAGTTGCAACATATTCAGCTCAACCTGGATATCATGCAGGAATATAGGTATGAAGAACGAAATGAACTTATTGCATACATAAATGACATTGATGATATGCATAATGAAATTATATATGCTATGGGGAGTCTTTGACGTTAGCTGCGGTGCTCCCATGACCACCTCCAAGTGCGAGGAATCCAACTATAACATATTGACTACCATATCCACAACCGTGCAAGTCTCTTTGTTTGGCCACGAAAATTTTCTCCCAATCCTCCTCCATGATGTTTTTCGTTGTATTATTTTTTGCCTATTTTGCGCTAGAAATAACCATAGGTACCAGTTGCCTTGGCTTGCATCCAAGATTATTCTTAGGAAGGCCCTTCGCATGGTTTCCTTTGAAGTTTGTGATACTCATATCTAATGCAACTATGTTGTTTTGTGATGTACATTTCAAAATTATAATATAAATTTGATTTGACCAAAAAAAATAAAATATTAGGGTTATTACTCATTAATCACTATTTTTTTCTGTCCATCAACAAGATTTCATTATATTATGAAAAAGAAACTGAATACAAAATTCATCTCCATGGACCCTTTCCTCTCATGCCAAACAAATTTATTGAGCATAAGTCCTTGAGGAAAACAACGACACCCGATGCCAATTTTTTTTTCCAATTGGCCTACTAGTGATACCATACATTGCCAAAATTTAACAAAACCCAGATCGAAATACAACCTCTCAAGGAAGCGGCTTAGGTGAGAAGACAAGAGGGGAAAAAAAGAGACCTGCATATTCATGAATGTGGAAGTCAATGTGTTCCATGCTCGCCACCAGAGTGCGAAGGTGGTCGTTGGTGCATTGGTGTTGTCGCCAAAGACTTTCCAAAATTTCTAAGATTTCATTACAGACATGCTGAACATTGTTGATGTAGGCAATAAGTTCATTCTCATCCTTATAGTGTTGGTATCTCAAGGTATCTGTATTCAGTTGAATGATTTGTAGCAGACCTGTAATAACGTGTAGGTTGAGTGGAGCTAGCACTTGACCCATAGAGCGAGCAAGAGAAATTGCAGCATTGTCTAAGATGTCCCTAATGGTTGCATTTCTCTGAGGATGAATGATTGCCCTTGTTATGTTGTTGACGTGCTCCTTGGAGAGGAGCTTCTCCCCCCCATCGTGGATGCCCCCTCTGGCATGGCATTGAGGAAAGCCAAGGGAATTGGAGAGCGACCGAGGGTGCAATGATGAACCCACAAAAAACTAAGAAAAACCTTTTTAGGCAGCCTGCAGAAGGGCTACCTTTTCGACAAGAAACACCAAACAAGACAGAGATGATTAATGAACAAGAAATCCCAAGGCCAATTAGGAGACCCCACAAAGTCAAGACTGGAAGTTTTATGCTTTTGAAACCTTCTATTCAGATCACCGCCCCAATTCGGGGTCGCTCGAAGAGCTCCCCTCTGAGGGAAGAGTGGACGACCACTGAACAATAGTGAGAACAATGGTAAGGTGACATAGAACAACCCCTTCCAACCCCAAGAAAGCTGAATTGAAATAGCTCCCACTTTGCTACCAACGTAAAATCAAACCGTGAGTGGAGAAGCCAATGATGCTACCAGATAAAACCGCTCTACACTAAAAAAGACGGGATGTGAGAGGAAAAATCTTCATGTGGGGAGAGTGTTGAACATTCAATATTTACACTAAGAAGTCTCGAGAGGAAACATAACGTCACATCCACCTTCATCATGCCAAGATCCCGAGGGCAGTCCCTGGCTGAGACCTCTGCCTGCTCAAAGCTAAACCATGGCTCATAAACCTTGCCTCCCCAATTCCATGACCACTTCTGGGAAAAACAGAGCACAAACCCAAAATCCTCAACATTATTGATATGTATGAGATCTTAATTAAAATGTGCTTGAGGGTTTACAATTTACAAGTGTTAAAAACTGATTTTTTGTGGGATTTTATATTAAAATTTTACACACATAAAGATGAATTAAACTCTGAAATAGCAGAAAAAATAGACAAATACATAATAAAAATAGCCACACAATAACAGATGATGAAGGAGTTCACCCCTCCTAGGCTACGTCTCCTTGGTCCAGCTTCCAATGGCTTGGCCCTCTTTCATTATGCTCAAAATGGTGATTACATACATTTACAGTGCTCCAATGGCTTCAAAAAATGTTTCATCAAGTTCAGAAGACCAAAAAATTCCTATCATGCCTCTTTCTAATCCGAATTTGGTCAATAACTGAAGTTACGAGCCTCCCTAGTTTTCTTGCTAACGACTCCACAATTACCCCAAAATCCAGACCGGTCCTATAATTTCACTCCATTTTCGTCTAACAAGGCGACAATTTTCCAGAATTCCCGACGAAATTGTCAGATCGTTAATTTGTCCACTAACATCATAGATCTGAAATTCAAACCATACTGTATATGGTCAAAAAAAAAATTTAAATAAACATTTCGACAGTCGTTGCTAATCATCGATGGTTAGTTGATATGATGTCACATGGATCATTTGGTGACGGTTTGGGCGAGCAGCTAGCTCCATCACCCTGGTCTTGAGAAAAGGTCGTATGGTGACATAATATGGAGGGTGGGGCTAAGCCCTAGCCCCTACCCGCCATACCTCTGCTTAATATAGGTTAAATGAAGGTTTGCGGCCATAATTAATAAGTGGTAACGGTGGCCCAACGGTATAGGGGTGCGTTGTTTTGAGAGGGGTCAACATGTAGACCCTTGCGGGTGCTAATTCGGACTGGGAAAAAAAATTTTGTGGCCTCTGTGCTACCACATGGTGGCCTCCGGTTGGGCCACATGGCAGCATGTGATTGGCCACCTACCAACCAATAAAAATTCACCCACACAGAACCAGTCAAGTTTGGACATGTGGCGAAGCCTCATAGACTAAAAAAAATCACCTTTCAACCAACTGGAAGAGGCCACGTGGCAGTCTACCACAGGCCCAAATTTTTTCCCTATCAGTTGCCATTTTTGGAAAATTTGCCTATTTGGGAAAACGAATAGATCGCGTTTCCGAGAGCATACAGTGTCAGTTTTCTGCAAAACGAGTTGCACCAGATTTCGAAAAATGAGATCTACGCAGCCGTTTTGGTTCCACACCATTATGACAACTTTCATCTTTGAACATATTTTTTAGCACCTTATTAAGTCTCCCACCTCATCGCCCAACACAACTCATTGATTGTCTTCCCAAGCCATAACGAAGATATAATGTCGCCATAAGTGGGAAGGTCATCCGCCTGCGGGTTCTTAATGATGGTCGTAGGCATTATGCTACTTCAATAGGTGTGTGGAGGCGAGGCAAGCTCCGAATCTCATCGTGTCACCACATATTCCACCATTCTGTCACCACATCAAGTACACTCTTTAATCACTATTCTGAGGACCATTATTACTAATTACTATTACTAATATTATTAATATTAATAAAAAATATTACTTTTATTTTCAATTAATTATTATTAATATTAATTAAATATTAATGAAATTTATTATTAATTAATTTTGAATAATAATGGAATGAATTATAATTTAAAAAAATATTATAATGATAATTAAAAATAATAATTAATTTATGTCAATTAAAATAATTAATTAATTATTAAAATCATTTTAAATTAATTATTGTTATTACCCGTTAATCTATCTTATTATCACTATTATTATTAATTAATATTGAGAGTATTATGAATAAATATTATTACTTTTATTTTTAAGTAAATTTCATTTCATTATTAAATAATAATAAATTAATATTACTATTTAATATTAATTTATTATTATAAAAAAAAAAAATATTAATTAAATAGTATGAATTAAATGTTAATATTAAATAAATTTTGATAATAATAAATTAATATTAAATAATAAAATTAATTAATTATTATTATTATTATTTAATAATAAATTAAAATATAATTAAAAATAAAAATAAAAATATTTTGTTAGATCTAAGACTTTTGGGATCTATAATGTAGATAAAAATGCTTTTGGATTAATCACATTGTTAGGATTAGGTCGACGTTTTTAACCAGCGAATGTGGCTCATCCTGAGGACAAGGTGGAGAGACAAATTGATCTCGAAGAAGAAATAGAGGAGATGCATAATTACTTGAAAATAGTCATTGAGAACTAGCCGTTAAGACTCACTGCTAAAAACTAGCCTTTGGAAAATTAGTTAGTTAGTTGAAAATAAATAAATGAAAATAACATTAATTAATTAAATAAATTTTTTATAAATAAATTTTTGTTAAAAAGGGATTTATAATTAAAAATATATTTTGTTTAAAAAAGGGGGTTTATAATTAAAAATATATGATAAGAATAGGTACGGATAAAGATTTAAATTAATAAATAAAAGAAGATAAAATTAATTAATTAAATAATTAATTATTGAGATAGAAATATATTAACCATTTAATTAAATAATATATAAAATCTAAAAACAATAAATAAATTAAAATAATTTCCTAAGAAGGAACTAAGGAGGGACCTCATTAATCAAAATTAAATAAAAATAAATAGAATTAAAGATTTTATTAATAAAGGGGGGTTTCATAAATTGTTGTGTAATAAAATAAAATTTTTATAAATAAATAAAATAATTAATTAATTAAAAATATAGGATAAAAATAAATCAATAAATTAATTAAAATAAATATATATATATATAAAAATGAAAAAAAATTAAATAAATAAATGAATAAAAAGGAAACTACTTGGTGAGGATCAGGTTCCAACTCTTACTTAACTTCCAACCATCATCACTGTTGATATTCTTAGCATGTCGCTCAATTTCGATCAGCTCCCTTAATTTCCTATGGTGGAAGTGATCTACCCTTGCAACGACTTTAGAGTCTTCAATACAAACATGGTGGCGGGAATTTTCCACATGTTCAGCAAGAGCTGAGGTAGGGGACCGATTATGTCTGATGTCCGCAGCATGCTCGCAGATTCTTTGCCTATTGGATCGACCTGTTTCCATTATATAGGGAGTTCCACAAGAACAAGGAATCATGTAAACCCCTTTCATGTCCTTAGGGTCGACAGGGTCTTTAACAGACCCAAAAGAATTTCTAATAGTGGAGAGAGGTTTGAAAGCAGTAGAGATATTATTTCTCCTAAGGATAAATGAGAGGTGGACTTTGGAAATTTGATCCACCCGAGTAGATTTTCCACTCAAAATTTTATATGCCTTTTGAAAGGCTTTAAGACCTTGAGATCTACTGTAACCATTATTTTCAAAGACATCAAGAAGATGAGATTTCTCTGATTCTAAGGAGTTGTCATCAGAGATTCTAAGGGCAAGAGTCGGAAGAGTACACAACACAACAAATTTTTGAGCAGGGAAATGATGGGACCCAACATGAAGATTCTGTTCTGTGTGAGTTTTCTTGCGAAAAACCTGGTGAGAGATGGAGCCATCCTCATTCCTTGAGAGCTATATATCAAGGAAATGGAGGCAACCATCTACCTCCACTTCCATTGTGAACTTGATGGAATCAAATAACGAGTTCAGGTGCCCAAGGAACAGATCTAATTTCTCTCGACCATGGGGTTAGATGACACAAGTATCATCCATGAACCTATTGCACTTCCTAGAGCGTATTTTTATTTTTATTTTTCATATATATATATATATTGATTTATTTTTATCCAAAAATTTTAATTAATTTATTATTTTTCTTGATTTTCTTTCTTTATTTATTTATAAAAAAATTATTTTATTACATAATAATTTATGAAACCCGGGCTTTTTAATAAAATCTTTATTTTTATTTACTTTTGATTAATTAGACCCTTCCTTAATTCCTTCTTAGGAAACTCTTTTTATTTATTTATCATTTTTAGATTTTATATATTATTTAATTAAGTTATTAATATATTTCTATCTCAATAATTAATTATTTAATTAATTAATTTTATCTCATTTTATTTATTAATTTAAATATTCACCAGTACCTATTCCTATCATATATTTCTAATTATATACACCATTTTTTAACAAAATATATTTTTAATTATAAACACATTTTTAACAAAAAAATTATTTATAAAAAATTTATTTAATCAATTAATTTTATTTTAATTAATCTATTTCCAACTAACTAACTAACAAATTTTCCAACAGCTAGTTTTAACGACTAGTTCTCAATGTTTATGGGTAATTATGCATCTCCTGTATTTATTCCTCGAGATCGATTAATCTCTCCACCTTGTCCTAAGGATAAACCACATTAGGTGGTTCCAAACATCGACCTAATCCGAACTATGTGATTAATCTGAAAACTTTTTTATCTAAATAATAATATTTATTAATAATATTAGTAATATTAATTAATAATAATAGTTGTTAATGAGTAATAATAATAATTAATTTAAAATGATTTTGATAATTAATTGATAATAATTAATTTTTAATTACCAATAATTAATATTTAATTAACCATAATAATTAATAATGGTAATAAAAAATAATTATAATAATAATATTTTTTATTAAAATAATTGTTTATTATTATTATTATTATTATTATTAATTATAATAATTACGCCGTAAGGCGTCTTTATTTGAAAACAACCTTCCTAATTGCATTTCTGTCATAATCTGTACCCTTTGATCTTTTGTTAGACGATTGAATCGTCCTCAGCCATGGATTTCAATTGTGATAATTGACAGTTGTAAAGCAGTTGCCAGGTAGTTGCGACTTTCCATAGTCATCATCTTCGCTCCTGACAACATCGAGGAGGATGGCTCTGGCTTGTAGCATTTTTTCTAAGCTGAGGCCATTGTAGTGGACTCACAAATACACCGAAGTCATTCGTCTTTTTTATAATCCCACCGATTTTACAATCTAACATACATAAGGCCTAGGTGCTCTCCACCTCGCTGCAATATTCAACTTTATTTTATTTTAAAGCTACAAATTGAAGAACAATGATGATTCTTTGATCATGTTCGACTTCTCTTTCAGTTCCCGAGTACCAAAGGGCCGGCTCCAGATTTGATTCCTGAGTACACAAGTCGACTTTTCTTTTGTGTAAGATAGAGAGAAGATTTGTTGTTTTCTTACTTTCTTGTTTTTATTTTTAAATTCAATACAAATCGACCTGTGCATTCCTGACATGAATGAAAAGGTTGACAGATAAGTGAGAAAATAGAAGCATAAACAACGTCGGGAATTGAATCCATGTGTGCTATTTTCCCTACCTTTGAATTCCATCCGGTGCTAGCTCGCTTTGCTCGTCTTTTTGGTAGTGCTCATGGTGCCCTGCCTCGTCCTTTCGGTGGAGACTAATGGTCCTCAAATAGACGCGTGCAGGCCTCTAGGTAAATATTATGATATTCAAATCTCGGTCTTTTTATACAAATGATTTCCAGGTCACTGCCCTACAGATTACCGAAGACCGTCTGATGAAATTGCACAATTTTATCCTACCTTTGAATGTCAGCTGGTGCTAGCTCGCTTTTCTCATTTTTTTTGGGAGCGCTCATGGTGCCTTGCTTCTTCCTTTTCGTGGAGGACAGTGGGTCTTCAAATAAGCGCGTGCAGGCCTCTAGGTAAAATTATAATAGTCAAATTTTGGTCCTTTTCCGTAATTAATTTCCAGTTCCCATCAATTTTTTTTTTCAAAATATCACATTAAAGAAAACTCCCTACAAAACTGATAAAGAAACTATTTTGAATGGAAACCAAAACCAGTGATTGCTAGCCTCAAACTGCCATCTCAAATATTTTCTTTTAACGTAATATTTTCTTTTAACGAGAAGATTGGGAAAGTCCCTTGGGAATATTGGCCGTGCACATGCATGAGTAGGCCCGCATCTTAATCCTTTTGTTTTTTTGCTACTCGAACAAGCTTCATATGGTAAATTCAAAAGCATGAAAACCTCCGTCTTCGGTCATCTTCAACAAGCGCATGGCTCTGGCTGGAATTAGCGTGATTAAAATAAGCCCATTCATAAAATATTAGATTCAGTTCTCATGTCTTACTTAGACATCACTTACAAATTTTTTATGTCCTGCCATGTCATACACATGATATCTCAGGACTGTTGAAGATGGCTTCTGTCGGCTCATGTTGGGTGAACAAATCCAGCAATTCAAATGGTTTTCCATTGGTGTCCTCTAAATTCGGATTCACAATGCAATTATTTCTTATACCGTGTGATTCTTTCATTTGTATATGTATGCAAAGTGGAGGATATTGGCTTTTTACTTAATGTACCATTTTTATTTATATGTAGGTAAAATGGAGGAAGTTGGTGGTATCTATTTATAATAAATACCAAAATATAACATATAATGTGTTATAAATTTTATAATAAATATCAAAATATTATATATAATGTATTATGAGTATATATATTTTATATTGTGAAATATATATTTTAGGTTCATGGATATTTGAATGTGAATGTATTTCCTTTTAGCTAGGTTTGATTTTGTTTATCTTATCTGTTGATCCAGTCAAATTTATGAAATCAACTTATAGAAAAAAAAATAAACTCACTTAGAGTTGTATCTTATTTTTGTTAAATATAGTTATATATTTTATATTGTGAAATATATATTTTAGGTTCATGGATATTTGAGTGCGAATATATTTCTTTTTAGCTAGGTTTAATTTTGTTTATCCTATCTGTCTATCTAGTGAAATTTCTGAAATCAAGCTATAGAAAAAAAAAATAAACTCACTTAGAACTATATCTTATTTATCTCAAATATAGTTGAATTGAACTCGATTCATTCCCAGTTTTTCATGATCAAAATATTTTGGCAAATTAAATTTCTTTGCTAAACATCTTATTATAAATAGATAACATGGTGGCAAGTTTGGGTGAAAATTAAATTGACCTTTTAAGCTCATGGATTTCAGTTGATTTTTTTTATATCATCTGTTGATCCAATGAAATTTATGAAATAAAGCTATAGAAGAAAAATAAACTCACTCAGAGTTTTATCTTATTTATCTCAAATATAGTTGAACTTAAATTTGATTCATTCTCAGTTTTTTGTGATTAAAATTTTTAATTATTATATTTTCTTAAATTATTCTTACATTTATAAAATGTATCATTTTGTTTTATTTGTTAACTTATTTGAAAATTTGTTTTACTAATTTATAAAAATTATTTGAATTGCATTTATATATTGATTTTTTTTATGAGGTATAGAATTTTTTAGGTTATAGGTTGAAATTTTACAGAAGAATTGGGCATGAAAATTATTTTGGGAAATTAAATTTTTTTTTCTCACACAATTGTGACAATAAACATATTATTATAAATTGATCATTCTTTTTTATCCAATAAAGGAACTAACCCCAACATTAACTTAATCTAATTAAAAAAAAATTGATCATTCTTTTTTATCCCATAAATGAACTGCCCCCAAACTTAACTTAATCTAATTAAAAAAAACTAACCCCAACCTTAACTTAATCTAATTAAAAAATAATAATTTGTTAGGTTTCAATTTTGATTAGAATGCTTATTTGTTGATTGTTGTTATTTTAAGGATTTTAGTGTTTGGGATTATCATTTTGTTATTACTTATGTTTTTATTACAAGAAATTTTTTATTACATAAGATAATTGAATTCTTGGTGTAATTTGATAACTATGAAATTAAAGATTGACAAAAAAGATGACTGAATTGTTGAAGTAGGTTGCTATTTATTTGAATTTTTCTTTTTGGCTTTCTCAGATGCTACATCTAGTAGTTGTTCTCTAATGGTGGCCTCATGGGAACCTCATCTCAAGAAGCTAGGAAAGAGGAGTGGGATTAAGGGGAAGTAACCCTGTTCTCTAATGGTGGCCTCATGGGAACCTCATCTCAAGAAGCTAGGAAAGAGGAGGGGATTAAGGGGAAGTAACCCCTATTCTTTTTCTTGCGGAGTTTTAGAGATTTTAATTTTAATTTTATATTGTTTATGCTCTTTTTTGACTATGCTCATTTTTGCAATGTTTCTTTTTCAATAATGATTTAGATTGGACACTTAGTCCATTTAACATAGTTGTGTTATTTTTCTAGTTATCAGATTCTTCATAGATCAGTTATTTGACACACAATTATGTACTTAACAGTAGAATTATGTTCATTCTACATTACTAAAATTGACTAAAATCACTACACATATCTTTATTAGCAACTATTGGATCTCTTTAAGATCGTACAGTGTTTCCTTTGCAACATCTGGTGATGGTGCAATTGCAAGTTATTTTTTTTCATAGCTCAAATTTATTTATTACGCCGTAAGGAATTCCTATTTGAAAACAACTCCCCTATATGTGTTTGAGCCATTGGATCAAATGTTAGATGATTGAAATGTTTTAGGCCATTATATTTACAAGTAAATAGTTTTATATATGTTTTTATAATGTTAGTTTTTTTTCTTTTTAATAAGTTATATTGAATTTAGGTTTTGGTGACTTTGTCAAATTACACAAAATAAAAATAAAAGTAGATTAAATAAAAAGTTGACATAATGTAATAAACATTTTAACTAGGTCATGATACAATAAAAAAATAAAATAATACTAAACTATAAAAACAACCCATGATATTCATGTGGAATGTAGTTTATCTAAATAGGGAAATTAAGATGGCCTAACTCTGGATCTACCAAGAGCCAAGAGATATGAAGTATACTGATAAACCTCATTGATCCCTCTAATCAATAATAAATATAAACTAATTATTTAATAAAATTATTTTTAAATTTTTATAACCATTTATTCTTTTAACAATAATTATCTTGAGCAATAATTATGAATATCAACCCATGGTATTGACCCATAGTATTCATGTGTAATTTAGTTTATCTAAGAGGGGAAAATTAGATAACACCAGCTTCTGGATCTACCAAGAGCGAGAGGGATCAAATATCTTGATATGCAAACCTCATTGTCCCTTTGATCAATAATCTAGATCTAAACTAATTATTTTTAAATGTTTATAACCATTATTCTTTTAAAATTTTCCTTAATAAAATGTATCTAAATTTTCATACATCCAAATATACATATTTTTTCTAGTTCTATATTGTTTTTGTTACAACAATTTTATTATTCAAAAAATACATGGTTTTTTTTGTTATATATTATTTATGTTACAACTATTTTATTATTCATGAGTATAAAAAATTAAATTAATAACGAAATTTTTTAAAACATGTGATCTTTTTAAAATTTCAAATTATTCCAAACTACATAATTTATCTTGAGCAATAATTATGAATGTTCATAATTCTCATTTCTTAAATAACACTAAATTTACCTTTAATTACTTAATTGTAATAGCTTGTAACTACATAACAGTTTGTAATTACATACATACTCTTTAGGATTTTTTTTGTTAATGAATATCAAATTTATTCCCTCAAAAAAAACTATATACATATCTTCAATTACCTAATTGTAGCTAAAAAAATCTTACATGTTTTTTACTTTATAATCATAAACCATTTTCATATTATATGATGTCAAACTTACTCAACTTTTTATTATGAAATTTTAAATAAATTTTTTCACTACATAATTTTTTAGCTTTTATAATATTTTTGTTTTTTAATTCCAAACAAAACTTACAAAAGAAGAAACTCACTCAGTCCTTATTGTAGGTTATAGTATGTGATTAACAATAGAGTAAGTAGAGACAAGCTTAAGGGGTCTTTTGTATAAGTTTTATCATAACCTTTCCCACTCAGTCCTTACTATAGATTATAGTATGTGATTAACAATAGAGTAAGTTGAGACAACCCTAAGAGGATTTTTGTATAAGTTTTATCATAACCTTTCCCTCCATCCAATATATAATGTAGACTCTTATGAAGAGAGAGTATATTCTAGTTTAACATAGGTACCAATGAAATGGGAACTATTACCTCAAAATGAGAACTCTTATAAACAAAACATCAAAAACCCATGAAAAAACAACTGGAAAACAAAAAGTTGTATTCTGGAATAGCCTTCTTCTTTTTTAACCTTTCTTTTTCTCGGGGTAAATTTTCAATTTTTTTTTTAAAATAGAGGTAAAAACCATTTTGTTTTTTGTTAAAAAAAAACACGCCACAAATGAAAAGTATTGAAACCAAAATTTTATAATAATAAAAAATTATATTAAAAATTAAAAAAATGAAAATGAAAAAACCAATTTAAAATAACTAAAAAAACAAAATTCATTATATTTTTTAAGTAAAAAATTCAAAAAAAAAAAAAAAAAACAAAAAAATTAAAAAATTAAAATTAAAAATAAAAAATATATTGAAAATTGAAAAAGAAAATTAAATTAAATTTAAGAAGGAATATATATATATATATATATATATATATATATATATATATATATATATATATTATATATATATTAATTTTAAAAAATATATAATTTTGTATTAAATTCAAAATGTTAAAATAAAAAATAAAAAATTCAAATTAAAAATAAAAAAAATAAAAAATAAAAAACCTTACTTAAATTCAAATTAATATTTCTTTTAAAATTAATTGAAATTTAAAAATTAAAAAAATTAAAATATTAAATTAAAAACCATTATTAAAAAACAAATAAATTTTAAATATAAACAATAAATTAAAAATATATATACTAAACTTTATTAAATAATAAAAAAAATGTTATTAACATTAAAAAAAAAATTAAATGTTAAAAAAAAATATAAATTTTAATACATAAATAAATTGATAACATATTGTAAAATAGGAAAGAAAATAAAGAAAATAAATAAATAAAATAAAACTAAAAAACATTTTTAAAATTAAAATTAAAAATAAAACAAAAAATTAATTAAAATTAAAAATGGGAAAAATAAATAAAATAAAAAGATATTAAATTTCAAAGTTCAAACGTTATATTTTATTTAATTAAAAAAAAATGTCAAAATTAAAAAAAAAACAATATTAAAAAAAATACAAAATTAAAAAAACATATTAAATTGAAATTAATTAAAAAAATATAACATTTTATTAAATAAAAGTTTTAAAAATAAAAAATAAAAACAAAAATTTTGTTGATGAATTGGCCCCTCGGCCTGGGTGGCAGCGGAGGATAGCCATTGGGCATGTGTAGCGGCTACATGTAGCCCCATGCCCACCCAGCAGCTGGCCTCCGTCGCCACCTGGGTCGTGAGGTGATTCTCGAAAGCGACCTCCTGGCCCAGGTGCCGGTGGAGGCCGGTTGCTGGGCAGGCAGGGTGGCTGCACGTAGGCCCCCACCCGACCAGCAGCCAGCCCCTGTTGCAGCCTAGGCCAAGCGTGTAGCCACGCCGCCTGCCTATCAGCTGGCCTCCCCCGCCACCTACGCCGGAGGCCAACTTATTTTAAATTTTTTTTTTTTTTAATTTCATTTTTTTCTTTTTTCTTATATTTAATATTTGATTTTTGTATTTAATTTTCAATTTTAATTTTTTTAAATCTGTTTTTTTTTTTTAATTTAATATTTTAAATTTTAAATTGTTTTGAATTTTAATTGAAAAAATGCTTTTCATTTATTTTTTTACTTTTATTTTTTAATTTTAAAATTTTAAAAATCATTTAATTTGATAAAAATTAAATTTTTGTTTTTTAAGTTATTTTAAAATGTTTTTTTTTTCTTTTTAATATATATTGTTTTTTCAAACTTTTACTTTAATTTATATTTTAATTTTGTTTTTTTTTTTTTAATTTAATTTTTATTATTTTAAATTTTTTAATTTTATTTTCTTATTAATTTTTTTGTTTTTGTAAATTTAAATTTTGAAGTTTTAGTTATTTTTTATTTTTGTATTTTAATTTTTCAATTTTAATTATTTTTAAATTTTGTCTTCAATTTTTTTTTTTTAATCATTTTATTTATTTATTATGTGGTTATTTTTTTAATAACTAGAAAATTTGTTTTTGATTTTTTTTTTCAATTTTTTTTTCTTTAATTTGTGTGTGTTTTTTTTTTATTTTTTCCCTATTTTTTAATTTAATGTTCAAAATTTTTAATTTTTACAAGTTTTTTTTTTTTTTTTTTAATTTTTATTGGTTTTTTTAATTAATTTTTTATATTTGATTGTTTTTTGTCATGTTTTTTAATTTTAATTTTATGTTTTATTACCAACATAAAAATCACCACTCCAAAAAAATGTGGTTGATGCTACATCACCACTTTTAAAAATTCACTAACATTTGAAAACAAATATTTATACTTCATAAATAAAAAATTTAAAGTTTGAAAAATATACACAAAAAAAGGTGATTCTGCATCACCATTTTTCAAATCGTGTGCTTTTTTTGCTACCTCGAAAAAGTAGGTGCCACTTCAGTTACCTATTTCATCGGTAACCATGTTGTTTATAACTTGATCCGTAATCAAAGAAAATGGCTAGGGATTTCACAAGTTGTTAGTTTATAACTTGATCCACAATTAAAGAAAATGGCTAGGGATGCACAAGTTACTATTCACACAGTGCTTTATTGATGTTCTCAGTTGAAATGGATCCTATTATATGCATGGTGGCCAGAGACACTAAAAAATTCAAAAAACATATAAGTTATGACATCCATATTGTATACAAACCATCCAAATTTCCCATCTTATACAACAATTTCTAACAATAACCACTCAATTTACTCTCCAATTTTTGAAAACCCCACCCATTGGGGTGATCACACTGTAAAATCAAATGTTCCTCTCGTTTTTTCAAAAGGTTCATAAACAAAACAAACAATAAGAAAGTCAATATTGTGGTATAATAAATGATTTTTAAGTCATTTTGACAAACATAACATCACATTAGCTCACAGAATATATCTAATGCTATAAGGATCTAAGATGATAACAAAGTTTTGAATCATGATAACTAGGTGAAAACCAAAACTAAGTTGTAGTCACAAGAAAAAAATCACAACAACTTACAGAATATATCCAAGGTTGCAATGAATCCCATACATAGTGATAGACGTCATGAGAATTTTAGTTCACATAGAATACCACTCTAAAAATTATATACTCTTGATCAATTTAGAATAACATAAGATGTGTAAAATATTTTAATAAGAAACTAGATTTGTAATTATAAAATATAAAACTATAACTTCAATTTGTGAATATACTTTGTATTTTTTTCTTTTCTTATGTATATAGAGAAAGACTAAACATATCTTTATTAGCAACTATTGGATCTCTTTAAGATCGTACAGTGTTTCCTTTGCAACATCTGGTGATGGTGCAATTGCAAGTTATTTTTTTTCATAGCTCAAATTTATTTATTACGCCGTAAGGAATTCCTATTTGAAAACAACTCCCCTAGATGTGTTTGAGCCATTGGATCAAATGTTAGATGATTGAAATGTTTTAGGCCATTATATTTACAAGTAAATAGTTTTATATATGTTTCTATAATGTTAGTTTTTTTTCTTTTTAATAAGTTATATTGAATTTAGGTTTTGGTGACTTTGTCAAATTACACAAAATAAAAATAAAAGTAGATTAAATAAAAAGTTGACATAATGTAATAAACATTTTAACTAGGTCATGATACAATAAAAAAATAAAAATAATAAAATAAAATAATACTAAACTATAAAAACAACCCATGATATTCATGTGGAATGTAGTTTATCTAAATAGGGAAATTAAGATGGCCTAACTCTGGATCTACCAAGAGCCAAGAGATATGAAGTATACTGATAAACCTCATTGATCCCTCTGATCAATAATATAAATATAAACTAATTATTTAATAAAATTATTTTTAAATTTTTATAACCATTATTCTTTTAACAATAATTATCTTGAGCAATAATTATGAATATCAACCCATGGTATTGACCCATAGTATTCATGTGTAATTTAGTTTATCTAGAGGGGAAAATTAAGATGGCATAACTCTGGATCTACCAAGAGCCAAGAGGGATCAAATATCTTGATATGCAAACCTCATTGATCCCTTTGATCAATAATATAGATCTAAACTAATTATTTTTAAATGTTTATAACCATTACTCTTTTAAAAGTTTACTTAATAAAATGTATCTAAATTTTCATACATCCAAATATACATATTTTTTCTAGTTCTATATTGTTTTTGTTACAACAATTTTATTATTCAAAAAATACATGGTTTTTTTTGTTATATATTATTTATGTTACAACTATTTTATTATTCATGAGTATAAAAAATTAAATTAATAACGAATTTTTTTAAAACATGTGATCTTTTTAAAATTTCAAATTATTCCACACTACATAATTTATCTTGAGCAAGAATTATGAATGTTCATAATTCTCATTTCTTAAATAACACTAAATTTACCTTTAATTACTTAATTGTAATAGCTTGTAACTACATAACAGTTTGTAATTACATACATACTCTTTAGGATTTTTTTTGTTAATGAATATCAAATTTATTCCCTCAAAAAAAACTATATACATATCTTCAATTACCTAATTGTAGCTAAAAAAATCTTACATGTTTTTTACTTTATAATCATAAACCATTTTCATATTATATGATGTCAAACTTACTCAACTTTTTATTATGAAATTTTAAATAAAGTTTTTCACTACATAATTTTTTAGCTTTTATAATATTTTTGTTTTTTAATTCCAAACAAAACTTACAAAAGAAGAAACTCACTCAGTCCTTATTGTAGGTTATAGTATGTGATTAACAATAGAGTAAGTAGAGACAAGCTTAAGGGGTCTTTTGTATAAGTTTTATCATAACCTTTCCCACTCAGTCCTTACTATAGATTATAGTATGTGATTAACAATATAGTAAGTTGAGACAACCCTAAGAGGATTTTTGTATAAGTTTTATCATAACCTTTGCCTCCATCCAATATATAATGTAGAGTCTTATGAAGAGAGAGTATATTCTAGTTTAACATAGGTACCAATTAACAAAACATCAAAAACCCATGAAAAAACAACTGGAAAACAAAAAGTTGTATTCTGGAATAGCCTTCTTCTTTTTTAACCTTTCTTTTTCTCGGGGTAAATTTTCAATTCTTTTTTTAAAATAGAGGTAAAAACCATTTTGTTTTTTGTTAAAAAAACACGCCACAAATGAAAAGTATTGAAACCAAAATTTTATAATAATAAAAAATTATATTAAAAATTAAAAAAATGAAAATGAAAAAACCAATTTAAAATAACTAAAAAACAAAATTCATTATATTTTTTAAGTAAAAAATTCAAAAAAAAAAAAACAAAACAAAAAAATTAAAAAAATTAAAATTAAAAATAAAAAATATATTGAAAATTGAAAAAAGAAAATTAAATTAAATTTAAGAAGGAAAATATATATATATATATATATATATATATATATATATATATATATATTAATTTTAAAAAATATATAATTTTGTATTAAATTCAAAATTTTAAAATAAAAAATAAAAAATTCAAATTAAAAATAAAAAAATTAAAAAATAAAAAACCTTACTTAAATTCAAATTAATATTTCTTTTAAAATTAATTGAAATTTAAAAATTAAAAAAATTAAAATATTAAATTAAAAACCATTATTAAAAAACAAATAAATTTTAAATATAAACAATAAATTAAAAATATATATACTAAACTTTATTAAATAATAAAAAAAATGTTATTAACATTAAAAAAAAAATTAAATGTTAAAAAAAAATATAAATTTTAATACATAAATAAATTGATAACATATTGTAAAATAGGAAAGAAAATAAAGAAAATAAATAAATAAAATAAAACTAAAAAACATTTTTAAAATTAAAATTAAAAATAAAACAAAAAATTAATTAAAATTAAAAATGGGAAAAATAAATAAAATAAAAAGATATTAAATTTCAAAGTTCAAACGTTATATTTTATTTAATTAAAAAAAAATGTCAAAATTAAAAAAAATAATATTAAAAAATATAACGAAAAACATATTAAATTAAAATTAATTAAAAAATATGGCCACTATTAAACAAAAGTTTTAAAAATAAAAACAAACAAAAATTTTGTCGATGAATTGCCTTCACCGGTGGCAACAGACAGCTATTGGCATGTAGCGGCTAAGCATGTAGCCCACGCTCACCAAAAGAATGCTCACGCCACCTGGGTCGTGAGGTGATTTTGTGCCGCATCGCCCAGGTATGTGGAGGTTGCAATATTCATAGCAGTGGTTTAATGAGGTCGGTCTACGGTCAAACAGCTCAAAACAAGGTGTCTTCAGGCCAAGCGTAGCCACGTCAGCTTATCAAATGCTCTCCTTACCACCCACGTGTGAGGCCAACTTATTTTTTAATTTTATTTTTTTTTTAATTTCATTTTTTTTTTCATTTAATATTTGATTTTTGTATTCAATTTTCAATTTTAATTTTTTAACTGTTTTTTTTTTTTTAATTTAATATTTTAAATTTCTAAATTGTTTTTGAATTTTAATCGAAAAAGGCTTTTCATTTATTTTTTTACTTTTATTTTTTAATTTTAAAATTTTAAAAATCATTTAATTTGATAAAAATTAAATTTTTGTTTTTTAAGTTATTTTAAAATGTTTTTTTTTTCTTTTTAATATTAATTTGTTTTTTCAAACTTTTACTTTAATTTATATTTTAATTTTGTTTTTTTTTTTTAATTTAATTTTTATTATTTTAAATTTTTTAATTTTATTTTCTTATTAATTTTTTTGTTTTTGTAAATTTAAATTTTGAAGTTTTAGTTATTTTTTATTTTTGTATTTTAATTTTTCAATTTTAATTATTTTAATTTTTTTTTTTCAATTTTTTTTTCTTTAATTTGTGTGTGTTTTTTTTTTAATTTTTTCCCTATTTTTTAATTTAATGTTCAAAATTTTTAATTTTTACAAGTTTTTTTTTTTTTTTAAATTTTTATTGGTTTTTTTAATTAATTTTTTATATTTGATTGTTTTTTGTCATGTTTTTTAATTTTAATTTTATGTTTTATTACCAACATAAAAATCACCACTCCAAAAAAATGTGGTTGATGCTACATCACCACTTTTAAAAATTCACTAACATTTGAAAACAAATATTTATACTTCATAAATAAAAAATTTAAAGTTTGAAAAATATACACAAAAAAAAGGTGATTCTGCATCACCATTTTTCAAATCGTGTGCTTTTTTTGCTACCTTGAAAAAGTAGGTGCCACTTCAGTTACCTATTTCATCGGTAACCATGTTGTTTATAACTTGATCCGTAATCAAAGAAAATGGCTAGGGATTTCACAAGTTGTTAGTTTATAACTTGATCCACAATTAAAGAAAATGGCTAGGGATGCACAAGTTACTATTCGCACAGTGCTTTATTGATGTTCTCAGTTGAAATGGATCCTATTATATGCATGGTGGCCAGAGACACTAAAAAATTCAAAAAACATATAAGTTATGACATCCATATTGTATACAAACCATCCAAATTTCCCATCTTATACAACAATTTCTAACAATAACCACTCAATTTACTCTCCAATTTTTGAAAACCCCACCCATTGGGGTGATCACACTGTAAAATCAAATGTTCCTCTCGTTTTTTCAAAAGGTTCATAAACAAAACAAACAATAAGAAAGTCAATATTGTGGTATAATAAATGATTTTTAAGTCATTGTGACAAACATAACATCACATTAGCTCACAAAATATATCTAATGCTATAAGGATCTAAGATGATAACAAAGTTTTGAATCATGATAACTAGGTGAAAACCAAAACTAAGTTGTAGTCACAAGAAAAAAATCACAACAACTTACAGAATATATCCAAGGTTGCAATGAATCCCATACATAGTGATAGACGTCATGAGAATTTTAGTTCACATAGAATACCACTCTAAAAATTATATACTCTTGATCAATTTAGAATAACATAAGATGTGTAAAATATTTTAATAAGAAACTAGATTTGTAATTATAAAATATAAAACTATAACTTCAATTTGTGAATATACTTTGTATTTTTTTCTTTTCTTATGTATATAGAGAAAGACTAAACCAAGTTTGGAGTTAAGAAAATAAACCATAACATAAAGAACAATATCTACTTCCAAAAATGTCTCGATATTAAAATGACATTCACTTTGTGATAAGCATGCAATGGCGTTCAGATATGTAGATGAACTTGGAGTAAACTCTATTTTTGTCAATAAAAATTCTAGTTATTTACATCTATGCTAGATAGATTGTACTTGAATGTATTTAAAATATCTTGTTTGAGTTACATGCTCATTTCATGCTTGTTTCAGAGGATTATTAATCACCAAAGGTTTTTCATCCCCAATTTCCTATTTCAATATCTATAACAAAATTTTCTGGTTGATAACACCACCGTAAAAATTATATACCCTTGATCAATTTAGAATAACATAAGATGTGTAAATTATTTTAATAAGAAACTAGATTTCTAATTATAAAATGTAAAACTATAACTTAAATTTTTGAATTTACTTTGTATTTTTTTTCTTATGTATATAGAGAAATACTAAACCAAGTTTGGAGTTAAGAAAATAAACCATAACGTAAAGAACAATATCTCCTTTCAAAAACATCTGCATATTAAAGTGACATTCACTTTCTGATAAGCATGAAATTGACACTCACATATGTTGATGAAGTTGGAGTAAACTCTATTTTTGTCAATAAAAATTCTCTTTATTTACATCTATGCTAGATAGATTGTACTTGAATGTATTTAAAATAAATTATTTGAGTTACATGCTCATTTCATGCTTGTTTCAGAGGATTATTAATCACGAAAGGATTTTCACCCTCAATTTCCTATTTCAATATCTATAACAAAATTTTCTAGTTGATAAATCTTATCATCAATATCTTTGAAACCTCCATGACCTGCTTCCATGGAAGAAAAAATTGCCTTTCATTCCTTCACGATGGCTCCTTCTCTGCGACATCTTATTTCTTCTAGGCTACTCTTTCCTATGACATTGTGTTACAACGTTTCTTTTGCAACATGTGGTGTGATTGCTAGTAATATTTCTTTATTAAGAGGACTTGTTTAGCCGAGACGACAATTTTTTTTGTCAGAATAAAAAAAAAATTCAAAAAATCACGGAGTTGGAGTGTTTGAATTGTGGAAATGGATTCAGCACTATCAAGAACCTTTAAAGCACCCAAACTACTGAAGTTTGACAACTGTAAACAAGATTCTGATAAAATCTTTGCCGGAATTTGTCAAAATCTTTGCAAGATTTTGAGTTTTTTTGTGAGTTTTTTAGACTACCATTTATTAAAATAGTTATTTATTATTATTATTATTATTATAATTTTTTATTATATTTTAGCGTTCTACGACCAAGAGCCTTCCACCCTTTCCCTCACATAACTAAATCTGTCAAAATCCACCGCAAGACTTTGGTTTGCAATCATTCTACCTGCTCTTGGACATATCATTAAAATTGCCATAAATCTGCTATAGCGCAGGCTCGAGATTTCCCATGCATTTTAAGAGGCGGGCATTTTTTATACCATAATATTGTAACCCTATAGGTCTCTTTAAAGCGGACAAAGCTAAAATAGCCGATGTTTTGGAACAAAATAAAAACCTGCTAGAGCCTCTATGGTGGCCTTTTATAAAAACTGAAAAATAAAAGTTCAATTGGCTCATCATTTGATTGTTTGTAGGCAGAGCTTCCCGTGAAATCCTCCAGATCTTCCGTTTGAATTCGACTGATTCTCAAGAAAGCCCAAATGTCCTCCAAATATTCTGATCTAAAGAAGTTGATATCGACTACATTTCCAAAAGGCCCTGATGCCCTCTTATATAACTCGACTGAGTTTCAGAAAAACCTCAGAATCCGTTTTACCAAAACGTATCAAAACCCAAAATGAACTCCATTGCTGCTTTAAAGTTTAAACCAAGATCGTTAATTTTGGTGACACTGGACGATATTGAAAAGGTTGGAAGACCACATTGCTAGAGTGGATAATTGGGTAGAATCCTACTCGTATGTCAAGTATGGCATAATCCACATCTATGGAAAAAGGAGTTTCGCAGTAAGGACTTAGTACCAAGGTGAAAGGCAAAGTATGATACCAAGGTGAAAGGCAAGCAATGACATCGCACTTACATACTAACATTTCAACGTTACTTTCACCATCGCGCAGTTAAATCATCATTTTACCATACCAACATTTCTGTGAAACCATTATTTTAGTTTACTAAAATTTTACTTTACAGTTCAGTATGATCTCAATGTATAAGTAAGTATGTGGGAAGCCAAAATAAGAAAACTATTTTTTTAAAATAAAATATGAATAATATCCACTTTAAAAATAACTGACATAACCATATAGATAAACAATTAAAAATAAATCTAAAATATAAAAAAAATTATTAACACTTAAAAAAAATATAGTAAATAAACAAAAATATAAATAACTATAACTATTTTCTCCACATTTATAACACTTTGAAAACTACAAGTCATACAAATTCGGCAAAAATAGAAGTTAAAGCTTTGATAACTGCTTGCTAGCAGTTCATAACTTCATTGTGGAAAGGCATGAGATAAATAATCGTTATAGGAATATGCTTGAGTCTCAACCAATATCTGATTCCGAACTGTTTGATTTGTTTGAAATTCAACACTGTATCCATAAGTAATCTACGCAAAGCTGGGGAGAGAGGAACAATTATGTGTGACAGAGGAAGAAAAATTCTTACCTATTTTATTGCCAATGAAGCTGAACTTACAGCCTTGATTGAGGACATTAGCATGAAATGAAAATATATGAATAATCTGTTAATCTTGGATGAATGAAAGTCAGCTATAAATTAATGGCAAAGAATTGATTGAAAGGATCAATTTAGTCTCTTAAAAAATAGTAATATTCATGATGGAGTTGTTAGAGGACATTAGCATGAAATGCAAACATATGAATAATTTGTTAATCAGTCAATTATAAATTAATAGCAAAGAATTGATTGAGAAGATCAATTTAGTCCTTTACAAAATAGGAATATTCATGATGGAGTTGTTATTGCCTAACATCACTGTGAGTGACTTGCTATATGTTCGCAACCGGCCCCCTGAGTTCATGACCCTTTGAGCTTGAGTGATTGTTATTCTTTTTCGTGGTAAACATTGTTTAATGAAAAACTACCATGTTTCATTCTCGATATGATTTTGGACAATTTTCTAAATTAAAATATAATCTATAAAATAGTAATATTGATTGGAAACGATGCTATGTTGAGGTGATGCAAAATTGTAGTCATATTTATTTTCCACCGAGTGAATAAGTTCATTTCAAGATTTTTTTCCTCTGGTTTAGACTGTGATCCCCTTCCTTCTTCCTTTATAATGTGATCTTTTTTTCTTTTGAATATCAGTACTTTCAATTAATAACAACAATGCAGATTTTGAATAGACTCATTTGCTTTTGAATATCAATTCTTTCAAGTAATAATAACAATGCAGATTTTGAATACAGATGACTTCATCAATGATAACAGTGATGGAACTCTTTTTTGCTTTTGAATATCAATACTTTCAATTAATAACAACAATGCAGATTTTGAATCGACTCATTTGCTTTTGAATATCAATGCTTTCAAGTAATAATAACAATGCAGATTTTGAATACAGATGACTTCATCAATGATAACAGTGATGGAACTAGTTATTTGTTTTTGAATATCAATGCTTTCAAGTAATAACAAAAATGCAGATTTTGAATACACATGACTTCATCAATGATAATAGTGATGAGGCTAGTTATTTATTTGTTCTCTTTTTTTTCACTTGTTGAATCTTCGACAATAATATAATATTCATGAGAGATTGGTAGTTGAAATGCGCATTGACTATCTAACAATCTGGCGAAACAATCTGGCGAAATTCCAGTTAGTTATCGAAATATCCATTTGTCTGATTTTTAAAGAACTCAACCCCCTCTCATTTTTAAGGAACCCAACCCCTGTACTGGCGAGGACTACCACTACGACAGTCGCTCCCTTAGGCATTGACAAATATCTTGACATACTTCAAACACTAAAAGTTAAGAAACATGGGCGCATATTCCTTACTAGCTTGTTTCCTAACCTATAGTTTCCTAACCTTTAGTTTTTGAACTACACTAAGAGCTAAAGGTTACGAAACACGGGCACATACTCCTTACTAGCTTGTTTCCTAACCTTTAGTTTTTGAACTACGCCAAGATAATTGTCAATGTCAACATGCGTATATTGATGCAGATTAAAAATTACGCTTCCTTTGATAAGAGCTTAAAAATAATATTATTTAAAAGAAATTATGAACCATTTATTTTATAAAAAATATTTCTAGTGTAAAATTTCAAAGGTGCAATTTGAGAGTGTGATAAGTTAGAAAATAGGAAGTTAAAATGAAATAGTGGGTTTCCTCATAGGTGGATGACTCATTGCAAATAAAGGAAATTAAAAAAAAAAGATATTTAACATGAGTGTGACGTATTTGGCACTATGTACCTTATAATTCTAGACGGTGTCCATGGGTTTCGTGGTGTCATTTAAATTATAGGGCGCTGATTTCAATATGATGATTTTTTAGAACGAAGGTTAATTAAACTGGTATGGTAACTTAGATCCAATGAAGTAAGCTGACTAATACTGCTATAATAATATTTATATTACAGCCGTGTTACTTAGTTAGAATGTCTAGTAAGTAAAAGGTCATTATTGTTTCATATTTCTACTAGTGATTTTATATTTATCCTCTTAGTTGTGAGTCCATACAATTTAGATTAGCAAGGGAATGAGATATTTCTTTGAATGCTATGATGAAAACTAATTACACGTTATGTAGTTCATAGGGTGAGAATTTAAAGTCACTACGGATTTGTAATGAAATTTAACTATTGAAGCTTAGGTGTCACATTGGGTAGTTTATTCATTATATATATGGATTTTTTTATAGAATGAGATTTTTTAGAAGATATATGAATGTGTTAATTTTTGATGGGATGTAGAATCAACAAATTTTTTCTATCAAACTATCATCTTTTGCTTGTAGTTCCTATCACTTTCTCGATTTTGAGTCTAAGAAATATATTATTTTGTGATCTTAAAGTTCAAGGTATAAATTTTTATTATATTTATTTTATTTGTTAGTTTGGATTAAAATTACGGCGTGTTATAAAGTTATTAAGGTCTAAGTATATATATGTGTGTGTTTAATAAATGAATTGAATTTTTTATACAATAGGATTTTAGTTATAGGTGTAAAGCGATTTAATTATGAACGATTATCAAATATGTTTTCAATTTTGAAATTTTCCAAAAGATTTCCTTAATTTTGGATTGCTAAAACAATTTAACTCCCACAAGGTTGTGAAATATTATCTTGCATTTTTGTGGGTTATATGAATGCCAATTTTAAAGTATTAGTTTGAGCTAAATTTAAAATCAAATATACATCTAATCTAATGTAAACTATCTAGCACGACAACATCAAAAATTTTGGTTTTCACTAAATTTGCACGAGAGTCTTGCGGTATTTTCATCTAGTGGGAACACTTTACCTAGCAACAATAATCTTATAAAAACTGCATAAAATTAAAATGTACTTAGAATAAGATCATTCAAAGGATCTTTTAGTCTTATCATGTAATGATAGTGGAAATTTTACAAGCTTTACACAGTTAACATGTAATTAATGCCCATGTGAAGCATTTTCTCCCATAGTAGATGGAATAGAATGCATTTTTTCATCTAATATAAAGGATAAATAATCCTTATATTTTTTTAGTGATAAAATTGGTTCTAAGAGGAGAAAAATTCATTCACTGTATACCTGATGACCTCTCTCTCCCTTTTATATAGGTTAGCTTTAATGCATTGATTCAATTCAATGTATGTGAATCGGTACTCTTTGTTCTGATAAAATAATTAGTTGTCTATGGTTTTAGATCTCTTTTAAAGCCTATGTCGATAACTTTGTTAGGATGGATCACAGGTCGACCTTAGGGAGTGCCTTCTCAAGTTAAGGCTTTGTGTTAATCATTGATTTTCTTTGGTTTATGATAGCTAGATAACAATAAGTTAGGTATATTTTAGTATTATGTCATGAATGTGGTTTAATTTTGCAAGTGTGGCATATCATAGTAAACACATTTTCAAAATAAGTAGTTTAGTTTTTCATTTTTTGTTTCTCATAGTTTTAAAGGATGGGGATATTTTTGGTTGATTTCCACATAATCACACTGCTATCAAAATAGTGACAATAGCTTGTATGGATTTGGCATACTACATAATTGTCTAAAATTATTCTAATGAAAGAAATAAATATAAGCACCTAAGAAGAGAGCTTGGTTTAGTGGAACACCATCTAGCTTAGTGTAGGCTAACACTAAACTATCCTCCATCCAAACTCTATGTCACCATGGGTTTCCCTTTCATGTATCATATTTTATTTAGGAGCAAGTAAGGAGCGTTATTCTCATGAATAATGCACATGGTGCCTCACAAGTTTTACAGACCCTAAGTTGGTAGTATAATGAAAAATATATCTTAGAAGCTCCCTTGAAATAAGGAATTATAAGGAAATAAAGAGAATTAGAAATGATACGAAGACTATAAGTGACAAAAGGGAATTGTTGACTACCCATTTAAGTAATTTACATCCTCTGTATCCTACATACTAAGGCATGATATGCATATCAAAATTAAAATTTAAAAACCCCAAAAGTACTTTGTGGTAAAGTAGGAGCCACCCATATTAGCATCTATGGAGGTAAATGCGAGAAAGCAAACCCACTAGAACCTAGCCACTGGAACCCCATAGTACGATAGGGTATTATTATAGGGAATAAACACCTGTAGTGGAAGAAGATGTTCTAGAAATCAGGGAGCTTGGATGTTCAAGGTTCCAATAACATCCCAAAGCACAAAAAAATATGTTGAACTCAAACAAAAATCATCTGTACGAATGGGGGACAAAGAAGAAAATGGATGTAAGGAAATTACCACATTTTAATTCCTTATGCAAGACCATGATGGAATTGTTCCAATAAAAAATATCCTTCCTTCGATCCATAACTTTCATGGTCTCATAAGATATTACCCAAATACACTTTTTTTTTAGTTTGATGCCCTTTTTAATAGCCACAATTATTCTATAGGTGGAAATAAACTAAAACTATTCTAAACTATGTTAAATAATGCATCTCTTCATTGTCTTATGAGACTTGGAGGAAACTCCATTCGAACAAGGAACAAGATTAATATTAAATTCTTAAAACATATCAAGACTGTTGTCATGTCAGATACATTAAATAAAAAAAGTTCAAATGTCGCAAGCAGATGATGAAAGCTTATAATATTACACAAATATATTTCAATACAATCTGTAGAGGAAAAACCAAAACATTTTAAATGATGAAACTCTACATATGTATTTTATTAAAGGAATATGGGAAAATTATATTGAAACATTAAACCTTATTGGGAGGATGTGAGGGAGTGGAGAGATGAAGATCGAAAATAATTTGAGATTGATCACAATGAAGATTATTTGTAATTGACTACATTCTTATTATTTTCATTTTCTATCATTCAACACTATTACATTGTCACTTTGCATTCAAAAAAATTATTTCGTCATTAAATTTATTAAAGGCCAATAAGAAATCCAGCCTAGATCCATCTTAACGACCCTTCCAATCTCAATGTATCCAATCTTAACGACCCTTCAAATCTTTTTTTGAGTGAAAAACTTGAGGAAAGGTTTTCACCTCGAGAGATTTGATCCCTCTCGGCGCTTAATAGATCCGGAGTTAAGATGGATCTAGGCTGGTTTCAGTCGTGTGCAGCCAAGGAAAATCTATCGAAAATATGATTAATTTTATCAATAATATGTAAATACAGATAATATAAATATAATAATTTTATATATACTAAATATGTCTGGTATTTATATGGTCATTTTAATTTTAAAATTTTCTTAGTTACCTCATTTTTTTGAGATGATAAATATTGTTAATAAATTTAATGACGAAATAATTTTTTTGAATGCAAAGTGACAATGTAATAGTGTTGAATGATAGAAAATGAAAATAATAAGAATGTAGTCAATTACAAATAATCTTCATTGTGATCAATCTCAAATTATTTTCGATCTTCATCTCTCCACTCTCTCACATCCTCCCTATTCCTTCCTCTCTCTCCATTTATTTCCCACATATATATCTCCCTCTCTCTTCACTCTCCAACTATGTTACTATATCTCTCCCTCTCTCCTTCTCTCCATATCTCCTTTATCTCTTTATCTCACCCCAAAACATATACACACTCTCTCCACTTCTCACTCTCTATGTAATCCTTCTTCCCTCCCTCTCTCCCCCTCCAACTCCATCTCTCCATCCTTCCATCTCCCTCCCTCTCTCCTCCTCTCTCTCATCCTTACTCTCTCTCGCCTCTCTCTTTCTCTCTCTCTCTCTCTGTTTCTTTTCCCTCCAATTTTCTCTCTTCCCCCATAACTCTCTTCCTCTCTCTCATGTCATCTCTCTTTTCCTTCCTCTCCTACCTTCCTCTATATTTTCCTCTCTCTCTCTCTCTCTCTCTCTCTCTCTCTCTCTCTCTCTCTTTGCCTTCCAATCCTCTTTCTTGCCCCAACACACACACACACACACACACTCTCAACATCTACACTAAAATCATTGCATATAGTGCAAGAAAAATAGGATTAGAAATCACCATCCACACTGAAATCAATGCATGAGTGCAAGAAATATCTTCCCTCTCCCCCCCCTCCAAATCCATCTCTCTTTCCCTCCCTCTCTCCACGATCTCACATCCTCTCTCTCTTCCTTCCCCTCTATCCCTTTCTCTCCCACATCTATCTCTCTCTATATCTCCCTCTCTCTCCCTCTCTTCATCCTCCAACTATGTTACTATATCCCTCCCTCTCTCATTCTCCCCCATTCCCTCCATATCTCCTTATTTTTATCTTTATCTCACCCCCAAACATACACATACTCCTCTATTTCTCCCTTTTCACTCCCTCTCTCTCTCCACTTCTTGCTCCCTATGTAAATACATTACTCTGGATCTAGAGTTTGATATTATTTGTATTTACACTAAAATCAATGCATCTAGTGCAAGTAAGAAAATAAGATTAGAAACCAACATCTACACTGATATCAATGCATCTAGTGTAAGCAATCAAATATGATTAGAAATCATCATATTAATGTACATTTTTAATAATTTTATGTGCTTACACTGAAATCAATGCACAATATTAATCCAGTCACTTTAAAATTAATGTACGATCAATGTACATCCAATTACATCAAATCAGAAATCAACGTCAACTCTAAAATCAATGCACCTAATGCAAACAATCAAATAAGATTACAAAACAACATCTACACTGATATCAATGCATCTAATGCAGGTAATCAAATAAGATTAGAAATCAAAATCTATATTGAAATCAATGGATCTAGTGCAAGTAATAAAATAATATTAGAAGCCAACATCTACACTGATATTAATGCATCTAGTGCAAGCAATCAAATAGGATTATAAATCACCATCCACTTCCTTATCTCCCCCCTCAAACTACATCTCTCTTTCCCTCCATCTCTCCACTCTCTCACATCCTCCCTCTTCCTTCTTCTCTCTCCATTTCTTTCCCACATATATATCTCCCTCTCTCTTCACCCTTCAACTATGTTACTCTCTCTCTCTCTCTCTCAACATCTACACTAAAATCAATGCATATAGTGCAAGAAAAATAGGATTATAAATCACCATCCACACTGAAATCAAATCATCAAGTGCAAGAAATCATCTTCTCTATCTCCCCCCTCCAACTACATCTCTCTTTCCCTCCATCTCTCCTCCTATACATTGAAATCAACATCTACACTGAAATCAATGCATCTAGTGCAAGCAATCAAATAGGATTATAAACTACCATATATTTCCCTATCTCCCCCCTTGAACTACATCTCTCTTTCCCTCCATCTCTCCACTCCCTCACATCCTCCCTCTTCCTTATTCTCGCTTCATTTATTTCCCACATATATATCTTCCTCTCTCTTCACCCTCCAACTATGTTACTACATCCCTCCCTCTCTCCTTCTCTTTAATTATAAAAAGATTTTATTTATTTATCATACTCCCGGTAATTAAATAAAAATATACCACAGTACATTTCAAATATTTACTTACATTAAATTTCTCACATTACATCTACACATGTGCCTTATACACTGACATATCAAAAGTTTACATTACATAAACAAAAAGGTAGAAAAAAATAAAATGCAAGAGCAATAGAAATGAAACCTGAAAATCAATTGCAGCTCCTCTTCCCGCAAATATTATTTTCCAAATCAATCGAAATAAGTTCGTTGATGGTGAAATCCTTTCCCACAATTATTATTACTACCACTTTCGAACAGGTCCCGAAATCCTTTCTGACAAATATTATTTCATTATTCGCAAAATCACAAAGATGCGTCCTCAAAAATAAAATTTGAGACTTTGTTTGCGTTAAATTTATATATGCAGGGAGAAAAGTGATTTTTTAGGGCCGACATTAGATTAAATTTTAAATGTTAAATATTAAACATTATTTTTACATTTACGTTTATATGTTTATTGTTACCTGATATAGGCAATGCATATAGTGTACTCAAATACCCACCTACGGTGATCCAAATTTATTAAATTTAATAATATTAATATTATAATATAATAATGTGAATATTATAATTAATAATAATATTAATATTAATATTAGCGTCAATAATGTTTTTTTGGCATGGTATTAATAATAATTTGGCTCATGGTATTCAGCCCATAGTATCAAAGTGGTACATTTTTATATAGTCAGACATATCAAAAGTTTACATTAATTAAATTTAATAATATTAATATTATAATACAATAATGCCAATATTAAAATTAATATTAATATTAGGGTTAATAATGTTTTTTTGGCATGTATTAATAATAATTTGGCCCATGGTATTTAGCTCAAGATTCACCTAAATAAAACCATCTTTTGATGTTCATAAATATAAATAGGATTATGGAGTAAATATAAAAAGACTTTTTATTTATTTACCATATATATGGTTTCTTTATATTTTATTTATTTACTATACCTCTTTTATAAATATGGTATTAATAATAATTTGGCCCATGGTATTAAAGTGGTACATTTTTACATTAATTAAATTTAATAATATTAATATTATAATATAATAATGTGAATATTAAAATTAATAATAATATTAAGGTTAATAATGTTTTTTTGGCATGTATTAATAATAATTTGGCCCATGGTATTTAGCTCCGGATTCACCTAAATAAAACCACCTTTTGGTGTTCATAAATATAAATAGGATTATGGAGTAAAAATAGGTGTTCATAAATATAAATAGGATTATGGAGTAAAAATAAAACGACTTTTTATTTATTTACCATATATATGGTTTACTTATATTTTATTTATTTACCATACCTATTTTATAAATATAGTCTTTTGCCCATGGTATTCTGGTATTAAAGTGGTAAATATATCAAAAATTTACATTACTCACATGACATCTACACATCTATATACACTCCGACATATTAAAATTTTACATTACACTAAAAAATCAAGTCTAAGATTAAAGATTGGATACACTAAATGCATTAACTTCAAATTATTTATCAAATTCCAAAATATTCATAAAAATATAAACTTGCTTATAATACAATATATAACTCAAATTCCAAAATATTTTTAAAATTGGAATGACAATGGGATAATATAAAAATAGCTTAATCTCCGTGTCATAAAGGAGGTATGTATTCAAATTTATGCCTGCCTTTAAACGCTTCCTTTAATGGTATTGAGACTGTAATTAAGCTTATATGAAGTGAGCACAATATTTTAAAACAAATCTATTAACTGATTAGTAGATTGAAGCGTTCGAAATCCAGTGATTTCATAGTATCCTCCCGAAATAGAACTAGGTCAAACTGAGACGATCAGTAATCAGCTTGAGTAGAGATTTTTAGCAAGTCTTTGAGAGGGAGGTTAAATATTTTATCGATGACGTTTTAAAAAAATGTATGCAGAACTGCCAGAACAGTTTCTAAAAGGATAAAAATAATTAAATAACGGGAAACTACAAGTTCAGTTAAGGGAAAACGAAGAATCCGCATTGGCCTTAGTCTTGTAAGATACAATTTTGAGAGACACGTTACAGAGAGCTTCAAAACTATGCCAGCTCAAAGAAAACGGCTACAAACACTTCCGCTTGGAATATGCTTTTAACATACAATTCGAGGCAAAGTTTCTTCTCAATACATTACAATTACCATCCTGGTGGTCGAAAGTTAGATTGCCCCCACCAATTCCAAATTCTTCTTGTTGTGGCGATCCAAAATCATTTGTAATGAAGGGATGTTCGTTCAACAGCTAAATATCATCCCCACAGAGACCCGTACGAAGCTTCCTTACTGTCAATATAGTCATGCAAGGTGTCCGAATACATGATATCTGGCACTGTATCTCGATTGAGATAGTTCTGCATCATGATTTCCAATTCATCGGGAGTAATATGGTCTACGAATAAATCAGGGTCTCCATGAACATGGTCGTGATAGGTGAACATTGTCGTCGTCCGTTCAGAATTAGCCACAACTGTTAATTCGCCTTTGCTTATTTGAACCCATCTGATCAGTGTTGCGCTTTCCATGGGTGGACTCCAAATTATTATCTGTTTGAGCCTTCAACCCAATTTCAGAATTCACCTCAACACTTAATTCGCCTTGCTTATCTGAACCCATCTGATCAGTGCTGCGCTTCTCATGGGTTGACTCGAAATTATTATCTGTTTTCACCTTCAACCCAATTTCATCTTCCAGAGACCTTTTAACACAATTGAGCATCAACTCGACCTCATTCACAGCATACTACTCATCTCTATGTTCGATCAGAGCTGAGTTGTTTTATTTTTTTTGTTTATTTATATGATTATTAAAACTTATTTGTTAAGCCGACACTTATTTTTTATTTTTATTTTAATTTAAATTTCAGCCGACATTGAGGACGTGACCCACCTGACATCGGGGTCATACTGGGCTGTAGATGCGCCTCTCGGCGCAATAAAACTCCACACCTAATAAATTGATATATCTGGGTGAAGTTATAAACATTATGAGAAATGTGTTAGGGAAAGTTTTGTCATTGACGTCCGATCTAGTCATTGATGTTAAAGCATCAAGTGAATACAATTTGAAGGGAAGTTTGTTGAGTGTTTGTTGATGGTTATTACTGATAATATTTAGGCCATCTTTTGAAAGAAATTTGTCTATACGATTTTTTTTCAAAAGCACATTAAATATTTTTAGTGAGATAGCCTTCGGAGAGGACTTTCCAATAGTATATGGCTGCTAGTCAAACTCCTAAGGATTAGTGAGGAACAATTATTTGAAGTGAAGAAATTTTATAATGGCTAAGGTATCTTGGAGATCTTGAATCATATGATAAATCTTATATAGGCACAGCTATCAAGGATATATGGGAATCTAGGATATCCAGGAACATCCAAGCAATCCACGGTGTAAACAATTTATTGTATGGCTAACAATTTGGATATCGGATCAATCCAGATTCATCCACGTGATGCAAGACATACAGAATATATAGAAATCTAGCCATGCATACTTGTGCCACTCAACAAATAGCCCATATTCGAATAAATTTTTAAACGTTCAAGTCATTATTCTAGTTTTTTTTTTTCCGCATCCAAGACTTGAATCTAGGAATTGAGCCCTTGGATAATTTTACAAAGAAGAAACAACAAAATACACGCAGATTATATATTCCCCTTCATATAGATGAGTGATGTGGCATATGGCATATTGGATGATCTAGTTGATGGAGTGGCATATAGATGGCAATGACATGGAGTGTGAAGACATGGTACCATGGTAGCATGACACATGGTAGGTGTTTTTGGACCTTTCGGGTGGCCAAGGGGGTTGAATTTTAGGAATTGAGCCCTTGGATAATTTTACAAAGAAGAAACAACAAAATACACACAGATTATAGATTTCCCTTCATATAGATGAGTGATGTGGCATATGGAATATTTGATGATCTAGTTGATGGGGTGGCATAGATGGTAATCACATGGCTAGTTTGAAGATATGGTACCATGGTAGCATGAAAAATGGTAGGTGTTTTTGGACCTTTCGGGTGGCCAAGTGGGTTGAATTTAAGTAAGACAGTAAACCACTCATAGGATGTCATGTTCTACGGTGGTGGCATCATGACATAAGCATAATTTCAGCAAGGTGAGATACCAAGACTTGACGACATGATGATGTGATAGTTGACACATATATATGTTGAAGTGAATGTGGAAATAGGTGGATGCCTTGGCATTGATAGGTGATGAATTGGTTGATAGGTGGACTCTCTTGTAGAGAGGTTCATATGACATCACAAATTTTTATTTTTCGCGTTGGTTTGGTATGGAAAAAAGTGAAAATTGCAAACACCCTCCATCAATGGTCGTGCCTACTAGGGGGATGAATATGGACCATTGGATCCATGACGGTGGAAGTCCTTTCATGGAACAGTCTAGTTTTAACCATTAATAAAATAAGTTACAAAATTCACCCCTCGTTTAACTATCAAACATATGCGTGTGCTCCGCATTGAATGTCAACCATTGATTCATCCAAGGATTAAGTTCAACAAAAAAGTTAACCATTGATTATCATGGGAAATTAAAACAAATTCTACTGTGTATTTTATAAATCAGGCATACTGTATTTTATAAACTTAGTGTTTCTATGCATGACTTACAAGTTTTGGTATTTCATGAATTTGATATTATTCAGACATAATTTTGAAGTTTTAAATTTGGCAACCTTAAATTTCTCATTATAAATTTGGAATTTGAATGTCAAAATTTAAAATGTTAATGGACATTAGAAACATAAGAATAATTCAGAAATAGTCTTCCTAAATGAAACTAATATGAAGAGTAATTTGAAAACATGTTTAAACAAATATGATTATTTAGTGAAGAAAATCATGGAATTATTAAATAAAGTTAACAATAGTTATAATAGAAGATCAATTGAGAATGCCTAAAAAAATATAGTAACATTGAAAAAACTATCTAAAACAAAGTGTGTGTATTGAGTGACATGTATTAGAAAAAATGTGTCTCTAAAGGGGAAGAATAGGAAATTATTTCATAAATATTTTGTAAAAGAGAAGCCTCTGGATTTGAGTTTGAAAATTTATAAAAGAGGGATTTAGAAGGTTTTACAGATAAGTGTTTGCAAAAAACAAAGTTGGCAATTTCTTTAAATTGGTGTTGATAAACAAGGAATTAATTTAGATTGGATCCTATAAAAAAATAAGAAGGTGTTCCTTACAAAAGGAAAAGGAGGTCAGAGCCTTCCACAAGTTTTACCCTATCAAAATTTAGTGTAATATTCATTTGGAGTTTTATTTTGCATAATAATAAAAAATAAACTATGGTTTTTCCTAGTTGTGTTTCCATGTTAATATCTTATGTCCATATTTTATGAGATTGTTGTGATCTTATTTATTATTGTGTTTCTAATTATTTTTACTTTGAGAAAGGAACTCTTAAAATTGTTAAAATACTTCTTAAACTCCCCTCTTAATATTTTCCCAGTTCTTAATAATAGTTTCAGAGTCAATTTCCTTCCACACTCATCCACTAGCTCGCAAGTATTAAAAACATAATGTCTAACTAGGATGGATGTCTCACTAATAAGGGTAGTAAACATTTCGGAAGGTAAGGATGAAGACTTACTTATAGTCTTTTGTTGTAGATCTTTGGGGCATAGTGAAATATGTCTATACAAAGCAACTAGTCATGCTTAAAAAAGAGATAAGCTTCAATTCACTTATAATTCTAAGATGATGAATGCACTCCTTGTTGGACTTCCTGAATCTAAATTGGTCAAGGTTATGGATTACACCACTGTCAAGGCAATATGGGATGATATTAGTTGTTTCGATGAAGGAAACAATAAAGTAAAAAAATATGAACTTCAAGGCTATAAAGAGTAATTTGAATACCTAAATATGCTTGAGGATGAGGAAATATCTAAATTCTTTGTTCAAGTGGGTGAAGTAGACAATACAATAAAAGGACTAGATGAAACACTGGTTGAGCCAGTTGTTGTTCAAAAAGTGCTAAGGTCGCTCCTTGAAAGATTCAATGCCAAGGTGTCAACTATTGAGGAAACATTAGATATAAACACTCCAATGTTTGGTCAACTGCATGGAACAATGGCTTCCTATGAAATAAGGACTTCAAAATAAAGAACTACATCAAATAAGGAAGCATACAAAACTAATAAGAATTTCAAATACTATCAAGATGAGTGAGATTGTGACTTAGATGAAGTGGAGTTAAAGTGTGTAAGAGAATTGAAGAGATAATCCAAAAACTTTAAAGTTAAGTTTCCTTTCAAATGTTTTAATTGTGGTAAATTAGGTCGTTATGCATCTAAATTTCCAAAAAAGAAGAACAATAATGAAGATGAACATAAGGATAAATATAAAAAGGTACATTACAGAAATAATATAAAAAGGTAGGGTTTTCATATGCAAGATTATAAAAACTCCTCAGAAGATAAATATTAACAATCATTTGATGACAATAGAGCTATAGCAAGTACAAAAGAGTTTATGATCATGGATTTAAATGACCTAGAGGAATAATAGGTAGAGTTTGACGAAGAAGTGGTTGAAGTAGACTTGGAAGGTGAATTGATCGATGCTTTGGAAGAAATTCAAAGGTTAAGGAAAAGGAATAATATGCAAAAAGATATTTTGGCAGAATTTGAAAAAAGAGAGAGGTAACTCTAAACCCTTGGCACCTCTTCTTTTAAAAATTGATGAAGCAAAGAAAAAAAAATTAATGAAACAAAGAAAATAAAAGAGGTAGCTGAAAGGAAAAAGAAAGAAATGTGAAAAGCTCAAGTAGGAGGTAGTCACCCTTAGAAAAGAGTTAGAAAAGACTACGACACAACTTAGTTTAATTTAGAAATTTATCAGAAGATCTTGTAAGTTGGATGCATTTTTTTTTCCAAATATCTCATGATACTAGTACTAGTTTGGGCTACCAAAAAAGGACAAGCTAAAAACCACACAAAGAAAATGTACCCATTTAACTTTGTTGATGTAGTTAAAAGAACAAACAGAATTACAGAAATAAAATGACCACAACAAATAAATGTAACCAATAAAAAATAATAACAACAAATAACCACAAAACAATACATAAATAAAATGAACACAAACAATAAATGTAACCCAGAAAAGATAATAACAACAAATAACAACAATGTAGCAAAGTACAATGTTCATGAAAGAAATCAACAAACATATTTTATGCTCAAAGAAAAAACCAACAAAAACATAGCATAAAAATAGTTCCGTATGAGTACACCTCCCATGGTTATTGCTTTATATGCACAAAATATGGACATAACGCTGCCATTTATAAGGCATACTTTAGAAATGGGATAATAAGAAATCGGAGATATAAATCCTATCAGCCAAATAAGAGACCTTCCGATTTAAAAAAAATTGTTCTTAGGGACAGCATTCATTTTCCCCTTTACACCTTTATTTGATGTAATTAAACGTTATAGCTGCCATTATTATTGGCATATGATAGCTACATGTAATATCGCGGATAACGGGGAAGCAGGGTTTAAAATTGACACGCGTTTACTGATTTTTCCTTCTCTTAACCTTAAAATACAGTTTATTCTCAAATAAACTAGTATTTGTTAACAGAGTCGTCTAACGAGCCGGAGGAATTGCTGCAAATAATTTAGAAAAAATTCAAAATGATAGGTATATAAACAAATGAGAAGTTTTAAATTATATATAGGGTGGCACTGGGATAACGCACCATATCTCGACCTCTTTCAAGTGCAAAAGCACGACACTGTCTCTTTTACTAGTCACCTTTTCCTCGGCATTCAATCCGTTAGATTTGATGTCAGGTCCAATATATGAGGGTGGTATAAAATAATTTATGGTTTGTATTTATGTACAATTTTGATTATTTTGAAGATCTGAATCAATTTGAACTTGTCCGTTCGCTCCAAGATTAAGTCAGTCGGAAATTCACATCATAAATACTGCACAATAAACTCTATTATAAAAATGCAATCTGTAACATAACTGCATGTCATGGAGGAAAACTTCGCCATACAAAATCTCTCATTGCAGTGTAAGACTAAAGTACTTACTCGAATTCATATATTTATTTACCGAATCTAGGGGCTCATTATCATGATGATAGTCCCGAGCACAAGATATAGAGCCTCTCAAAAACAATAGAGCAGTTGAATGCAAAATAAATTTCTCAAATTATTGAAATAAAACAAAAGGCCGACTGACTGACTACCAGGGAATTATATTACCATGGAACTCTAATAAATTTCAACCTCCAAACTCGAATTCAGACATCGACGTGGCATCTTGAGCTCGTCTGCAGAGTAAAAATATTAAGCAAGATAAAAATAAATATTAAAAGGTGATGTGAAAGGAAGTTTAAAAATAAAACCGTACTAAAAATATTTCAGTGAACCTGTCAAATTTAACCCCTACCGGGAATGAGAGATATGCCCCTTTCCTAAATTATATCATTTCAATATCCTTTCATAAATTATATCACCCCCTCCTTCCTTCCAAGGCTGCTGTAAGTAATTCTTTTTTACGGATTTCCACTTACTATATGGAGGGTGGAAGCGTGACGTGTTTTCGTGTGGGTCACATGGATAAGTAAAAATGAGGGGTCCTGACACTTTTAAAGGGACAAATGTGATGTTTTAATGCAATTAGTCAGAAGAATGCAAGCCTTGTATTTGATTTGAGTAATTCTGTAAGAATACTCCGTGCCCGAGTAGATCGACTATTTTGGATAAATATATTGCTAGCTTCCAATTGGAAGAGAGTGACCACCGGAATGCTTGAAGCGGCCAACGATAGAGGCAGATTTAGATGCCTTCGATTGCAATCGCATTTCATAACTCAAGATAAGGATGAGGCAATAAACAAATACACAATCTTTTTTCACATTCTTGGGATGTCCTACACCGTATAAATAAATAAAAAGTGGGCCTCAAATTCAGTAGCGACAGTTTTGCTTGCCCCAGGAACAACCTCCACCACATATTTGCCGTTGCAATGAAAGGGACTACCACTAACCAAACACAAACGAAGGCAGTAATAATCTTCCTCAGCGTCCATTCAAACGGAAATGAAGTCATCTCTATCTGGCTAGGCTTTTATGTTGGAAGAATAAGGTGGGGACTCCCGTGCACTGGTTTCGCAATATCTCTCTGCAGTTCGAAACAGTCCGAGGGGCTGAATGCGGCGTATGGGCTGTGTGTGCATTTCAAGGCGCGAGGCCGAATTCACAGTCATCAGGCTGTCGCAAATTGTATGAGTTTACGGATGAGAGGTATGCATTTTTTTTTTCTCATTTATTAATATTTGTGAAGTTATAGTTTTATTAATGTATTTAGGCTGTAATATATGTTACCTCGTTAGCTTTAATCAATAATGGGTGACATATGCTATTAGAGTAAATTAGTCCAACTTTAGCTTCACAAATATTAATTACTCTCTTTTTTTTCTTTCCAACTTTAACTCCAGAAATATTCGTTACCTTTCCTTTCTTTTCTTTTCCCTTCCCTTTTGTTTTTCAATGCAAAGGTTTAAATGCCATACAGCTAGTACTGAATGAACAGAGCATAATGCCAAGGAACTCATAGCAACACCTTTTTCATAATATGTTCAATATAAGTTCTTCTTGAAAGAAGATGATGTTTTAGCTTGGAAAATAATGATATTTTCTGCATGATTTTAACAAAATCTAGCTTTGGAAAATAATGAAAATTCCTACTTGCTTTTAACAAAATCTAGATAATATTTCTGGAAATCAGGTTTCCAAAATCTAAATAATAATAACTCCTCTTCCGTGTTGAAAGGCCTTAACTCTAGTTTTATTGGATTTCAACTAAATCTGTCTAAATCCACGTCTAGATTCCGTGTTGAAAGGCCTTAACTCTAGTTTTATTGGATTTCAACCAAATCTGTCTAAATCCACGTCTAGATTTTGGTTTGAAAGCATTCTACCTGCTCTTGACAATATCAATAAAATCATCACAAATCTGCCATAAAGCAGACTCTAAGCCATAATGTGAATTACATGCACAACAATGTGGAATAATAATAATAATAATAATAATAATAATAATAATAATAATAATAATAATAATAATAATAATAATAATAATAATAATAATATAATAATAATAATAAAAAAAAATTATTATTATAATTATAGTTAATAATATTAATTAATTTATGTTAATTATTGTTAATTAAAATCATTAATTAATTATTAAAATAATTTTAAAATAATTATTATTATTACTCATTAATCACTATTATTAATAAATATTACTAATATTATTAATAAAATGATTATTTTTATTTTTAATTAAATATTGTTAATATTATTAATATTTAATATTAATTAAATTTTAATCATAATAAAATTAATAATAATCTTAAAAAATATTATAATTATAATTAACAATCATAATTAATTTATGTTAATTATTGTTGATTAAAATCATTATTTAATTAGTAGATAAATATTTTCCCGATTAATCACATCATTAGGTTTTGTTCAACATTTCAAACCAACTAATATGGTTCATCCTCAAATCATTATTTAATTATTAAAATCATTTTAAATTAATTATTGTTATTGCTTTTAATCAATATTATTACCACCATTATTATTAATTAATATTACTTTTGCTATTAATAAATATTATTACTTTTATATTATAACATTTTTTTGGTTGCGCACGCGCTGCTCTCGTGTTGCTTCTACTGCCGCTAGGGTTGTCGTCGCCATGGAGGAGTAGGGCTCACCTTGGGCCTCCTCTCGTCCCCCCATCCCCCTCCGTCATTGCCAAACACAGTTGCATTCAACTCACTGATAGTTTCCCTACCAAAGAAGAAGAAGGTCGAAGCTTCGAAGTTTGTAAAAAGGCTGTAAGAAATGCCAACAGTATCTCTTCCCCCGGATGATCCAATAAAATTTTCCTTGACTACATTTTAGAGAGCGCTTGTGGGGCAATTCATAGGCTTATGGCCGTCTCCAAAAGCCACAAAACCCCTGGGTTATAAAGAACTTGAAACCCTAGATTAAGCATAGTTTCACCTCTTACTTCCTGGGAAGAGGCTACTTCTTATTCGAATTCACCTCCAAAGAGGATAAGGAGCTGATATTCATGGACGGCCCATACTTTATGGGGCCACAAGGGCTGTATATGAATGAGTGGACTCCGGACTTCAACCCAGCAAAGGACATTCCATCAGCAGTTCTAGTGTGGGTCAGATTACCAAATCTCGCAATACACTGCTAGAACTGGGACTCCCTAAAACACATCGGGGATGCGCTGGGAAAATTCATTGATCAGGAAAACAATAAAGATCAATATGACTATGCATGGATATGTGTGGAGGTGGATCTAGAAGTAGGGCTACCGGAGGCTATCAAAATCAATGTCGGAAGATGGACTCATATTTAGAAGCTTGATTATGAGAAACTACCTTTTAAGTGCCTAGGGTGTCATGAATATGGCCACTTTGCCAGAAATTTCCAAAAAAAGAGTGAGGAGGACAAGGAGAAAGAGGAGGGTTGGAAGCTGGCCAGGAGGTCAAAAGCTAACGCAAAGGCCTCTAATCTGTCAGGTCTAGAAAGGGGCAAACAAAGACAACTCAAAGGTGGCAGCTCGTCCCAGCAAAACCTTCCAGTAGAAGTTTCAGAAAACATGTTTGGGCCCCTCGGCTTAGATTCACAAGAAGTCCCTGAAGTTGAACTACATCAGAAGGAAACTTCTGAGAAAGAATTGACAAATGACTCAAGGCAGGGGGAGAGAAACAGAAAGCTCCAAAGATAAGAACATAGTGAGTGATGAGGAAAACCAAGACTCGGAGGAATCCGAAGAGGAAGGAGAGATAGGAGACTCTCAAACCACGGTCAAAATATCAGCAAGGGGAAGAATGTCAGCTAGGGAGGAGAGAGAGAAAGAAACAGACAAAGACAAGTTGCAAGGCAGGTAGCCAACTTTGGAAAAACTTTTGGCTAACACCCCGAAGATAGCAAGAAATCAGGGAGAGGGCTCTAAGGGAGGCCCTCATACTCATAAAAGTAAGTAATGAAGTTGGTTTCCTGGAACTGCAGATGTTTGGGGAGTAAGATGAAATAAGAAGCTATGTGAAGTCTAATCAGGGCAGGAACCCCAAACATAATGCCAGTTCAGGAGACAAAGTCGGAGGATAAAGAATTCCACCAAAACAACAAATTTTTTTGGAGAAAAGGCAAGATTAAGGTTGTCTTGGCAAAAGGTTCCTTGGGAGGTTTGGGCACTCTTTGGAATTATTCCAAATTCAATCTGGTAGTCGAAAATCACATTGTTCACTGCTTGTTTACGAAGTTTCAACACCGAGACTCGAAGGAGGTTCTCAGTCTTTTCAATGTCTATGTTCTAGTTAACGCAGGGGAAAATAAGAACTGTTGGGACTCTCTAAGAAACATGGTAGATAGGGAGGATTTGGAAAACATTATGATTGCAAGGGATCTTAACACTACCCTAAGCCTAGACAAAAAGCGAGGGGGATGTATTGTGAGAGATCTGGCTAGAAAATGGGTGGAGGATATCATATATTATTGGGATCTTCTCGACATCAAGCCTTCCAGAGGTAAGTACACTTGGAAAAATAAATTTTTAGGCCCTTGACATATTGCTGCAAGATTAGACAGGTTTGTCATCCAAAGTTGCTTCCTTCTTCTAAGCCTAGATGCTAGGATGAGTATTCTCTCAAGTAGTACCTCGGATCATAAACCCATTAAGCTTGATCTTTCTACCTAAAGCAATTTAGGCCCTATCCCTTTCAGATTTAGCCCGCACTAGATAAATCAAAAGCACTTCATGGAGAGGGTAGAAGAAATTTGGTAGAAGCCTATCATGGGTTCCTTGTTCTTTGTATGGGAGGAGAAGTTGAGAAGAGTGAAAAGACCTTTGAAAATTTGGGCAAAAAATATCCCTAATCCTATGGATGAAAGAAAGCAATCCCAATCAGCTCTTGAGAGCCACTAAGCCCAAATGGAAGAGGCATAAATTTCGAGTGAAATACTAAAAAAGGAGGAAGATTTATCACAAAAATATAAAAAATCTTGTAGACAAGAGGAGGAGTACTGGAGGAAAAAATCCCAAAGTCTATGGTTGCAAGCGGGAGACAGGAATACCTCCTTCTTCCATAAGAAAGCCCAAGCAAGAAGAGGTTTCAATGCTATCTCAGAAATGAAGGATGAATCCCAAACTTATAATGACTTTCCAAGCATTAAAAGGGCTGCCTTCAATCATTTCAAAAGTTTTTTCAGTGAGTGCTAATATTTTGGATGAGGTTCCCACTAAGATCATGGCTAGAATGAATCAGAAGTTGGACGCTCAGGTAATTAGGAAAGAAATAAAGGTTGGCCTGTTTTCCATGAACCTGGACAAAGCCCCAACTTTGGATGTTTTGATGACAAAATTTATACAATTTTTCTCGTAGATAGTGAAAAAATATCTGCATAAAATATCTGCAAGAAAATTGGGGGTAGCATGAACTTTTCCTTTCTAGCCCTCATTCTGAAAGAGAAGGGAGCTAACTCCTTCAATATATTTTGGCCTATTTCCCTGTGCAATATAGGATACAAGATTATTACCAAGGTTATTACCAAAAAATTGAAATGTATTCTTCTAGGCCTTATTCTAGAGAACTAAGGAGGGTTTGTTTAAGGAAGGAAAATTGCGAATAATATTATCTTAGTCCAAGAGGTGTTTCAATCAAGCTTGAAGAGAAAATAAAAATGTATGGTTGTTAAACTTGATCTTGTAAATGTGTTTGATAGAGTAAGGAATGCTTTTCTGTTCAAAGTTATGCATAAGTTTGGTTTTGGGTCTAGTTTCATCCGTTGGATCACAGCATGCATATCCGACCCTTGGATTGCTCCATTGGTGAATGGTTGAGCAACAGATTTTTTTTAAAGCTTCTAAATGGATTCGTCAGGGATTCCATCTCTACCCTCTTATCTTTGTACTCCAAGCCTCTGTCTTAAGTTTTATTTTGGAGAAAAGTAGATCAGATCAGGATATTCTAGGCCTTAAAATTGCAAGAGGAGTAAAAGATATCAATAATGCCTTGTTTGTAGATGATTCCTTGCTCCTTGGGGCAACTTCTATTCACTGTGCAAAAAAAATTAAATTGGTTTTGGATTATTTTTGTTGCCTTGGGTAGCAGATTGAATGTTGGGAAGTGTCATTTTTATGGATGGAATGTGTCTCAAAGTGAATTGAATGCTATAGCCAGATTCCGAGGCTTTGTTGGATCCAATCGTTGGACATCTTTCAAGTATTTGGGGTTCCCTATCTTTCAGAAAAATCCTTGAGGAAAGGATTGTATTCCACTTAATGAAAAATTTAAAGGTAAGTTATAGGCTTGGGAGTTTTCATGGCTGAATCTAGCAGGAAAGACGATGATCATAAATTTAGTCCTGAACAGTCTTCTAACCTATTAAGATTTCTAATGCTAGCTCCTCTCAATATCCTCAGGAAAATGGAAGGCTTAATAAGGAGGTTCTTCTCGAAAGGTGGAAAACAAAACAATAGAAGATTTCCGCTGGTCAACTGGGACAAAGTCACCAAGCCATTGTTAGAGGGTCGCCTGAACTTCAAAGATCCGAGGTTACAAAACATTGCGCTGGGGGCCAAAATCCTCTGGAGGCAATTTTCCCATAAGACTGGATGGGCTTAGCATGCTCTTTGGAAGAAGTACTTCGAAGGAAAAAGGAAACAGTGCCTTTATAGGCCCGTCCAATCCCTTAATGGATCTCAAATCCATAAGCTTTGTGTGTAGGCCTAGTCGATCATCCATGACCATATGTATTGGGTCCTGGGGAATGGGAAATCAATGAACCTGTGGGAGGACCGAATAATGAATGATGTCGCATTTGCTAATGGTTAAGAATTACAAGAACTACGTCATTGGATGAAGAGCAAATGAATTATCTCTTTGTGGGATATTTCCTTCTGGAAATACAAGGTCTGGATGGAGTGGAAAAAGTTGGAAATGCCATTAGGCCTTGAAAATGTGTGGCTGGAGATCGAAAACAGACTCAAAGCGAAGGCTCCCCTACATGAAAGGAAGCATGATCGGAGAGGTTGGGGTTCAAGATCTGGAGTTTACATGATGGTGCAGGGTTATGGAACATTAAAGCAATTCCTCATGTTCCTCCTTGCCTAGCGTTGTGGAAAGGACTGTGGAGACAGAAAGGCATCCAAAAAATAGATTTGTTCAGCTGCCTTTTATGCCATAATTGAGTTCTTACAGAAGACAAACTCAAGAGGAAAGGCTTCCAAGGATGCTCGTTGTGTCTGGAAAAAAAAGAAAATTCTCAACACTTAATGCTGGAATGCAACTTCGCCATACAAATATGGGAAGAGGCGTTGAGCCATTGGGCTGAGAAAATTTCGATCCCCTCCTCCATCTTTGATCTGTACGCTTCATGGATGGATTGCTACCCAGGAAAGCGCCTAAGAAACGAATGGTTTAAAGTAGGTTGGCTGATTATTCCAAAGCTGGGATGCTGGAAAATTTGGTTGGAACAGAATAGAAAAAATTTCCAAGGTAAAGTGAATAGTGCAAGATCGATCATGACCAAGATAAAGAGTATACTTAAAGAGTTCCTATGGGAGAAAGTGGGGAACCTCACCAATAAAAACTTATCCTCTCATGAGGTGGAGTGGGGTGGTTTTTTGGGTTTTTAGCTCTCCAACGTGGATATTGAGGAAGAAAAGAATAAAGGCTGCCATATAAGATTGACTAAGGAGAACTTCTACAACTAGAATAAAGGCATGGCTAGCTATTCCTTGTTCTCTGACAGAGCAACCAAAGGTAATCCGAGGAATACAGGTGCTGGTGGAGTCATTAATAATATGGAGGGCCAAACTAAGCACAAATACGCTTGGGGTCTAGGCCAAGACACCAACACCCAAGTGGAGGTGATGGTGCTACTACAAGGTCTCAAGCTACTGCATAAGGTGGGTCTCAAGGAAGCAAAGGTAATTGGATATTCTCAAACTCTTATCAAAATTCTAGTGGAAAACTCAAAGCCGAAGGATATTTGGTTAGCTAGATTGATGTCGAGAATCAAAATTCTTGCTAGCTCTTTTCAAAATTTAAGCTTCTTGCATGTTTTTCGGAACAAAAAAAAAGACGATGATATAGAAGCTAATAGAGTTGCTCTTCTTCCCGCGAGCACTCTATTATGCGATGGGGAGGAAAATTGGGATCCAATTCCGTAGTAATCCTATTAATGTTTTATTGTCTTTTACTGCAGCAGTTTTTTTGTGTCTTTAAGTTAGGAATAATCTCGTCGCTAATGTGGATGTTTGTTTCTAAGAAGCTTCAATATGAGAGAACTAGAGACAAATTGTTTCTAGTAATGGGGAAAAATTGGGAGATGTCCCAACGATTTTGTAATCATGTATTTGGGCATTCATGCCGAGATTTTTAATACCAAATTATAACAATTTCTATATATATATTATTACTTTTATTTGTAATTAAATTTCATGTTATTATTATTAAATAATAATAATACTAATAAATTAATATTATTTAATATTAATTAAATAATAAAATGAAATTTAATTAAAAATAAAAGTAACAATATTTATTAATAATATTAGTAACATTAATTAATAATAATATTCCTAATAATAGTGATTAATCAGTATCTCAGGGAAACTCAATTGATTACTCTAAGAAATGTGAAATTGTTGTAACTCGAAAGACCAAGGTTCAAAAAACTGTTGTAACTCGAAAAACTAAGGTTCAATAATTGTTTTAGCTAGAAAGACTGAGGTTCAAATTCACGGTGTTGTGACCTGGGTGTAGATGGGGAGGACATATCGTAGCCCCCACAGGTTTGCTAGTAGTTAAGTTTGTGGTGAACTGCTAGGTTACAAAAAAAAAGGTGATTGATGAGTAATAACAGTAATTAATTTTAAAACTATTTTAATAATTAATTAATGATTTTCGTTAACAAAAAATAATATAAATTAATTATTGTTATTATTATTTGATTAAAATAGTTATTTATTAGGATTTAATCCTAATGATGTGATTAATCCAAAAGTACTTTTATCTACATTATGGATCACAAAATTCTTGGATCTAACATAGTTATTTATTATTAATAATTATAATAATAATAATATTGTTATTCGATTTCAGCATGTCTATGACTATTCCAAGTCCCACTAGCACAATCAGTGAAGGGTGACCCAGGATCAAACCTCATGGAGATTGTTGTGCCCGTCTTAGGGGAGGAGACATGTTAAACCTAATTGGCTTAGGGAGTTGTCTTCAAGTGCCAAGATCAAACCTCATGGAGGTTTTTGTGCCCCTCCTATGGGAGGAGGGGAGGAGACAAGTTAAACCTAATTTGGTTAGGGTGTTTTCTATCGACACCATGATCAAACCTCATGGAGGTTGTTGTGCCCCTCCTAGGGGAGGAAAGAATATCATGAAGGTTTTTGTGCCCCTCCTAGGGGGAAGACAAGTTAAACCTAGTTTTCTTAGGGAGTTGTCTACCAATATGAGGATCAAACCTCATGGAGGTTGTTGTGCCCCTCGTAGGGGAGGAGATAAGTTCATGGAGGTTGTTGTGCCCCTCGTAGAGGACGAGAAAACTTAAACCTAATTTTCTTAGGGAGTTGTCTACCTACGCCAGGATCAAAACCTCATGGAGGTTTTTGTACCCCTCCTACGGTAGGAGAGAAGTTAAACCTAATTTTCTTGGGAACTTGTTTACCTATGCACAAGGAGGTAGTTTGGTAAATAAAAAAAAAACAAGTTAATCTTGCCTGAATTTTAGAATTATTTTGTGGATTTTTTAGACTACTAGTTTGCTTCGTGGTAGTGTGGCTAGGTCAAACACATCCCCGAGTGACTTTGATATCAAGCTTGATGGAAGAAAAAAAAAACTATGTCTACACGAGCCTTTTCCACAAATAACTAAATCTGTCGAAATCCACCCCGAGACATTGGTTAGCAAGCATTCGACCTGATTTTAGACAATACAAATAAAATCACCACAAATCTAGGATAAAGTGTTGGAATTTATGAAAATTCCAGAACAAACTATAGAGAGAATAATACTCTCCTCTTTAACACAGAGAATAAAAAAATTTCTTGCTGGACACAGAGTTTTGCACTTGAAAAACTATTTCATTAATTTCAAAAAACTGTTACAAAATCTCCTCTGATTGAGGGAATACAAAATGCTGGACTGCTTCTAACACAGTGCCAACTAGACTTCACTGTCTCACAAAATTACACACTCTGTCACTCCGTAAAACAACGTTGCTGTGTTTTGAAAATACTCTCTGTCTCTTTGAAAATACACTGTTGTGTATACAAAATGCACTCTGCTATGCTTTCAAAATAAAACATAACATTCTATATCAGCCTCTCGGGCTTTTCATTATTTATATGCCGTGCATATAACATAGGACATTACAGACTTTATAAAAATCTATTTTAAAACTTTAAAATAAAATTTATTTAAAAACAAATGTCGGGGCCCATCGGGCTTCATTACAAAAGTGCGCATTCGTTTTAATATATGTTAAAACATATATGTAAAACATAAAACCTTTGTCATGTGATAAAAACATTAAAACATTTCATTTGTGCAAACCAAACAATACACCGCCAGACCTGAAAAAAGATTAAACCAAATCACAAGACCCATTTCGCGTAACAAAACTTGGTTGTTGACGTATGGAATTGTGCGCGCGATGGATTATAGAATTGGCCCTATAAATCCATATCGTGTCCGCCTAGGTCCTGCTGACGTAGGCACGAAATGTAATGCGAAACCTTCTGTCAATTCCACTGAATAAAATGCATCGGGTCCGGTTCAATAACAAAACAAATGGTCCATGCGAAAGTTCCAATGCCAATGGAGGAACAGATGCATGATGATATATTAACTCAATTGAATAGCTATTCATCGGGTCCGGACTCCATATAATACAATCGGGCCAATATAACAAAGCGCTCCTGATCCGATGATCACATCGGGCCAAAACCTTCGGAACATAATAACAAGGCAGGGGTTTATATGTGATCGCTTTAATTGCGATGAACGCATCAGAACTCGCCACATCAACAAGACCCTATGTGGATGTTAGGTCCCTATATCACTAGTATAGTCCCTTATTATTGTTATTGTAACCCCCTTATTGTTATTATTGTACCCTTGTAACCCCCATTTTGTTATTATTGTGCCCTTAAATTATTATTGTTAGGTCGGCTAGGATTACATTGTGGCCCACTAGGATTATATTATGGCCCCATGGACTCCTATATATAGAAGGAGGTTTTGTTCATTTGTATCATCCAAGAATTGTTCATTCATGTAATGTATTGGAGGGTGCCCCCTCGAAGTGGCTCATTTCTAAGGCGTGAATATCTCTTTTCTTCTCTCTTTGGAGCTGGTTACACAACATTTGGTATCAGAGCTTTGGGATTCTAGGGTTTCGCTGCTCCAAACAGGTCATCGTGGCATTTTCGCTATAACTTTTTTTCTACGAAGCTTCAGAAGCTGAAATTTCAAGGGTGCGAAGCTGAAATGTGGAGGCAGATTTTCTAAAAATTTCAGAGCTTGGTTCGCAATATTTTCGGAGATATCATCTGTGGAAGTTAGGTATTTTTTCAAGCTCCTAAACAGGTCATCGTGGCATTTTCGCTATAAATTTTTTTCTACGAAGGCTCAGAATCTGAAATTCATATGGTGCGAAGCTGAAATCCTGAGGAAATTCATCAAGATATTTCAGAGCTTTTTTCACAAAATTTTTGGAGATATGATCTGTGGAATGTAGTGCTTTTTCAGGCTCCTGAATTTCATCTCAAAGAGGTGATCGTGGTAAAAGTTCAATAAATCTCTCTCTGGGTAGTGGATTTGAGTGTCGTTAAAAGTGGTCGCAAGTACACGGAATGTAGTTTCTTGGATATCAATTTCAGAGACAAAGGACGAAATAGTGACATGTGGAATGTCCTACAAGTTTGCTCTACTGAACCAGTCCAGAATTAGGTCATTGTGGGAGATTGGACACAAATTTGTCTTGGGGAATCCAAATTAGATCAGACCTGTGGAATTTGAAAGAAGCTTCAGAGGGCTACTACAGGGATGAATTTCAGATATTGAGGATTTTTAATTACAGAGATAATTCAATTTCAATATCGAGATCCTCAAATCAAATAAAAGGTGTGTATTTTTTTTTCCAAATTGCATAAGTCTTGTTTGAAGAATCAATTTGAATTGATTCCAAGGGAATATTGTAGAATAGGTATCAATATTGGATTCTAAAATGGCCCCTAAAAATAATTCAACACCCAATAAGCCTTCAGAAGGCTCTACCATGACTCATGAAGATGAAGAATTGCAACATGATCTATCAAAATTACAAGAGCAAGTGCAACAAATTTAACTCTTGCAAAGAGCAACAAAAAATGAAATGGAAGTTTTAAAGAAAGTCATGGAAGTGAATATGGACGGTTTGAAGAAAGGCATGGAAGCTAAGATGGATGGCGTGGAAGTGAAGATGGAAGGTTTGAATAAAGGCGTGGAAGCTAAGATGGATGGCATGGAGGCTGCCATGGAATCTAAGATGGATGACATGGAAGCTAAGATCGATGAGAAAATGGAAAACATGAATAATTTTCTAAAAGAAGACATGGAAGGTTTGACAAAGTTGATACAAGAAAGGTTTCCTAATGGTGAAAAGATAGTAGAAGAACCTCATGATGAGAACAAAATAAATGTTAATTGTGATTTCATAAACTCTAATGTTGGCGGGAAGAACCACCATATTCCAAAGATGGATAAGAGGAAGTTTGATGGAAAGGATCCTGTAACATGGATACTACAGATGGAGCAATATTTTGATCTCCATAACGTACAAAACACACAAAAGGTACGCATTGCAACTTTACATTTAGAACAAAATACATTTGTATGGTATCGATGGCTTTGCTCCCATAAAAAAATTGTCACTTGGTCAATTTTTACGGAGGAAATGATAGCACATTATGAGGATAAATCTCAAAAAAAAAGGTTTCGTGGGGCAGCACATTGAGGACTTCCAAAAATTGAATATAAGGGTAACTGATATTCCAGAGGAACACAGGATTGATCTCTTCATAGGTACTCTAAAGGATAACATCCAACATGAAGTTCGTGTTTTGGAACCTGATTCATTAGAGAAGGCATTCGGGTTGGCAAGAAAAATTGAATGTAAAATTATGGCGACAAGGAAGCCTACCACTCACTTCTATAAAGAGGGAAGTGTTGCTACTCCTAGATTTCCACAACCTACAAGGTTGACACCACAACAATTGGAAGAAAAAAGAGCAAAAGGGCTTTGCTACGGTTGTGATAGAAAATACACTAAAGGTCATAAGTGTGCTGAGAAGAAATTATTTTACATAGATTGTGAAGAGGAAGAAGAAAATGAACAAGAGGATATACACCAGGAACCAGCCCCAGAAGAGGAAGAAATGAATCCAACCATATCGTGTAATGCACTGGCAGGAATTACCACTCCTCAAACTCTCAAGATAAAAGGACAAATCAAGAAGAGAAAGGTAATAGTGTTGATTGATTCAGGTAGCACCCATAATTTTATTCATTGTAAGGTAGCAAAGGAATTAAATTGTTTCCTATACCCAGCACCAGAATGTCAAGTGATGGTTGCAAATGGAGGAACTATAAATTGCTCTAGAAAATGCCATAATATCAAACTAACCATGGGGGAATATGTGTTGACTAGTCCAATGCTTTCCATTCCTATGGGAGGTGCTGATGTTGTACTAGGAGTACAATGGTTACAATCTTTGGGGACGGTAGCTTTTAATTTTCAAGAACTTTTCCTGAAATTTTTTTCAGAAGGAAAGGAAGTCGAATTATGGGGTATTGAAGGGAATCCGGGAAGGATAATAAGCTCTAATGGCATGGCAAAGCTTCTAAAGAAAGAACAACGAGGCGTAATTGCACAATTATGCTCACTAGAAGTTCCAACATCAAAATCATCTATTTCTGCAGATCTCCAACAAGTCTTGGACAATCATTTCAAGGTGTTTGAAACTCCCAAAGGACTCCCACCTATTCGTGATCATGATCATGCTATTCATTTGATTCCAGGAAGTGTTCCTCCAAACATCCGGCCTTATAGATATCCTTACTTCCAAAAGAGCGAAATTGAACGCATGATTGCAGAAATGTTAGAGGCGGGTATAATTCAACCTAGTCGAAGTTCTTTCTCTGCTCCTGTAGTATTGGTACACAAGAAGGATGGATCATGGCGAATGTGTCCGGATTATAGGGAGCTCAATAAGCTCACCATTAAAGATAAATTTCCCATTTTTGTGATTGATGAATTATTGGATGAATTACATGGAGCAATTTATTTTACCAAGTTGGATCTTCGTTCAGGATATCATCAAATTAGAATGAAGACTGAAGATATTCCAAAAACATCATTTTGAACTCATGAGGGTCATTATGAATTTTTTGTCATGCCTTTTGGCCTTACCAATGCACCTTCTACATTTCAAGGGTTGATGAATTCCATTTTCAAACCCTTCCTTAGAAAATTTGTGCTAGTATTTTTTGATGATATACTAATCTACAATAGGTCTTGGAAAGATCATGTTGAGCATGTTGACAGGGTGCTCAAACTATTGCAGGAGAAACAATTATATGCAAAAAAATCCAAATGTTTCTTTGGAGTACAAGAGGTGGAATATCTGGGTCATATTGTATCTCACGAGGGTGTTAAAGTAGACCCTAACAAAATTAAAGCCATTAAGGAATGGAAAGTCCCCACAACCATAAAGCAGTTGCGAGGATTTCTCGGGTTAAAAGGGTATTATCGCAAGTTTGTTAAGAATTATGGGAGAATAGCAGCACCTCTAACAACATTATTGAAGAAAGATGCATTTTCATGGACTCCTGAAGCAACTAAGGCCTTTGAAGATCTTAAAGAGGCAATGTGCCTAGCACCGGTCTTAGCTACGCCAGACTTCACAAAAACCTTTATTGTGGAATGTGATGCCTCAGGAAATGGAATTGGTGCAGTTTTAATGTAGGAAGGAAGACCCATTGCTTTTGAAAATCGTCCAATCAAAGGAAAGTATTTACAGAAACCTATTTATGAGAAGGAAATGTTAGCAATACTACATGCACTAAAGAAATGGCGAACTTACCTAATGGGAAGACACTTCAAGGTAAAAACTGATCATGATAGTCTTAAACACTTTTTGGAACAAAGAATATCTTCAGAAGAGCGGCAAAAATGGGTCACAAAGATGTTGGGTTATGACTTTGAAATAATCTACAAAAAAGGGAAGCTAAATGTTGTTGCAGATGCACTCTCAAGAAAGAATGAAGATGTGGAAGCATTGCTTTGTGCCATTTCTATTATCCAACCAGATTGGATAACCGAAGCAAGATATGAATGGAAGAAGGACGAAGAAGTGTGGACACTCATTCAAAAGTTGCAGCAAGATCCTAGTACATATGATACATTTAGTTGGAAAAATGATTCCTTATGGTACAAAGATCGCTTATATCTTTGTAAGAATTCCCAACTAAAACAAAAGATTCTTCTTGAATTGCACACTTCTCCTTTAGGAGGACACTCAGGATTTTTAAAAACTTACCACAGGGTGAAGAAAGAATTTTTTTGGGATGGCCTTAAATCTGATATTCAAAAGTTTGTGGCGGAATTTTTGGTTTGCCAGCAGAATAAAGTGGAAACAATTAAGACCTCGGGACTTCTACAACCTTTATCCATTCCAAGTCAACGTTGGGAGGAGATTTCAATGGATTTTATCACAGGTTTACCTAAGTCTGAAGGAAAGAGTGTCATCATGGTGGTAGTTGATAGACTTACCAAGTATTCACACTTTTTTGCATTATCTCATCCATTTAAAGCAAGTACAGTTGCTACTACATTTATGGATAGAATTCAAAAGCTACATGGAAGCCCAAGGGTTATTGTGAGCGACAGAGATCCCATTTTTACTGGAAATTTTTGGACGGAGTTATTTCTTGTTTGGGTACTCAATTAGCTCATAGCTCATCTTATCATCCTCAATCTGATGGTCAAACTGAGATAGTAAATAAATGTTTGGAAGGATATCTTCGTTGTTTTGTATCTGATAAACAAACACAATGGGTCAAGTGGTTACCTCTCACTGAATGGTGGTATAACACTTCCTTCCATACTGCAGCAAGAATGACCCCATTTATGGCACTTTATGGATATCATCCACCATCCATCACATCATATTTAAGAGAAAATTCGAAGGTTCAAGCAGTGGAAGATCACATCGAACATCAGCAAGAAGTTCTCCAACTCTTAAAGGATAACCTGAATTTGGCACAAAATCGAATGAAACAACAGGCAGATCAACATCGCGGCGAGAGAAGTTTTGATGTAGGAGATTGGGTATTTTTACGGCTACAACCATACAAACAAATGTCCCTCAAGCAAGCAAAGAAGGATAATAAATTATCGCCAAAGTACTATGGTCCTTACAAGGTGTTGCAAAAGATTGGTACTATGGCATACAAATTGGAGCTTCCTGCTTCTTCGCGAGTACATCCGGTTTTCCATGTTTCATGCTTAAAGAAGGTTATAGGTGAAAATCTTCCAGTTCAAACAGTATTGCCAGAACTTGATGGGGAAGGGAAAATCATATTGGAACCTGAAGCAGTCATGGAAAAAAGAACTCGACAACTACGGAATCGATCAATTTCAGAGTATCTCATCAAGTCGAAGAACTTACCTACTGAAGATTCTACATGGGAGGATGAGAATTTTATACAGAAGCACCCGGAGCTACTCAAGTGTTGAGGACAACACTTTTTTTGAAGGAGAGGGGCATGTTAGGTCCCTATATCACTAGTATAGCCCCTTATTATTGTTATTGTAAACCCCTTATTGTTATTGTTGTACCCTTGTAACCCCCCTTTTGTTATTATTGTGCCCTTAAATTATTATTGTTAGGTCGGCTAGGATTACATTGTGGCCCACTAGGATTACATTATGGCCCCATGGACTCCTATATATAGAAAGGAGGTTTTGTAAATTGTATCATCCAAGAATTGTGCATTTATGTAATGTATTGGAGGTTGCGCCCTCGAAGTGGCTTATTTCTAAGGCGTTGATATCTCTTTTCTTTTATTTTTGAAGCTGGTTACACAACAGTGGACCGCCGAGGTTTAAAAATAAAAACGCCCGCATTGTTTTAAAACAAAATGCTCTGTTTTCTGTATTTCCTTTTAAAATTAAAAAAACTTCGTTTTACCCAAAACAGAGACTGCCCTCGAACAATGAAAAAGGACTCTATTTTTCAAACACAGAGGACTAGCATCGATAATAAAAAAACTAACTGTTCACCATTGTATTGGAGATAAAAAATGGAAAGCATCTCTACACAGGGACAGTTGAAAGTAAAATTTCAACACTCCCCCTTACATTCAACTGTTGGGTTATCAGTCATACCCAGGAATTTTCTCAAAAATTCAAAACTCTTATACCTCAATGGCTTGGTCAGAATGTGTGCAAACTGCTTCTGAGTTCTGCAGTGTTCCAAAAAAATTTCTCCATTATTTACCAATTCCTTGATGTAATGAAACTTTGTGTCAATGTGTTTCGTTCTCTTGTGAAACACATAATTCTTAGATAATGTAATAGCTGAGCTATTGTCACAAAAAATCACAGTTCCTTTTGCTTGCTCTTGGCACAAAATTCTTAGCATCCTCCTCATCTAGATTGCTTGACACGCTGCTGCTGTAGCTGCCACATATTTTTCCTCTGCTGTAGAAAATGCTACAATAGCTTGTTTTTTAGAAGCCCATGAAATGGCTCATGAACCCATGTGGAAAACATAACCAGAAGTGATTTTCTGATCATCTACACTTCCATCCCAATCACTGTCAGTGTATCCAATCAAATATGAAAATTATGAAGAAGTATATAAAATACCAAACCTTTTAGTACCTTTAACATACCCCAGAATCCTTTTTGTTGCTTGCCAATGTGCTTCCTTTAGCCTTTTCATGAATCTGGAAATCAAACTAATAACATGCATTATATCGACCCTAGTTGCAGTCAAATACATGAGACTGCCAACTATGCTCTTGTAAAAACTAGGATCAAAATCCTTGCTGCTATCCTCTCTGCTCAGTTTTAATCCCATCACTGTGGGAGTGATTGCTACTTTGCTCTCCTGCATATTAAATCTTTCCAACACTTCATTAACATATTTTTCCTATGAGATAAAAATCCCATTTTCATCTTGTTCTACTTCTATTCCTAAGAAGTATCTCAACAAACCCATGTCAGTCATTTCAAATTCTTCTTTCATGACTGTTTTAAAATTTTCATTAAGGTAATCATCATTACCTGTGAAAATAACATCATCAACATATAAAACCAAAATCAACATTTTACCATCCTTTTCTTTGATGTAGAGGGTGGGTTCTCCCTCACACTTTTCAAATCCAATTTCTAGTAGATAGGAATCTATCCTAGTGTACCATGCTCTTGGTGCTTGATTTAGCCCATAAAGAGGTTTCTTCAACTTGCACACTTTGTGCTCTTGGCCTTTCTTTTCATAGCGTACAGGTTGTTCAATGAAAACTTCTTCCATTAACACTCCATTTAGGAATGCTGACTTCACATCCATTTGGTAAACATTCCAATTGTTTTGTGTTGCTATGAACAACACTGCTCTCATGGTTTCCATTCTAGCAACCGGTGCGAAAGTTTCATCATAGTCTATCCCATGCTTCTGCTTATACCCTTTGACAACAAGTCTTGCCTTGTGTCTTTCTATTTTTCCTTTAGCATTACTCTTGGTCTTGTGGACCCATTTAACTCTAATGACATCTTTACCTTTTGGGAGTTCAACCAAATCCCATGTCTTTTTTCTTTCTATGGCATTAATCTCTTCATCCATAGCTTCTATCCATTTCCTATCTTTAATAGCTTCTTCAAAATGAATAGGGTCATAAAAATGAAAATATAAAGCAAACAAAGAGTTCATATATTCATTTGTTGCCTCTTGTTCATAAATATCATTCAAATTTCTGAAATTTTTACCTCTTTCATTAGGTGTACAAGTGCTTGAATAAGCACTCGAATTTCCTCCTTGTGGTGTGCTTGGAGAATCACTTTCATTTCTCCTCAAGGGTGTCTCTTGCTGCCCTTGTGTTGGTGCTACTATTTGGGGATGTATTTCTGCCAACTCATCATCATTTTCATCATGAGATAAACCGTGTTTAACATTCATTGTTTTCTCTATGCTTCCATCCCAAGCTTCCCCTTCAATGAACTGAACATCTCTGCTCACAATAAACTTCTTGGTGGATGGTTTATACAACCTATAAGCTTTGGATTCCTCACTGTATCCAATGAAAATATATTTCCCCCCCTTTCTTTCGAATTTCTTCCTTAGCTTATCTGGAATGTATGCATAAGCCACACATCCAAAAACTTTCATGTGTGTGACACCTTCCTTTGTGCCACTCCATGCCTCTTCTGGTACTTTGTTCATAACTTCTTTTGTAGGGCATTTATTCAAGATGTACGTTGCACAATGTACAGCTTCAGCCCAATAATCATTAGGCAAATGCTTTGCCTTTAACATACTCCTCACCATGTCCATTATGGTTCTATTCTTCCTTTCGGCTACTCCATTTTGCTGCGGAGTATATCTTGTTGTAAACTGCTTATGAATACCATTTTCTCTACAAAAACGTAGAAAATCTTTAGAGATATACTCACCTCCTCTATCAGTCCTTAGGAATTTTATGTGCAAACACTGATTTTTCCATGCGTTTTTAAAATTTCAAGTGTGAATTTTTTCAAACACTTCACTTTGTTTTTCAAAAGTAAACCCAAGTTTTTCTTGTAAATCATTCCATGAATGTTAATATGTAGTGGTCAAGAAAAGGGGAGTAGAGTTTAGATCGTCCACACCAAACTGGCGGGACAACTTGAAGGGTGCCTTTGCTCCATATGCTTTTCCTCGAAGGAAAACTTTTCCTCCGTGTTGTTTCCCAAGAATACAACCTTCACAGTTGTCCTGGCTTATCAATGGTAAACCTCTTACCATTCCTTTTCTGTTCAACAAATTAAGACCTCCAAAGTTGAGATGTCCAAATCTCAAGTGCCACAACCAATTTTCATCTTTTGGTTCGCTTTGGATAGCCTCTTTTGCCACTGCTGCAATCTTTTCTTCATTTTTCAGATCTGCTCTCATTCTAAGAGGGAACATTCTGTTCTTTGTCATCTTCACTTCAGCAATACATTGTTTGCTGGGTGGTTTGTCCATAATGGTACAAACATCATCCTCAAAAAATACATTGTACCCCTTTTGAACAAGTTGTCCAATACTTAAGAGATTACACTTCATTCCTGGAACATAATAAACATCTGCTATGGATTTCTTTGCACCTTTCCTTGTTAAAACATTTACATTTTCTTTTCCTATAACAGACACTTTACTATCAGTCCCTAATGTGACTTGTGACTTCACACTCTCATCTAGCATAGAAAACATTGCTAAGTTTCCTGTCATATGGTTACTGCAACCGGAGTCTAGAAACCATAAATCCTCATTCTTTTCTTCAGCCATATTACAAGCCAAAAACAAATTATCTTGGCTGATATTTTCTCTAGTGAAATTTGCACTAGTTCTACTTCCCATATCATGCTGCTTCTTTCTACATTCATTAGCATAATGACCATATTTTTTACAATAGTGACATTGGACATTGGACTTATCATACTTCTGTCCTTGAGAATTCTGCTGACCACTTTGTTGGTTGTTACCTTGGCCTTGATGCTGATTTGGATTGCTGCCCCTTCCTTGAGCATTTGTTGAACTGTTCCTTCCACCTCTGTTTTGGCTTCTGCCTCTTCCTCTTTTGTTTCCTCTGCCTTGCCCTCTTCCTCTTCCGAAATACATCTACCTTTAAAGGCACGAGAGATGAGGAACCTCACCAATCTTCGGCTTTCATGAGTCATCATGATGTGGCAGTCATCTATAATCGTGAACTTCTTGTGAGATCCTTAGTCTCCTCTATGGTAGACTATCACATCGAACCTCGAGGGTAATATTAAGAGTTTTTCCACACCATCTTCTCTTGTAGAGTCTCTCCATGAGATCTTATTTGTGTGACCATTCCAATCACATGAGTGAAGAATGAGTCAATAGTATCTGACTCTTTCATGCAGAGAGTCTCAAAGTCTCTCCTCAGCAACTGAAGTTTTGCTGTCTTCACTTTTTCCATGCCTTGATAGCCTATCTTGAGAGTTTCCCATGCTTCTCTGGATCTCTTGGCTGCTGCTATCCTTGGAAACACACTCTCATGCACTGCCTGATACAATAAGAAGAGAGCCTTGGAGTCTTTCTTCCTATTGCTCTTCAGCAACTCTCTTTCTGCCTGGGTTAAATCTTCAAACTCTTCTTCATTTGCTGGCTCTTCAAAGCCATCCTCAACAAATTCCCATAAGTCTTGGGAGACAAATAATGCTCTCATAGTTATTGACCAGTACTCATAATTTTTCCCATTAAACATTGAGAGATGGACATTTCCCATACCCATACCAGTGCTGGCTCCAGCCATTCTGCACTCTTAACTATGATTAAAAAAAAACTTGACTGTGTATGTAAAACAGCTCACTGTTCTGCAACAGTGACTCAAAAAACTGTATAGAGAAATACCTTTGGATTCTTTGGCTGAGTCTTCACACTGCTGGAGAAGCTGCTGCAACAAAGAACTCCTTTCCTCCAGCTTCTTTGATCTTCAAAGAGCCTGGACTAGCTCCGATACCATGTTGGAATATTTAAAATTTCAGAACAACAATGGAGAATAAAATTCCCCCTCTTCAACACAGAGAAAATAAAAAAAAATTCTTCACTGGAGACAGAGTTTTCACTGTAAAAACTATTTCATTTAACTTCAAAAACTTGGTTACAAAATCACCTCTGACTGAGGGAATACAAAAACTTTGACTGCTTCAAAACACAGTTCAAAAACAACTCTCACTCTCTAAAATTTCACTCTGGACAAATACTCTGTCTCTTCAAAAAAAAATGAATGCACTGCTGTGCCATTCAAAATTCTGTTACACTGCTGTGCACATCAAATTTTTACACTACTGTGTGTAAAAATAAAACTTACAAACTGAACTATGCACTGCTGTGCTATACCGGTCTTTTTACTTCTGCTGTGTAAAAAGAATTAAAAACTTACAATACATAATAACACACAGGCTTTTCATCTCTCTTTATGCCTCAACATTTTTTTTATTTACAATATATAAAAATAAAACTATTTTAAAATAAAACTTTTTAAAACAAAAAAAAAACAAAAGTTGTATACCATATGAAATATGGTGTAATGTTGAAACATAAAAAAAAAATTAAACCAAAAAGGCCCACGGCCTCTTTTGAATGCACGTTCATCTCATATATATATGTGAGACATATATATGTACACTGTGCGTACATAGTTTTAAAAAGCACAAACATTAAAAAGAACTTTGACCACGAGTTTGAACCGGACTTCAAAACAGAGATTAAACCAAACTGTATAAAAATTCCGCGTGCCAAAAGTAATTGCAGACGTCAGCAAGGTTGTGATGCGGAATTTTTATCAAATCCGTTTTATAAGTTTCCCCGGGTCCGATTTTTAGCAACCTGTACGGAAAAAAATGTGAAGCGGGATTTTTCATAAATCCGGCTTAATAAACTTCAGGTCCGAGCTGCTCAATTTCTCCGTATCCAAAAATTACTGCGCTGAAGTTGACTGCACAAACAAAAATGGTAAGCGGCTTCAGTACACTGTTCTGCAACCAAAATTGGAAGGTGGCTGCCTGTACGTTGCAGCGCTGAGAGTAATTTCAACACTTCGCATGGTTGCAAGACAGGAGTACGTGATCCGGGGTCTCCAAGTCTCCCTTGCACATGGGACAACAACTCAGACCAATGAGGCCTTTTTTTTGTAGTTGGTTCCACGAAAAAATTATGACATTCCCCGCCAGCCAGACAAAACTTTTGAT